>OY796656.1:21852781-22333623 GCA_963680705.1 Rhagium mordax
GGCACAAACATTTTAGTTACACGTTTCCGCATTCTGTGGATTTAGGACACAAACAAATACACGTGTTACTACTGCGAACAAAACAATGCGTAAATATGGATAGTATTTAGACAAGATATTTTATTTATCATTTTCTAGCTTATAACTTTTGCAGTAACTGGGGTTTCGAAATACTTAAACTGTACTGCTCCCAGTAAACTACATGCGTCTATTTCGATAAAAGAAAACTGCGTCAGTTTTATTAAAAAAAAATTTGAAAATGTTTTGCAATTTAAATTTTGCAGTAATATTTTTCCATGAGTGTTAATTTTTTTACTGCCCATGGTCCCTTTAAAACCCTTAGTAATTTTTTCTCTTCATTTTTTTGGGATTTATTACCACATTTTCTGAAATTGCTGTCCAAAAAAGTTGATTTATCTAAAAAAATATTCAAAGTTTAAAACTGGGAAATAACCAACATTAATGTTTTTTGAATTTGAATTGTTGGGCTCTGTATTAAATATTTTTGATAAAATAATATAGTAAAAGTAAATTTTACTATTTGAGTCAAAGTGTGAGTCTGTATCATCTAAATAACGTCTGAAAAGGACATAAAACTCTTTAGTGACTTTATTTGTAAATTCTACATTTAACTGATGAAAATCAAATAATTTAATATTGCAATAAAAATTTCATTATCAGGTGTCGCTTATGTAGAACCACCTATTTAAAATAATAAATAAAATCATATTTCTGGCCTAAAATATTGCCACTGTACCAAATTTTGTAGCAATTTATAAAAATGTGAAATTATCACATACCAGAACAAAAAAAAAATATATTTCAACTTTGACACTGTATCTTTTCCACAGCAACCTGAGGCATATTTGACCAAAACATATTTTGGTCTATATAATATGTGTCCCATTAGCTATGTTCCACCCTATATATAATAATTTTAAACATTTTTTTCAATTGTCACTTTAAACAAATTATTTATTTATTTAGAAAAAAAAAAGAGAAAATAGAAACGAATAAATACCATAAAATGATGGAACAAGAAGGGGGGAACAAATGAAAACCTTCAACCCATCGCATAATTATAACAGGATATTTCTGATAGTAAATTTATTAGCAGTGCAGGATGCAAAATGGTTATTATTATTAATCTTATAAGTAAAAAGCAAAGTAAGAAAAATACTTGATTCACCATTTTGTTTACCAACATTAAAAAAGTTGACCTGCCATCAACACGAAATCTCGTCCTGACAGTTAAAAACAAACTGCTGAAACTAACTGCGAGGGGAATAGTAAACCCAGATGAGCTCAAATTTAGGGAAATCTCAATAAGTAGCTCTCAACTCCCAGCAGATATTCCTCAAAGGAATGGTGAAAAGTCATTTTAACGAAATGATGAAGTAGGGATATAATTTCTAGCTTTTACACCCAAAATTATTCTATCAATAGACTGCCAAGTCAGCGTAATATATTATACAATTTATAACATAACGGTAGTTAAATAAATTTAATACAGCATTTTATATATGTTTTATTTAAATCAAAATTTTTTTATATCCTAAATAAAAGGACATCAGGTTATCTCCAAGTACAGGACGACCATACGCCGAAAACCCTAGTTACATCTTACCGGAGATATTTAGTTTGTTTTTCTTCTGTCTCGAGGTTATGTTTGTTTCGACGGTTCGGGAAACTCGATCACTCCTAGGATTGATTACCTAGGTCTGTGTTAGGTCATGTATTAAACTTTGTAAACATGAATAGAAACTGAGGATTCCCAGACAAATTCACCCTGGTATTTATTGCGTAAATTATAAGATATATGAGGTACTTAGGTATTTATGGTATGTCTATAACTGCACAACTTTAAAATATTGCAGAATTCTTCAGTAGGTGTGTCATATTTTAGGTCGTATTTTGAATCTCACAAATAATACATTTTTTGACGCTTCCTGGCATACTAATTATTTTCCACTTCGTTAAATTTACTATATTCTGAGAAGTAAATTAATCTTTAATTTTATATAATGCATCAATCAATAGTTTTCAGATCTTTTTACATCTAAGTTACTGTCTTTATCCGCATTCTAACCAAGTAATGACACAACTTTTAATTATAAAGTTTAATATTTAAGAAATATTAATAAAGCTGATTTTAGTTATTCCCAAGACTTAGTAAAGCTAAATGAAAAAGAATTTTGTATCCGAAAAAATTATCATTTATATCTCCTAAATTTTTTAACGACGCTACAGTTGTTCAAATTGAAAAATTAATTGCTTCATTTATAACTGGGGTACAGTTGTAAACGGGCCACTCAAATTTAGCTAACGATTATTACTTGAGGACGGTTATTGCTTGATTTGACTGAAATTCGAATAACTCTAGCAACGCCGTACTTATGCTGTCAACTCTACTTACTTTTTAGTAGCAATTTGACTGACTAGGGACGGTATTGCACTACATTTTTACAATAAAAGCTGAACTCGTCCGAGCATAAAATATTGTATGCACCGCGAAAATAAAGAATAACTTTGTTATTTCTTGCAGTATTTTAAAAAGGAAAAAATAAAATAATGATTCTGCAAATGCATTCATTTTGATTTTATCATCAAACTCACCTTCAAGAAATAAGCAGTTTTTTCTAATGAAGGACTATTTTTTTCACTCAGTTTAATGAAGGTTTTTTTTTTAATCTCACGATGTAACAACTTGATTTTCGTGTAGCAGTTATTGGATAAAGTAAAATATTTATCAATATTCAATTTATTCAAAATTTTAATAAAATTATCAAATCCTCTATTAAATTTTGTAAATCAAGTGTGCTTTGAAAAACAATGAAATGAATAAAATAGCAAATGTCATTTAAGATTCAGTGTCGTGAGTAATTTGTCTCCTGTGAAAATAACAAAACACATGAATTCGCTATGTGCAAGGGTTCTAGTAGCGCCGCTCGTGGTCAAATTTTTAATATTTGTACCCCTAAACTGTCAATGTCGGTACATGATTGTCAATGTCACGACATGACAGAATAACATAAAATGACGAATATAATTTTGTGTACCAAATTTAAACAAATTACTTGTTCCAATAAATTTACCAAAAGTGAGAGATGTATTAGAAAAAAGAAAGAAATTGACATGTTGTCATGTGAAACATGTAGAAGAATATGTTGATATCAGCTGCAATAATAAAACTACAGCAAAGTGCGTTCAACAAAGGGCTGCAACAGATACGCTTTATAAACTTAATTTAGAGGTAAATACATTCTTTTACTTGACTCTTTTCAAAGCTTTGATGCACTTCGCGCATTATTTAAGGTTGTGTTTCCGCACAGGAAATCTGTAATATTCTATAGAACTTTATTTTATGGAAAAGTCACTAACACGAGTAACACGACAGCCTAGAACACAACATTTATTTGCAGGTCGCTTAATTTTTCCCATGCATGTTTCGTTTATAACCGAAAAACACTATTAAATTACGACTCTTCTCGTTCAAACAACAATTATTATTATTTGACACTTTTGACAGCACAAAACATATGATCTTGACAAATGGGAAATGGGAAAACTGGGGGTTCAAAATTTACAATTATGGCCACCGCAAACGCTGGCGTCGGATTTAGTAATAGCTCCGCCCCCTTGCACATAGTCAATAGTAGTTGATTTCATTGCTATTCATAAGAATCTTGATAATACAAACTTTAATGCGGACCTATATTATTAAATTACAGTTTTTTAGCGATTTTTTTATTTGATTGTACCGTATTTAATTATTGACTTTAGTTATTGAATATTTTTTTATTTTTAGTTATTGAATATTTTTCCACCAAACAAAGCACGAAAATGAGATGGTTGGTTTCAGATAAAAATTTCTAGCAGACTTAATAAAAAAATTATTAGATTTATGCTGATAGAATCAAAATTAATGACTAACTGCAGTACTTGCGGAATTGTTAATTTCATTCCCCTTTTAATCGGACAAAAGAGAACAGTTTTATGTCTTGCAGCGTTCTTTTGCGAGATACATACATACGAGTAGATCGAATATCTCGTTTCTCCTAATGTGTTATTTAGATTAGTCCAGCATAATTGCCGCAAAAATTAATGACGTTTTTGTCTACTGTCCTTTAATTAGGAATGTTTCCCATTAAGGAAATTTTAGGCACATCACTCGATCTAAAAAAAATATTGCCATATTGAGTCATATATCTAAATAACACTCCGAGCAGATAAAATTCAATAATGTAGATTCGCAATACATCAGGCGAAGCTTCAATAGGAACATTTCTATTTAATAATTCAATAAATGTCTGTGTTAGGTTCTTCTAGGTATTCAAATATATTTTTGTTTCATTTTCCTGTGTAGATTTTCTAAGTTGTTCATTAAGCATATGCATTTTATGTATTTGTATCATTTCTAACAGTTCTTTCTGCATGATAGATTTCTCTATTTTCTCCTCATCAAACGCTTTTAATAAAACAATGTGTTTGGTAAGGAATTTAATGGTTCTGGAAAATCTTCGATACTTACAGATTTTCTTCGACAATTGCGAATGGAAAAGAAAAAAATTGTCAATTTCTTCCAAGAGAACTACCTCATCATCTATCACTTTCGTTTCAATGCATTCATTGAGTTGTATTTCTAAATCTTCTAAAGGACATATAATCTGTGAAAGTACATTTATTTATATTTCCTTCATGTACGTGTTTAAGTTTTATAGCAAAATTAAGCAATCATCCACAATTACACGTTTTCTCAAGAACAAATTTTTGAAACTTGAAAATTTTCTCAAATGATTTTCAAATTATCGCCAGCAGCACATGGCTCTTCCCTGGCGACTCTGATGATGCCTAGGTAGTTGATGGTTACAAATTAATATAAAAATGGTGCTGCCATTTATTTATGTCATAAAATCAAATTTACTGTACTCAACTTGTTAGTTCGATCTAGCGATGATTATGTAATAAATAAATAAAAATTTAGATATTTCAGTCATTTACCTCCTCATAGTCCTTATAGCAAAAATGTGTTAAGGGACGTTTTTTGTCGTTTTATGGAAAATAGTCTATTAAATTATATCGTACTAGGAGATAAATATTAACATGGTATTAACTAACGTTTACTCGGAGTATGTGAATAATATTCTGCATGAATTCTCGTCCAAGCAACTATTCAGTTTTTCACTAGGATAACAGAAGGTACAGGAACATTAATTGATGTAGTTATAATAAATAATGATCCAGATGTTCTTGAAACTGATGTTATAGATATTTGCCTTACTGATTATAATATAATTACCTGTAAAATAAATATGAATCTTGTGAATTCAAGCATTATAAATATATGTCGTTCCTACAAAAACCTTCATGCAGAATCTCTTAAAAGTACTTAAACATGATCGACTGGAATGTTATGTACCGGATGGAATCTCTAGATAAGAAAATTAACTATTTTAATAAAAGCTTAATAGGCTTATTTGATAATCATGCACCTCTCATTATACAATATGGTTCTAACAAAAAACCAAACATACCTTGGATTACTCAAAATTTAAAATGCAAAAAAACATGGAAATAAAGAACTCAGTTAAATTCGCACCGCAATATTTGTAACGATAATTTGGTAAATTACGGTTACAACTGGTTTCTACCGGAGACAATTAAATGTAGCTATGTTATGCGCGCGTCGACGGCACGGAAACGTTCTCGATCCTACCGCGTTCCTCCTCCACCAGCTTTTTCCTATCTTCCGTACTGGTAAGTCGTAATTTTATGAATATCTAATTATTTTTCTCGGATGTAGAATTTATCGTTATAAAGTATTATTTGCAATACGTAGCCTAGTAAATATTTAGCATGTTGGTTATTTATTACAGTCAAATGTGGTAAATATCGATTTAAATCGAATTTATCAATTGGGTGTGTTTGACGCCGGCATTTTAGCCAAATTTAGTGCTCTCCACGCGTGATTGATTTCATGCAAATATCTACACGTGGTGTCGTCTTGCAAGTTAACTTATGTTATTACCGTTCCTTATTATCTTTTGCAGTTAAAATTTGCAATTATCGTTATTATCTTTATCGAGTTATTCATAAAATATATGCACTTACACAGATCTCTTTCGTTTGCGGAAGGTGGTAAAAAACTCCTCGAAATTAATAGTTTCCGCTTAACGGAAAATATTGGTTTTTATCTTATCGTATCTATTTGATTATCGTAATTTTTCGTAATTTAATTTTTAAATTATTCCCTGCTATATCTTAATACGATTTGAATTAATTAAAATTCATAGTTATTATCTAATTGTCGTAATTTAATTGAATAATTAAAGCATTCCTTACCATTTCTCACTCCAATTGGGAGAATTAAATAAAACTTATTGTTTCTTATCGTTCTACAGTAAATAGTAGAAATTAACTTTAATTAGTAATCTAATTAAATTAGTTATAAAAATCAGAATACCTAACTTTTTACTTTCTTACTTATTGTATTATTTTGGGATTCACACATTTTCTATTTGTGAAAAGATTGCGTTTTAGCAATATTAAAACTTAATTTTCTGAGTGTCTTATTGTGATTTGTCTATTTAATTACTGTTATTAAATTTAAATAATATAACAAATTTCTTTCTAACATAATTTCTTATTCAGAGGAATTATTTTTATTGCTTTAATCTTGTCTAAGTTATATCTAGAGTAATTTCTAAAATTTCATAGTTTCGAAATTATAATAATTAGTTTATTATAATTTATATCTTGAGTTATTTTTAAAATAAAATAATAAATTCATATCTTTGTAATTATAATAATTGATTTATTATAATTAATATCTTTGCTAAATTGTTTAGTAAACTTTTCTAGAAGAAACTTGCCTTCAGTAAGTTTTTTTCTAATTTTATCAGCCGTAAGCTAACTTGCATATTTCCAACTTTACTTTGTACATTTTTGACACTGGTATATTTATGTTTTATTGAACGAGACCAAGAAGAGGATTCGACAGATTCAACTTTACCAGACCACATCAGACTGAAATCCAGATTATCCTATTATCTTATCCAGGATTGGTTACATCTTTCCCAGGTGCAGGTGAAGTCTAGCTAGACCCAGAAGATCAGTATACACCAGCATAGGCCATCTTGGCAAGGGACTAGATCATCGTGGAAATCCTTGGAAATTAAGGTCTGTAAGTCTGTGGTAGAACATATTTCCATCATCAGGTCTTCGATTTCAGCGTAACAAATAATTGCCAGTAATTGTTCTTGTAAATGTAAGCCTTGCAGTTGATAAAATATTTTTCCTTTCATTCATTTTTTATTGTGATAGCCCTTCAGGCACTTATTTCCATTGTTTTGCCCTTCAGGTAAATATATATTTTTCATCATTGTTAAGAGTAATTTGTATTGTTAATATTTATTCTATTTGTTAATATACTATTTATTTGAGCTGAATCGTTTTATTTCTCTTGTTGTGAAAATCTGATATACAAATTGTTACTAACTTTTTTAGGAGCTGGCGCCCAAAAATTATCTTAATTTATCTTAATTTTACTTGATAAATAATTCCTTAACTTTTAATCTCTTATAACTTGCAGTTTTAAATCTTACTAAGCTAGAAACTTAAAGTGCACTCTTCAAGTTCTTTTGTTAACAAATCAGGGTTTTAACCAAATTTAATAATAAGTTTGTTAATTTATTAAACACCATATTCTGACTCACGACCCACCGGAAAAATCTGAGCAGCCGACAGGTAAAATAAACTTTGAAACCCAGAAGCCCATAAGGCAAATTAGATTTATTCAGTCTGGGGTTACATATTACTGCCAGTTTAGAAACTTTTATTCAACCGCCACGCCGTAAAAAATGAAAAAAACGCATATTTTAGGATAAGACTCAACGAGGGTGAATCAGATTGAAAGAAATTATGGTGTACCTTGAAAAGTCAAAATGTAATCAAGCCACCAATAATCAGCTTACCAAATAATTTTAGCAACCATGACTTGATCATTTCCTAAAATTGAACTTGCAAACTTCGATAATTCATTGTTTTCCAATTCATTACCTTTCGAATACTTGCTGGTAAGAAATTATTTGAAAACTCATACATAAAAAACATAAGCCAAATACCAAGAGATCAGACGGTATTTTTGGGAAAATGTTACAGTTAAGCCTGTCTTCTATTTCCGAGTCACTCACACATAATATAATAAATATATCATTTGAGATAGATAGTATGGCTTCCTCGTGGAAAACTTCCATTGTAAAACCAATACCTAAGAATATTGATCCGGAAAACTTAAATTATCTAAGTCCAATAAGCATGTAAAATGTGCAGCTGTGAAACACAACCAGTTAACTGTCTACGAGATGATATTCTTGGTGATATTGATCAATCGAAATACACGTCCTTAATACTACTTGACTTGTCCAAAGCTTTTAACTTCATCAATATTGATGTCCTGATTTGTAAATTAAAATTTTTTGGACTTTCTAATATTCTTCTAGTTTGGAAGAAATCTTGCCTGAAAGATCGTTTGCCTTAATAGGTAATACGGCCAAATATACTCGCAACCAAAAAACTTAATATCTGGGGTGACCCAAGGCTCAGCTCTTGGGCGTCTTCTTTTTATGATATCCACGTTTGATTTGCAGAGAATACCCATTTATTGTAATATGCAGACAACATTTAGTTATACTTCAGGGGTAGCTGACAGTGGAGATACGGTTGTTTGTCCAGAGGGTCGAAAGATGATAGTCTTGTCAACTGGAGTGGACAATTTCTCAAACGGGTTAATTAGAAATAAACCAACGGAAATAATAACTAGTAAATTTTACATAGCATACCAACGTATTTATTTACTAAAAGCAGTAATGAACAAATCAGTTAGAACTAAACAGCTAGGATAATGCAGCGACTTACTTTGTAGTCGGTTTTGTACAATTTTCATACAGATATAATGCAAGCTGGCAAACAAGAGTACGCGTGAATATTATTTGATTTTGGACTACGATGGACTCGAGGTGCGAACGGATCGAGATATACCCACGCGGGGGAAATCAAACGGCTAGGGCGAGCAAGTGTGACTCCAACAAGACACCAAAATATCGGAGCGCGTTCAATAAGCCACAGAGATTCTTTTTGTTTCGGTTTCGGATACTACTTAACAAACGCGGATTCCTACTGCCTCAAATACAGAGCTATCCTAACAAGGAAGTTAGTTCCTTCTTTACAGGAAAATAACGATTTAAATCATACACTGGGGCCACATAACTACCATGAGCAGGTTAACGAAATGTTTTGACTGTGTATGATAAATCCACGTATTGAAATACATTCACTGGTGGCTAGGCCCTACCATCTGAACAGAACACTGTAAGGCTCAACCGGTGAATGTGTGATATAACATTAAATACGGATAAACGGAAACTTTATACCGATTTAATTAAGTAGTTCTGCAAAATGTCGGTACTTACACGATGAAATCAACGCCGAATATCTGTGCTTATTTGAAGGCGGTACGGTTGGATTACTGCGGACTACTATTGCTCTTACCAAGATGGTTCTCGATGAAGGAAATATTTTATGGAGCGGTTATTCTTCAGACGGCTGTACTGGTTGCGGACAGGTTGACAGTTTGACTGCTGGATCAGAGAGAGAGAGAGTTTTTGGGTGCTAATCGCGAGTTTTATTCCTTGCTGTCGTGACGTATCTCGGATGCGCGTTAAAGCTGCGGATTGAATTAAAAATTATGGCTCGTACTACAAACGGTACTTAGCAAGTTCGAGTGCATAGAATTCTTTGTAATTCACGAGAATCATCTGAATTTTACTTTCAGATTTTGAATCAATTGTTGATACCGATTCCTGAATATTTTGTTGTTTTTTATAACTATCTGTATTTTTTACATACAATTTCAAAGCTTTCTAATTCTGCAGGGTGTATTTTAAAATCACCCACAAACGAAAACTGGAGATTCTGTGATCCAAAATAAGACAAATTTTGATATAATTCTTTAATTCATTCAATTTCTTTAAAATATTTTTATTATGTACAACTGCGTTGTTTTGATAAGTTTTACTTAAAATAAAAACTAATTTTATTTTTTGTGAATTGGTGTGGTTGTACGTTATAGAAATTATCTCAAAAAACAGAGTGTCTAATCGAAAAAACACAAGGTACGATTTCAATTGCAGAATAGAAAAATTTATAAAAAAATACATTTTCCAAAAATCACGCCACTGGATTTAGCCAGTCGACTTAAATTCACGTGTTCAATAAGATATTCGAGTGTACCAAATCTCAACATAATATCTTATCTAGTTTTTGAAAATTTTTAAAAAAAACTGCAAAAAATGTTTCCCCAAAACCATTTAGCTCGGTTAGCAAGCATTTTCGAAAAAACATTTATATCAGTAATCGTCTTATTTTGGATTCAAAGAATCTTCAGTTTCCGTTTGTCGGTGATTTTAAAATACACCCTGTATATCTATAGCGTTTCGATATATTTTACAGTATCACGAAGCCTAGATTACAAACAAAACTAAATTTGCATTAGTGTGAAAATTTGTTTAATGATAACGATCAATCAGAAGTTCAGGTACACGATCCCGTTTAGAAAGTAAAGTGTGATATCGTTCATTGTAAGTCAACTAATTATCCACCAACTCAAACAGTGTGACAGGCGACAGGCTAATATCGTTGCAACAGGCATCGAGATTATTTTTATTTCTAAATAAAAATGCTGATAATACGATTTTACTTTTTGAAAACGTTTTGTGTTAGTGAAATAACTATTTAACACTTTGCGCAACAAATTTTCATTTTTATCATATCCGAAATTTCAAGGTTTGTGGTCTACTTCAACAATCATTATTTTCAATGTCTCCTCTGGTTGCATCTTTGCGAAGGACTGTGAATTTTTGTTGTATTTATTCGTTCAATTATTTTCAGATCACTCTGTATATTTGTATTACTTATAAGTACTAAAGTAATTAATTCGATCATGCAGTCGATTCTTTCGTGCAATTTGTTTTCCAATCCTATGGCAAATTAAACCATTTGTAATATCATGTTTAATTTCGATCTGGATTTGTTAATTTTAATTGGATATAAAGACATCAAGCTAATTCGGCTTCATTACAGTTATTACAGTATATTTACCGTTAATCAGCGAAAAAATCTAATAATGAATGTATAAGAAGACGTAAGGAGAACGAGTAAGAGAAGAAGACTAGGGAAAAAGGATTGTGCGTAAACAATGTTGTGTCGGGGGCCCTAGGGGGTCCTCCAAACGCCAATCAATGATATAGGGGGCAGTGCGCGCGCGCGACGCACCTGTTCCAATGTAAGCGCCTATTCTATTCGCGACGCTTCCACGGGTCGGTCGTGATAATGTGAACGGGTTATACCACGCTCTCGACAACTTGTTTATCTCTTACGGCATGGTGTAAAGGTAAGCGAACTCTGTGTTGTTTGGATGTTCGCAAAGCACAAAATGTTTTTTTCTCGCACAATATTTTTGTTCCTTATAATAAAATTAGTTCTGAAAAATGTAAAATTGACGCGTTTTCAACAAAACTGAAAATAAATGGTAAACCGACGGAATTTTTAATAATAAAAATGTCAATCACTTTTGATAAAATATGTAGAAACGTTATTAAAATAACAATATAAATAAAATGTACATATGATTGATAATATAATTAGAAATTTAAAAAAACACCTGTTAAACTATTAAATAGTAGCAAAAAATCAACTGATAGTTATCATTTACAGAATATGACCGACAAAATGGAAAGACGCAATTCAGACTTGCTCATATTACAAACGTAAACTATGTAAGTTAATAAAAATAGTGTAACCACTGAAAACTGAAAACAGTATAGACTGTCCTGCTAAATTAATGCAATATTAGAAATTTTTTCATAAGTTTGTTGTTATTTGTTTCTAAATCGTTGGTCCGATTGGATGATCTTTTCTTTGGATTAGAAATGGACTCCTTAATAATACCGCTCTGCTACCCATTTTTAGCTAGAATTAATTTTGCTCGAGTGCCGGATACAACAATGAGTTTTGTTCCAATTTGTAGAGCAGCAGCAACAGCAAATTACAATTTATAGCTAGGTCTAACGTTTTCTTAACTTTAGTCCACTTTATTGTATGTGTTATTAGAAAAGGTACACAAATGTATAGCAAAATATATTTTTATCGTTTTATGAAACCTCATTTCATACTTCCTTTCATAAGGCTGGGATTTGATAGTCTCTCAGTTGTTCAAAATCTTAGTACTCACCTTGTGTAATTATTAATTAAGTACACACGCGATATGTAGTTTTGTGAACATGATCGGATTAAATGTACATCTTGCTCTTCAAAAAACCTTTGCGTAAGGTAACGAGATTCTTTTTATTCCTCCCCATACCAACACGAAGCCTTCATTAAATTAAATTGATTGTAATGCTTATTTCGTCGTCGCATGACCCTAGACGTAGGCCGAAACTATATAAACAATGCCTAGACCAGTTCGTAAACAAACACGATCCTGTCTTGTGGTTACAGTCCAGATGTTCTCTAGCAAATTGTCTAGACTTCTACGATGATTAACGGTTAAGGCGGGTTCTATCGCTGGTGATATGAGTAAATCATGTGCCTTAAGACACCTTCCTGCAGTATCAACACTCGTGATTCATTTGTTCTATTTATTGTAAACCATCCTTTTAAAGCACAAAGTCTAATTAAAGTTGTTATTCGGAGATTTCGTTGTTTATCACGTGTATTGTGTATTTGCGATTTTCTTTTACTAATTGACTTATTTGGGCAGTTCAGAATATAAACACAGTTTTAAATACAAATTAAATAAAATACTTGTTTTATTACATTCGTGACATTTTATCCTTAAGTTTAACTACCAAATTTAGTCTCTCAATGAGCCGTCACTCTTATCTTTCACCCTTCTTTTGGAGTGATTTATACATTTCACTAAAAATACTTACGAAAAAATTGCATTTGTAATATGTACAGGTACCTTCATTATTTATAAGAAAGTGATGTAAAGTGGGTATTTAAAAAATGCACAATATTAATCGCCAACCAATAATTACAGTAATAACGACTGGCGCATTCGCCATTTTATACCAAGTTTTATCGGATTAAATACAATTATTCCGCTTTAAATCCAAACGCTGTATATTAACACCAACAAAATAAATCTAGCCTATGTTAGTAATTAGTATAATAAACCATTTTCTGTAGTGGATGATACGATAGTTAATTTAATCAAATAACTATTCTTCTACCATATTAATAGCTAGTCGCTAATTTTGTAATAATTTCATTATTCATTTGAGCGGAATTCCTACCTATAATTCAATGGTTGAAGTGAACTTATCGTGAACAGAATATTTTATTTATTTAATATACAGGGTTAGGCAAATTCGAGCCCTATCATTGGGATCTCGTAAACCGTAAGAAAAGCGAACAAGGTTAAATTAGGGCAACATTTTGGAATGTTATCACGGTATTTCGTTTCGTTTTCGAGATTTCTAGAAAAAACTGAAAATTTGAGTTTTTGTTTTTCTTTGAGAATTCGGTTATGGCGAGACAAATAGAAAACTAAACTAAAAGTACTTTTACACAGCACATTTTTCTACTTATAGGTGACCACCAATTTAACAAATGTTCAAATATGTTGCCTTGTTCGTCGATGCATAAGTTAATGCGTCGATTAATAAATACTGTGAACTGCACGATTAATGGTTCGCCGCCTTAATGATGCAAACGCAGTTAGGACTCTTACTCGTACTTCATCTACTGTTTCTATAGACTCTTTACAAACCTTATTAATTAAATTCCCCCATAAAGAAATCAATTGCTGGAAGATTCGGCGGTCTTCGACTACTCCACGGTTTCCAATTCATTGCCGAATCAATTCTGCATGAAGAAGAAGTAAATGTTCCAAATAATTTGTAATTTCATTTTGTAAGAATTGGAGATGAACGGCTTCATTTAAATTTTCTTCATAAATGAAAGAGACTATTATGTTGTTATCTAAAACACCCACCCACATATGAACACCAAAGCGCACATGATTTCTGACTTTTCTGTTCTGATGTGAATTTTTTCAGACCAGAAATGTTCATTAAATTGTTACCGTTGAACATGTCACAATTAGTAAATTTACATTTCATTATTAATAAATAAAGCTCAGATCCATATTTTGAAAATTTTTAAATAAAATGGACTTTGAAAGAGAGAATATCAAAAATCAAATAGTTTCATATTGGAGGTGTGAAGCTGTTAAATAAAAAAAACTAGATATCCAGGTCCGTATTTAATAAAATTAATTTGATGATGGTTCTGCAGCAACAAAACGTCGAGAAGAAAATTGGTGGCCATTGGTGGTAAAGGAAAAAAATGTGCTTTTACTTTGTTTCCTCATAACCGAATTGTCAAAAACAAACAAAAACTCAAATTTTCAGTTTTTTTAGAAATCTCGAAAACGAAATAAAATAGGTACTGCGATTTATTTTCCGTCATCTTACTCAACATAACATTCCACAACTTTGCCTTAATTTAACCTTGTTTGTATCTCTTACGCATGATGAGGCTCGAATTTGACTAACCCTGTATCATATACATAATTATAAGAGGTTTCATTTAGAATTGAAATGAGAATGTTGGCGAAAAAAAAACTGAAAAACAATTTGCGAAAAAAATTTCCGAAAATACCATCGCCGCCCCCCCTCCCCCTGGAAAGTCTTAATATTAAATATATTTGAATTTTTTTTAAAACATCAGAATAATCTTCGATACAATCTAAGACAAGGTTTTTTGCTCTTGAAAAAATATTATCTAATTTTTGGAAAAGTTGCCAGCATTTGAAATTTTTAATGGATCAAATCCTAATTTAAAAAAAACTAACTTTTCCAAAAATTTAATTTTTTTTAAAAGCAAAAAAACCTTGTCTATGATCGTGTCGAAGATTATTCTGATGTTTTATAAAAAATCAATCACACAAAATTTCAGGACTTTCTAGGGGTTTCGGAAATTTTTTTTGCAAATTGTTTTTAAATTTTTTTTTCGCCAACATTCTCATTTTGATCCCAAATGCAACCTCTTATAATTTGGTATAGGTCCCATATGTCTCTAAATTGAAATATCGTATACATTGAAAATTCACGAGCCGCCACTTCCGAAATGCCCCATTTTTGGAAAATAAACATGTTAAAACAAAAAATCAAAAACGCTTTAAATTTCGAAATAAGAAAATATAAAAAATAGGTTTCACTACTTCCGTGTGTATCAACCCTAGAAGCTTCCAGTTTAGGTTAAAATTTACGAGTAATAATCAAATAAAAATTCATTAAAATTCCTAAACGAAAATGTTAAAACCAGTTGACCTAACTGTTTTTATACATATTTCCATTGTTGATAAGCACGAATTTATTCCATACATTTTCTGTTACGGATCTTATACGTAAATTCAATCTTTATCAATCATGTTGTCACTTACGTATGATTTTATATACTCTATATCTAAACGTCATTTTTATACATTAATAAATGTAAATACCTACAAATACATATTCAAATACAAATAAAAATTATTTATAGTTAGTTAGTAATGAATTTAACAAAAAATCCAAGGATAGATACGTATAATTTTTTATTTTGAAGAAAAATAAAATAAAAATATTTTACCCGTGTATAAATATAGATGAAATTATGGTTCTTAAGTAACAAAGTGGTAACAATATGGCGATATAAGTGAAAATAGAAATTATTATAATATGCAGAGTTGATAGATCATTGATTGTAAAACTGGGGATAATCAGAGTTGATAGTTGATATTACTAGATACCGCATGTTATCAATTTGTTGCAGCAGATGGACCTTTGTTTTCATCAGGCTTCCCAAGTGGAAACTAAAAATCAACATATTCGGAATATTTCGACCATGCGATGATCAAAAATGGTTTCAATCTCGTCTTATGCATTACAAATATTTCTAAAATTGTAGAGTAACCAGCTTATAAAAACAATGTGGGTTTAATCTATTATTCTAAACAAAACCGGAACCTTTGCGCGAGCTACTGACACTGGCGTCTTTTGCACTTGACCTCAAAGCACCGTAGAATTAACTTGATGCAATTTCATCAACCAAGATGGCATAATCAGAAGATAATTAAAATACTGACCCAGTGATGTTAGCGAAATGCGTGTCGAGTTAAGTCAATATTCTGGTGTCAAGTGAAAATCAATAACGGACTAACCGCCTGCGGAACCCTAAGTATTAAAATCTGTAGATTTCTTTGGTAGGTAGCCTACATGTAGACAAATATAAAATATATAGGTGTAGGTATTTAACTTCTTAAAATCGGATAAACAAAGAAAATGGGATTCAGAAATAAATAAAAAAAGACTTATTTATTATATCTCATTCGTTTCAGCATCTGGGATTCCGACCTTATATAGGGTCATTGGGCTATTATAGTAATTAAATGGTTTCATCTTAAAGTTACTTACTATGACCTAATCTTCACTTACAGAATAACTAACGTTTGCTATATTGAAAAAATGGCCACCGACGTAGCAGTTTTTTGGTAAACTTTATTTTTTCTCATTAACGTGTGCTTAAATTGCCAAATGAACTGAATAAAAATAATTATCAAATTTTCAATAGACAGTCCAGTCACATTTTTTTGGAGTCATCAATAATATTGGAGATATAGATCCATTTCTTGGAGCTTTACCAACATATAAAATAAGCAAACTCGTTTGGAAGTAACATATGCGAGTTGACCAAGATCTTCCATCCAATCATTCCCGAAACAACAATGCATTTTTGCAACACAAATTGATGGAAAAATTTGCCTGAAATTATCTGGATTTTTCTTCTGCGCCTGAGCCTGTTGTAGAACTAACGTCAAATTTTTGCCAGAGAAGACAATATTGTATAAGAATAAGAATAAGACTAAGTTTATTTACAAAAAGTAAGAAATATACAAATTGTATGAATAATGAAAATAAAGTAAATTACTAATTATTATGTAATCTAGATGCAATTATGTATGTATGTTTATAGCAATATAAAATGCATAGACGCAGGTGTGTAAAATACAAAACCATGAAAAACTCAATGATTTGGAACGCAAGAATATCAATCAACTGACGAAAGCAGTCTTGAAGATATTTGGTAAAAGTTATCACGTAAGAATATATTAGTAGTTTTTAAGATATTTTTTGGAAAAAATTTAATTCCGTTTCAAATTCTTTATTGAAGTGCAACTCCTAAAATTAAGCGATTAAAGATTTAGGCATTTCTAGTAATGTTTACCACTTAAAAACTCACACCTTCTTCTTGGTAAGAATTGTCCTTAAAATGTATGCATCAGAAAAATATTTTTGAAACGGTTTACCAATTGTATAGGAAAGATGTTTTTGCAATTTTTTTAAAATTTTATAATGTGGAATTTTTGCGATTAAAGTGTTTTGAATATTAAACTTTTTACCCTGAGAAAATGTCATTACCGCTGTCGCTCTAGTCGACCCAATATTTATAATTATTTTTCCTTCATTACTTGAAAACACGTTTGAACTGAGAACCACGAAATTCTATAAACGTCAATAATAATTATTGATTCAACATATTAAACACAGTGACTAACTTCTCACAAGAATGTCCTAATAAATTGTTTAGAAGTCTAACTTTTACCAGCAAGTAATAAATAATAATGGTGACAATGAAACTTGTTAAAACGTATAGAATGTAAAATGAATTGTTTTTATTATTACTGTTAATAAATTAAGATATCTTATCGATTTTACTGGCGTATAAAGATGATAGAAGTGATATTAATTCAATGCGGCATTTCAGTCATTTTCTGCAGTGCGCTAATATGCCCTCATACGTGAAGGTAATAATAATTAAAGTTGACAGCTCTTAGTACTTTTCGTCTTATCCTCGAAACTAAATAATACAACTTCCTTATCTAGTTTCATTCCTCTATGAGTTACGTTTTTGTTTATTACCTTAACTACTTAGCCTTAACCAGTTGCTGTGTATTGCGTAATAATAATGATAGTTAAGATACAATGCGTCTCCATTTTATAATATTCGTTTACAAAATTACAGGGTAATTACAAGGTATTCCGAAAATAGGTGCAAATAATAGGTAGGAGATGTTTGATATAAGCTTTATTTTCTTAACTCCTGTTAATGATACGCCCAGGAATGGCATTTATTTTTCTGAATAATGTTAAACAGGTACAGTATATATTATATGTGAGAACTTTCTAACTATTGCATTATACTCTGACGACCAAAATTCACGCACCATCCAAAATTTACTAAACCGTTTGCCCCATTTTAATATTTGTTTTTGTTTTGTATAATATAACCCTGCCAATTTTAAGTAAAAATTATTTTTTCGTTAAATATAGGGCGTAACAATAAAGCTGTTTGTCTTTTTTTTTTTAAATTCAAAGCGCCCTGTGGAAATCGCCAGCAGCAAAATTAAACACCCGTTCAGACCCTATTGTAGCTTCATCTTTTCTTAACATTTACTTTTTTGGAACACTTTTTTATCTTTGTTATTAAATACCGGGTGAGAAAAAAATCAAAAATTTTTTATTCTTGAATGCCATTTTTTTACTTAACCGATTCGAATAAACTTAAATCATTAGATAGACAATTTAGTAGGCTTCAAAACCTATAGTTCAAAATGGTAGACATGGAAAAATCAAAATGACAAAGACCTTTAAAAATTTATTTTTTTCTATCCTCGTTCTTTATTAAAAAAACATATTAAAATCAGACAAACGGTTAAGAAAAAAATCAAATTCAAAATCATGGTAAATTTTGGGTGGTGCGTTAATTCCTGTCGTCAGTGTATTTTATTTTCTATTTTAGTTGAGTATACAAAAATGTAGTAGTGTTAAAACGTTTTAAAATAAATTATAATAAAGTAGGACCTATTTTCCTTTTAAATATTTATAATTGTTCAAAAGTTCTGTCAAATAAACCATAAAGAGTAGTTAGTAGTTTACGCAAACCTGTAAGGACATTTTTGTAAATAAAATCGCTCTCATGATTACGTGACATCTTTCAAACGTAATCCACAATAATGCCGTGAATTATAAATACGAAACACTCTTCTTTCAGAATATTTAGGGGATTAAGGGAGCGATTTAAAACGTAAATGTCAATTAAAGCCTCATAAGTACTCGAAAATAATTATGAGTACTATTTGCTTTTATTATTATAATGTAAAATAAAATAGAATATTGTTACAATTCGGGTTTTTACACGACCCTCATGTTAGTTATTTTATATTTCCCATATGCGCATCGCATACTATTTCAAAAAAAATTTTTTCAAAAATAGAAAAAACTAAACTAGACTAAATGTTCAAATTGTCTTCCATTGTCATCTACGCATATTTATTGCATATCTAATATTTTTTGAGAGCCATGGAGAAAGAAAAGAAAATCGTAACAATCCTAAATGTCAAAATTTAATTTATGAGATGATTAAATGAGCACTGTTAATGGTTCAATTTATTGATGAAAGTCGTTTGGGCATAGATGGTAATGGTGGTAATCCTAATTTGGAGGGTTTCAATTTATTTTTTTTTAAGCAACGTAAGGCAGTTGTTTTTGGGATTCCTAAATTTTCATGTATTTCGAGAGATGATTATTAGGATTTTCTCTTGCAGTTTCTATAACAACATTTTCTACAGCTTCTCTACCAGCTTTACAAATAGTGTAAAAAATGGAAGATTGTTTGAAATAATTTTTATTCACAATCATATATGTAATGCTTCAATTGCCAGCTTATAATATAACCCTGCCAATTTTAAGTAAAAATTATTTTTTCGTTAAATATAGGGCGTAACAATAAAGCTGTTTGTTTTTTTTTTAAATTCAAAGCACCCTGTGGAAATCGCCAGCAGCAAAATTAAACTCCCGCTCAGATCCTATTGTAGCTTCATCTTTTCTTAATATTTACTTTTTTGGAACACTTTTTTATCTTTGTTATTAAATACCAGGTGAGAAAAAAATCAAAAATTTTTTATTCTTGAATGCCATTTTTTTACTTAACCGATTCGAATAAACTTAAATCATTAGATAGACAATTTAGTAGGCTTCAAAACCTATAGTTCAAAATGGTAGACATGGAAAAATCAAAATGACAAAGACCTTTAAAAATTTATTTTTTTCCATCCTCGTTCTTTATTAAAAAAACATATTAAAATCAGACAAACGGTTAAGAAAAAAATCAAATTCAAAATCATGGTAAATTTTGGGTGGTGCGTTAATTCTTGTCGTCAGTGTATTTTATTTCCTATTTTAGTTGAGTATACAAAAATGTAGTAGTGTTAAAACGTTTTAAAATAAATTATAATAAAGTAGGCCCTATTTTCCTTTTAAATATTTATAATTGTTCAAAAGTTCTGTCAAATAAACCATAAAGAGTAAAGAGTAGTTAGTAGTTTACGCAAACTTGTAAGGACATTTTTGTAAATAAAATCGCTCTCATGATTACGTGACATATTTCAAACGTAATCCACAATAATGCCGTGAATTATAAATACGAAACACTCTTCTTTCAGCATATTTAGGGGATTAAGGAAGCGATTCAAAACGTAAATGTGAATTAAAGCCTCATAAGTACTCGAAAATAGTACTAGTACTATTTTCTTTTATTATTATAATGTAAAATAAAATAGAATATTGTTACAATTGGGGTTTTTACACGGCCCTCATGTTAGTTATTTTATATTTCCCATATTCGCATCGCATACTAGTTTAAGAATTCGAATTGCTATTTTGAATTGGCAACCGATGCATTATTAAACATTCATGAATAGTCAATACTGCAATGCAGTATTGCAAGTTGTGGTGTAAAATACAATTTGTAATTAAATGAGAGGTAGAGAATTAATCCTGCGATTATATAAATTTTTGCATCATTAGTCTTTATTTGTACTTAGCGATAATTAACTCCCTGGAACATGTATAATATATTACCATTTAATAAATCAATTAATGTCAAAAAAACTTATTCAACTGCTTCGATATAGGGGTATTTTGTAACGGAAATATATATATGCCAAGAATAGCCAATAAAGGTAATAAAAATAAACGACATAGCTAACGAAAACCGTTTCGAAAGTTTTTCCGCCCATAAGAATTGATTTCCTGTCTCAAGAGAGGAATACGAATATTACCAAATGTATATAGAAAGTTTTTAGGAGGCACACTAAATCCGTAAGACCTTTGTCCGCTTACGACACGTAACTTTTAATGGAAATGTATTAAATAGAAGGCGTATTATTGCCACTATGGATGTGATTAAGGATCTTCGAGTAAAAAATCCACTAGCTTTTTCGCCAAAGAAATGTTGTGTGTTTATATTGACATTTTTTTATATCTACCATCTGCAACAATTTGCACAACACATAATTAAAGACATATTTCTAAATGTTCCAAAATAATCATTACTCGAGCTACCACCAGAAATGTACCGACGTTTTTTCCGCCATTGTGCGTTAGTTTGGCGTTCTCTGTATACATCCAAATGCATTATATTCAAGTATGTGGTGACATGACCGTACAAATCTACTCAGACTTGTTAAATTACTAAAATAAATCACGAACTGAGGAGTGCCATTAAAATATTTTTGTTGAAAAGGAAATTCGTTTTATACGGCTCTATTGAATGAAGATAATGGTTCGGTAAAAGCGCCTGGTTTTTTATTACTATGTAAAGCTCTGTTTTCTACGAATGCTACTTTACACCACGCCGTGCCTCTGATTTTAATGCTGAGGCATAATACGAATTAAACCTAAAACGCTAGCATTTTCTTCAGAATATGCTCGGAATTGCATGTTTTAAATGTGCTGATATAAATCAACAAAATAGATGCACTCAGAGAATGAATAAACACAGAGTTAAATGAAATGCGACTTTCAGAGTTTACAAAATGGTATACTATTTTAATTTTAAATACATTGTAAAGTTGTACAGGGTGGACCAAATTGGATGGGATTTGGGATTTTCTCTCTATTTCGACTATCGAGCTTGGAAAATTGGCTTTTTTTAGGTAAACTCTATATCTCAATATATGTCGAATTGAAAAATAAGTACCACATTCTTAAAGCACTTTTTTGAATAGAATTCATTGCTGATAACAAGAAAATTATGCAGGCATCAGTTTTCGAGATATAGCCATAACTTTGTTTTTTTAAATGGAACACCCTGTAAATTATTTCATTAATCGATCGTAATTTAAATTAGCTTTCCAACGATATATAATATGTTATATTTGTCTCTAGCAAAAGCGGCGAGTTTTCGACAAATTAAATATATTTGTCAGGAGGCTATGGAAAACTAAGGAAAACTAACACATCTTATAATATAAAATAAATTTTTCAAAAATAGGAAAAACTAAATTAGACTAAATGTTCAAATTCGCCGCATATTTATTGCATTTCTAATATTTATTGAGAAGGCCATGGAGAAAAAAAAGAAAATCTAGCCTCCTATTATAGAGGAGCTCAGGTCAATATAGTCAATACAGAAATACAGAAAACCTTGTATAAGCTGATATAAATAGGAACAATTCTCCGATCGAATTAATAGTATAATCGACTAATTAATTAAATAGCCTATTTAATTAAATTCCCAAACTGATTAAGCGATTGAATTTTCGATTCGACACGTAGTAATTTGCTCACTAAATTTATGATATTCTGTTAATTTGGTTAATTATTTTAATTTAAATCGAATGACTAATCTTATACACTAATTATATAATTAAACTCGGATAATTATTTCCTCTATGTAGAGGCTATCAACTAATTAATTATATGAAAATCTTGCATATTTACAAATAATTTGAAAATAAAAATGGTTAATGTTGGGTAAGGTCGAAAAAACACACGACTTTAGCACATTTCCTAATAGATCAAGGTAGACTACAATTGTAGTATAGTTTATCAGTATTGATAAAAAAAAAGATCCAGATTACTACGAATGGCTTTAAATTTACAGAGATATTTTATTTTGAATAAATTTCGCCTTAAGGCTATTTGTTCATAAATATACTTTATTTTTATTTGACACTCTTGTTCTATAATTTAGCACCATAAAGTACTTTCATATCATAATGACGACCTGTATTAGAATAAGTACCCTCTTATTTCTTCTAACGTTATATTTTGTTGCTTAGTTTATGTTGACATTTTCACGTTTTCCTTTTACACCTGAAACTGACTCTAATGTATATAAAACAAAAGCAACCAGTCTGAAGGTGAGATACAAAAGTTACAGTGATAAAATAAGGGTCCTTACCTTTTACGTAAAGCACCTACTCTTGAACCTTTAGCAGTATATGTTAATGGTGCACATTAGTTATTCTGTCCGGATTTACCTCGCCTCATCTGAAACTTTAAAAAATTGTGCATGAACAATACTTTCTTGTATTCGTGATGTAAAAGTTTTGTTTTGTTATAGAAACGGTATTTGTTGAAGTGCGCTACGTTGAATCTTACTTACAGATCGTCAAACTGGCATATACTTTTAAACACTACATTAATTTTACATTTTCTTTCATAATCATAATACTTCTTTTATTTAATATTCTAATGTAGTAAGAGCGACCTATAATATATATATATATATATATATATTATACACAATAATTTCATTTGTATTTGAAGTAGACCCATTGACGATGCAGATGTCAAGTGGTTTTTTATAATTTTTTTATTGTTTGAGAGTGGCCTATAGAATCATAATATTTCTTTTTTTAATATTTTAATGCGCTAGAGCAACCTGTAATATACAAAATATATAAATACAGTAAAGCTTCGTTAATCCGGATTTCCCTGTATTCCGGACTAAATTGGAATATGACTTATTACATTATGTATCTCCATTGAGTAAAAAATAATAAAGAGTTGCAACTGTCAAGGTTTCGAGATTTTAGTATTGTATTTCTTTGCCAATAACTTCATGATTGTCATCAATTTTTAGTGCTACGGGAAGGTATTTGTAATGTGGCTGTATAGCCCTTAAAATTGAAGACAATCATGAAGCTATTGGTGAAAAAATACAACACAAAAATCTCGAAACCTTGACAGTTGCGCCTCTTTATTATTTTTACTCAATGGTATCTCTTAATCCGGATAATCATTGATTCTATAATCCGGATCGTAACGAAATATTTGTTGAGTTTGTATTTTTTATTATAAATATGTACATAGAATTTTTGTTTCTTCTTACAGTTTTATATTTAGGTTTGTTTGTGTTTTGTTTTTGGATAATAAAACTTTATTCTGCCTATTATTTTTGAATTTTAAATGGGTTCAAATAATACGGATTCTTCTCTAATTCGGATCGTCCTGGTTTTAATTGATCAGGATTAGCGAAGCTTTACTGTACTTGCATTTTTATTTATACAGTAGACCCATAGGTAACACAGATTTTTTTTAGTTTTTTTTTAACTCATAAAACTTCTCTTATTTAATATTCTAATGCGGTAAGAGCGACTTGTAATATACACAATTTACAAATATTTGCATTTGTTTGTGCAGTAGGCTCATATACGCAGGGATGTCAATTGGTTTTTTCTTAATTTTTTATTAGCCAAGAGTGGTTTAGAATCATAATAATAATAATAATAATAATAACTTTAATTTCATAAGACATGTTCGTACATGCATGGAAAAGCGTCGATACTTCTTTAATTTAATATTCCATGCGGGAAGAGCGACCTATAACATACACAATATAAAAAGATTTGCATTTGTTTATGTAGTAGATTTGTAGATGGCGCACATGCCGAATGGTTTTTTCTAATTTTTATTGTTAGTTAAGGGTGGTTTAGAATAATAATACTTCTGATGCGGTAAGAGCGACCTGCCTAAGCCTTGCATCTATTTCTGCAGTAGACTCATAGACGGCACTGTTGTCAAATGGTTTTTCTAATTTCTTTAGTATTTATTTAAGAGTGGAGTAGAGTCATAATACTTGTTTTATTTAATATCCCAAAGCGGTAAGAGCGACCTGTAATTTATCCAATATACAAGAACATGCATTTATTTAGGCAGATAACACAGATGTGAAATGGTTTTCTCTATTTTATTATCATTCAAGAGTGCCTTAGAATCAAAACACTTTATTTATTTAATAGTTTAAAGCGGTAAGAGCGACCTGTAATATACACAATATACCAAGACTTGCATTTGTTTATGCAGTAGATCCATAGATGGTGCTGACGTCAAATGATTTTCTTAAATTTTTTTATTATTAAAGAGAATTCTAGAATCATAATACTTTTGTTTATTTAATATTCTAATGCGGTAAGAGCGACCTATAATGTACACAATATACAAATACGTGCATTTCTTTATACAGTAAATCAATGGCTGGCGTGGATGTTATATGGCTTTTTCTAATTATTTTATTATTCAAGAGTGGGCGGGAATCAAAAGACTTCTTTTATGTAATATTCTAGTGCGGTAAGAGCGACCTATAACATACACAATATAAAAAGACTTGCATTTGTTTATGCGGTAGAAACACAGCTGGCGCGGATGTCATATAGCTATTTCTAATTTTTTATGACTCAAAAGTAAACTAGAATCATAATATCTACTTTTTTTATTTAACATGCTATTACGAACGACTTGTAATATACACAATATACAAAGACTTACATTTGTTTATGCGGTAGAAACATAGATAGAGCAGATGTCAAACGGACTTTTAATTTTTTTATTTTTCAAGTTTCCTAGAATCAATATACTTTTTCAATTCAATATTCTAATGTGGTAAGAGCGACGTAAAATATACACAATACACAAAGGCTTAAACTTGTTTATGTAGTAGACCCATAGCTGGCGCGGATGTTATATATGGCTTTTCAAATTCTTTTATTATTCAAGAGTGGACTAGAAACAATACTTCGTTTATTTAATAGTCTAACGCGGTAAGAGCGACGACGTATAATATACAATATACAAAGACTTGCATTTGTTTATGCGTTAGAAACATAGATCGTGCAAATATCAAATGGTTTTTTCAACTTCTTTATTATTTAAATATCCTAGAATCATTATACTTCTTTTATCTAATATTCTAATGCCATAAGAGCGTCCTGTAATATATACAATATACAAGGACTTGTAATAAAATGTATTTATGCGATAGATACAGATGTTACAAATGTGGTAAGAGATGCCTGTATATCCAATATTAAAGGATTTATTGCATTTATTTATGCAGTAGACCCATAGATAATACACGTACCAAATGATTTCCTCTAATTTTGTATTATTTCAGAGTAATCATAATGCTTTTTTAGCGGTAAGAGCGACCTATAATATACACAACATAGCAAGGCTTGCTGCATTTATTGATGCAGTAGACCCATAGATAGCGCTGATGTCAAGAGGTTTTCTTTATTTTTTTTATTATTCAAGAGTGGACTAAAATCATAATATGTACTTTTTTTATTTGATATTCTAATAAGGTAAGAGCGACCTGTAATAAACACACTATACAAAGATTCGCATTGTTTATGTAGTAGTTTAGTATGGTGCGCATGTCAAACGGTTTTTTCAAGTGTTTTTATTATTCAAGTCTCCTAGAATCATTATATATCTTTTATTTAATATACGGTAAGAGCGACTTATAATATACACAATATACACAGACTTGCATTTTTGTTTATGCAGGAGACCCATAACACTTCTTTTATTTAATATTCTAATACGGTAAGAGCGACCTGTAAATATACAATATACAACGCATTTGTTTACGCGACAGAAACATAGATGGTGCAAATGTCAAATGGTTTTTCCAATTTATTTTATTATTCAAGTGTTAGAATGCTATTTTATTATTATTCAAAAGCTGCCTAGAATAATAATACTTCCTTTATTTAATAGTTTAATGCGGTAAGAGCGACCTGTAATATTCACAATATACAAAGACTTGCATTTGTTCATGCAGTAGACCCATATAGCTGGTGCAGTTGTCATATGACAATTTTCAATTTTTTTTATTGTTCAAAAGTGGCCTAGAATCATAATATTGCTTTTGTTTAACATTTTAATTTGGTAAGAGCAACCTGTAATTTACACAATATACAAAGGCGTGTACTTATTTATGCAGTCGATGGCGCGAATGTCAAATGGTTTTCTCTAATTTTTTGTTATTCCAGAGTGGCGTATAATAATGATAGATTATTTCAGTCGTGTAAACTACAAGTTTATAATACTCATGTGAGTGAAATCTGTATACAGTAAAGACCGAGAAGGTTCGAACATGGGTATTAATTTGCGCGATTTACTTGTGCCCGTTGTAGGCGAGCGGACACAGTGGTGGGAATCGTGGATCTCCGCGGTGTAGCCGATGGCTCTCGCGTCTACTGTTCCTTGTTTTGATTCTTTTATAATAATTTTTATTACACCTGCCACACTCGAGGTGCAACGACAATTAATTTTATGTTGTAGAATCATATATTTGTTGCGAAAAAACAAACAATTGAAGTATTTAAATGTGTTTTGAGATTTTTTTAAAATTACAATAATTAATCCTATCTAGGATGAATTATTGAAGTTAGAAAAATTTCGAAACGTTGGTCCAGAATACGTAAATCAAATTTCTTTCGGACATGAGTTTTACATCCCCACACGGTTAATGAGATACTAACAACAGTCAACAGTCTGCTGAGTGCTGACTGCTAGCTGAGCAGTGAGTGGCCACAGCGCACTGCCGCGCCCTTCTAATGTACAAATTTCGAACTGAGGCGAGTTGTCGGCCACTCGTATTTTCCCAATCCCTGTTGTACTCGAAGCATCCTGGACTTATCTGTATATCTGGGGTTGTGGCATCGAAACACAAAGTGAGGAATCAGGAAAATAAAATGACGCATTCTATATTATACACTGTGAAGGTTGAGTATTGTTGGTTTTATTGGTTTTTAAGTTAATAATATAATATGTTTCGGTATCTTTCGTGCATTTTAAAAATCAGTTCCACTTACAGATTTACGATTTGACGAGTTTACCAGAACTGCAAATATCTAATAATATTATTTTCGTTAAAAATATCTCTCTTTTTCCTTTCACATGTACATCCTGTTAAAATATATAATAAAGAAGTAGTTCCTAAAAAAACACAAAGCTGGATGACAACGTAACGTATCATTCGTTGGAGTGTTAGCTGAAAATATTCACGTAGCATTCCCCAAATATGTGGTAGTTACATGTCTGCCAGTGTGCTTATCCTTCTGATGTATATTTGAGGATTATTCTTTATAATGCTTACAATAAAGCTTCGTAGGCAGGTAATTCTTAAGGCGAAAATTTCCTCATTCAATCTGTTGCGGTAAGAGGAAACTTTATACGTCTTGCTTTATAAATCAAAGGAAGACTGAGATGTTAAATCAAGAATGTTCAAATAATATCTAGAAAGCGTACAGTTTGTCTTTCCAATGTTCAAAAATAATGTGCATTGTGTAATAAGAATTATAGCAACAGATGTTAAAAAGTAACCAATTGTTTTCCGTACTTTTAATCGCTTTATACAAAAATTTTCATATTCCGTTGTGAACGTCTTCTCTCCTTTGCTTTCGAATGATGGACAAGATAGTCAAAATGTCAGGCATTTGAAATAAAGAGAATCTGCAATGTTTTCTACTGATCGACGCTCATTTATTAAATATTTCAATAGTTTGTACAACATTAACCACAATTATCATGAGACTCGCATTTGAACAGTAATTTACAGTAAAACTACAGACGTCACTCGATATCAAAAGAGCAGTTAAAAGTAGAAGCCATGGTTTCAGACAGTATTCGCAATTCTGAAAATTGAAAATAAATTGTACTCTCTTCGTAGTCCATATATAGATCCTCATATCAGTGATATTCCCAGAGGAACTAATGTAGTGAAAATACCGTGGGAGTAATAATTTTTGATATTCCAGATATTTTTCAGCATATTCATCGATTTTATCACGGTGAAAGAAAATTTAAGTTAATAGGCGAATGAAACTAAACTACAACGTTTGTTTTACATAAAATTTGCATCAATTACATTTAATATTTGACCAGTTTCTAGAAGACGCTCGGTAAAAAGACGTTACAGTAATCAGTTTATTCAGAATTATTTTGTAGTAAAACTACTAAATTTTTGTATACTCGACTATATTCGAATGGAAAATTAAATTACAATACCATGCATAGAAAGTTCTCACCAATATATCAGTGCAATACTTATTTATTAATAAATGCGTAATCAAATTCACTCAAATTAAAAATGTCTCTTTGTTATTATCAAAGCCTCGAAACTGATGAAATAAATTAAAACGAATACAAAGAAACTTTTCTTACTTCTTTTGTCATGGGGGCTAATTTAAAAAAGTTTATGTGAAACACCCTCTACTTGCCAAGTATTTGTAGGTACCTATCTTAGGGATACCCTGTAAAAAAATGGAATACTCTTGTCTACTAAATGAACATTATAGAATACAGACAGGTCTCATCTTAACTATTATAACACAATACGACTGGTTAGCAGTTGAGGCAACAATCAAAACCGTAATTCATAGCGATATAAAACTAGATAAGGAAGTTAAATTTAGTTTCGAGGATAAGATGAAGAGCCACTAACAGCTGTCAACTTTTATTATTATTACCCTCGCATATGTGGAGTTCCCCTTTTGGGGATATTATAGGTTACTGCGGAGAAGAGCTGAATTGCCGCATAAAATTAAAATCACTTCTTTACAGACGATAATCAAAAATTAATTTCACATTACGTAAAATATTTTCTTTACTTCTTAATAAATTTCATTATCACTACAATTTTTTATTACTTAAATAAAATTTTATACTAGCGTATTCTGACATATTTTTGCATGATAACTTGTTTACCTTTTGGTTGACCTTTTGGTGTAGTAAGATAAACAAAGACACCTCTATAGAAAGGACCTTAAAGACTTAATTAATCTATTTTACTTTTCCATTAAAAGTTTGTCCACTTAACGGAGTCTGTTATTGCTAGATAATGGTGTATTTTTAAAAAACTAAATCAGTGAAATGAGTTTCAAAAGCCGATTAGTTGCAACTTGTAATGTTCTACAGAAATTAACGGATATGCAATTCAAAAAATATAATTTTATAATTTCAGAAATCAAGAAAACAAATTTTTGCCAAATGTGTTTTTTTGAATTTGCTCGTAGTCGAGGTAAATTTGCAAATACGCCAAAAATGCTTTTTCTTTAAATTTAATGATCTTTAGTACAATTTGCAGAGTTTCATATATCACATCGAGTACTGATCCAGACCTGAAATGATTTTTCCAAATCTTAAAAGAAAGTTCAAATCACGCAATAATTTCTTGAAAGTGTTATTATTAGATCACTTTTCATCAAACATGTACTACAAGTCTCGCATATGTTCATACGACAAATTAAGATTCATAGCACATGTCTTAAATTAAATATCGTATGTGTGTTCAGTTTTGTTGTTTGCATGCCACCCTCACAGTGTATTCAAAACACCCTCATCCTAATGTTTTATAAATTCTATCTGGAATTAACGCAAAATCAATATCTAAAATATATACGAGTAGGTACTAATTTCCGCCAAGAAATTGGTCGTTCAAGCTCAGAGCAGCCTGATCTAATTTTAGACTCTTACAATAGTGGTATTAATATTGATAGATCTCGACGTTGTTCGGTTCTGTTTTGTTATCAAATTGTATGAGTATTTTCTTCGTCACGCTGTTAATTAAATTAGACACAACTAAACCAATTTTTTTTTTTTTAATGTAACATATCACGCAACTCAGTTTGCATTCGGTATAAAAAAACACAGCGAATTATTAAATAGTTAGTTATTTTAAAATAAACACAGCCGCAAAGGAAGGAAATATTAAATATTTGTATAAAAAAATAAAATTATTCATTAATTTCTTTATTAACAGCTTCTCCCACCTTTAATAGGTACTTAAGAGATCCGATGCCAATTGGACTTTAGTGAATTATTATGAGGCAAAATTTTTAGTTAATTTTTTTTAACCAAGTGAGACAACAACATAACCCACCCTAGGTATTTCAATGCATTATTTTGAAGAAAATTTAATTTTTTCCTAAACAGACGGTTAAAAGACGATTACATAAGACTAATAAGTAATGTAGACTTCAATATGACAAACTAAAATTCATAGCACATGTCTCAAATCAATGTCGTATATGTTCAGCTTTGTTGTTTGTATGCCACCCCTATGGTGTATTCAAAACACTCTCATCCTAATGTTTTATAAATTCTATGTGGAATAAACGCAAAATCAATATCAAGAATATTATATGGGTGGGTACTAATTTCCGCAAAGAAATTGGTCATTCAAGCTCAGAGCAGTCTGATTTAATTTTAGACTTTTACAATGGTGGTATTAATACTGATAGATCTCGTCGTTTGTTCAGTTGTGAGGTATTTTCTATTATTATATAAAATTGTGTGGGTGTTTGCCTTATGACACTTTTAATTAAATCAGACAAGTAAACTAAATTTCTTTTTTTTCAGTATAACATAAAATGCCCCAATAAATGCTTTTTGCGTAACTCGATTTGCATCTGATGAAAAAAATACTGCACGTTAAAATATTTACTTGAAAATTAGATAATTAGTTATTAAAGTTATTCCTTACCAGAACGAACTAATTTTTTTTTTTTTTTTGTTAATCAGATCAACAAATACTCTTCATATGTACCTAATGTTTCACAAATATTTTTTCTTAAGGGTTCGTCACGCGTGCATACGAGCTATAGAGAAGCACAATGAGAATAATTGGGGAACAATGCAATCAAGTAATAAATTGCACACGCAATTTATAAATTTTGTGGAAGAATCGAAGTGTCTATTGGGCGTTATCCAACAATAGGTTTTACATATAACTGAAGGTGGCACTAGTTATCAATAATAAAATTCTCATTGGTACAGAAGTATTGGGGAAAAAAAAACCGCCTGAACAATTTTAATTTTTCTTTCACAGTTTTATGTAGTAAGGATCATAGAATTGCGCTACAATAAGATTTATGTATTTAAATGCATACTGGGCCGTTATATTATTGACTATTTTTCGTTAATTAGAGTGATTTCTGAAGGAATATCCGGAGAATTTTCTACTTTTTAAATAACAAAATTAATAAAACGCCTTTGCTGCGGAATGTGAAATTATGTTTTCTTCAATTATATGTAACATTTTTTATCATAAGATAAATATTTAAATTACAATATCGAAACTTCTAATGCGGTGATAATAACACATATTTTGCAGCGAAGTGAATCCTTAAAGGGTTAGGGTATAAGTAATACCGACTGTTGGGTAACGGACATTTCGATTCTTTCACAAACTTTATAATTTGCGTGTGCTATTTATTACTTGAGTTCGTGCATTGTTTTTGACGGACCCTTAAATAGTTGGGGAAGCAACGTAACTCACCCAAGGCTTATCAATGCATTATTTTGCGGGTTTAACATTCGATAGCAATATTTAGGTCATCAAGAGATTTTTCTATATCTGAGAGAGCTAAATGTTGAAACAGACAATACGTAGGATTAAGCGATCTGATTAAGCTGACGTTATGTGGCTGGGATACAGTAAATCCATTTTTGTGAATGTGTGCGTTAGTTAAAGTAAACAGGGTCGATGAAGCTTGAATAAAAAACTGGTAACATTTGGAAAATAAAATTAATTGACGCAAACAATGTGAATTTCATTTTCAGAGTGAAATTGAATTTGCTCTGCTCGGATGTATTAATAATCAATTTCAATTAGATTTAACACGTCACGTCGTTGTATAAAATAAAATGACAGCGAAGTTAAGGATAATTTGTATACGTTAAGAAAAAATATAAAATAGGTATAACATTTTATAGAGCCTATGGGTCTGCGTAAACATGCAAAACATTGTGAACCAGACATATTTTATTTAAATTAAACTTGTATGAATTTGGGGGCAGGTAAGTGGGGTATATTTTCTACATTGACCAGTAAAAAACGGTTTATGCTAAACGTCATAATGGAAAAAGGGTGTCTAATCTTTAAGCCATTTAATACTTCAACTACAACTTGGAATTTTATTAGTAGGTATAGAAATAATAGGAAAATAATACTCAGTTTTGTGTAATGATGAATTTTTTAATTTAATTAATTTTTAGGACCACCTCTAGGTCATTGGCTAGTGCAATTTAAACACTTTTTATGTATTTTTATAATTTCTAAATGGAGTATTATTAGACTAGTGTAACTCAAATTGAGGAAGACCGAAGAATGCTGTCACAATTTCTGGTACTTTTTTTAAGAAAGAATTCCTTTTCCTGTACCTGTATAGAACTGAGCACAATAAATTGAAAAAGCATGTTTCGAATAATGTAATCAGAATGTGAAGCTTTTTGATTAAACTCAAATTTCTTCAAAACCACGATTTTTATTCAAAAACCCCTAAAATTGTTTTTTATAATTGAGCCACCGCTTCTTCTAAAACCCAGAAAAAAAATTGTGGAAAAGAATGGTGGCGAGGTGAAATTAGTAAAAATTTGCATTGTTTTATTTCCCACCTGTATTTTAGAAATAAAATTCCTACAAACCAAAACACACCGATCTACTCTAAGAACGGACAATAGGCCCTAACATGCTTCAAATCGCGTTCAAATATCTTTCACATTTTCTGAAATATTTAACTTCAAATATATACTAAAAATTTACTTTATGCGTTTTACATCAAAATTATATTTTTAGTAGTAGGTAGACAAAATAGTCTACTTGCAAGGAACGAAGAAACTATCCATAATGTTTCCATTTTACAGGCTTAGATAAAATATAAGAGATTTTACGATGGAAAGGTCGACATCTTTATTTAACAAGAGCTGCCACCGCGTGTTCCTTATGAGCTTCCCTGACAAATTTAAAAGATATTACCCTCTATACGATATTTTGAAGTAATGTTGCCACAGAAGATAATAATGTTAACCGAGTTATTGAGTTTCCAGTCGCCTAGTCTTATACACAAAGATATCGAATTTGTACGTGACATAGATAATTTAATTGAGCATTCTTTGTTTAAGAAAAGTTCTATTAGATTCTTGAGTATTGTTATGCTAGACATCAATTTATCTGAAGAAGATCAATGTACAAGGTATCTGCTTAATGGTTCAAAATAACTATTATTGAAATAGTTCATATGCTCACACTTCACCCTATTCGCAAGAGAAATTATAGAAAAATTAGTTTTTTAAAGAGGTTGTTATTACATTTTTTCAGACAATCTAGGTATCATGCATATGTCATATGAACTTGTGCATACAAGGAATTGACTGTCATTTTGAATACTCCTGTAATATTTTTTCTTTTAGATTTTGACTGCTTTTTTAATTAATTTCAAATTAACCTACAACTTTGATTACATATTTCAATTCTTTTTTTTAGCAGCTGCAGTAAGAATTCTTGTAATACAAAAAGTTATTGTTCTGATTCATGACAAGGACAATGTCAAAGGTAAAGTAATTAATCAATTTTAAAACCGTCTTCAGAGTTTAGTATTTTCATATCTCATAAAATGCATAATGCAAATAATGTTATTTTCTTTTCTTTACAAATTTTCTCGGAAAACGCTGCTTCCTCGAACGTGATGAAACAGAGACAAAAGACTTATTTTAAACGTTACTTGTCAAGACTATAATTGTTTCTTTAAAGTTCAGGAGGTGGTGAGGCGGTTCACGACCCTTAAAGAAGTTTTTTTACAATCACTGTAATTTTGACTCCAAATTTCGCATCTAATTTTGAAACGTTAAATAGCTAATAAGATAATGTTAGATTTCATATTAAATTAAAAGTATGAATGGAGTTTGCCACAAAAAACCACAAAAATATATCAGGTCCAAATAATAATTTTACACTGCAAACATGTTTTATAGTATAGGGTTATTAATTATAAATGGAACCTCCTCTTAACTTCGTTATGTTTTGAGATAAAAAAAAATTTTAAACCAAAGTTTTAGGGCGTGCTATGAATTTTTTTACAACCATATACAATAGTATACAGGGTGCCTCATAAAAGCGGCACAAAGCAATCTTATGTTTTTTTAAATGGAACACGCTGTGTATTTTTGTATATTGTGAAGGTTCTTGTTTTGAATAATTATTAAATTACATGTTTAAAAGTGGGTTAAAACTGGCAAAAGAAAGTACCATGTCAAACTCAGGTCCAAATTTCACGTTATGTTTGTCAGATTGTGTCTATTCAGCTAAAAATAACACTCACGATAAGTGGTCAAAATTATTCAAACTCTACTAGCCATTATTCCCAAGTAGTAGATCATCTCTCAAAGACACCATGGTACAAGAATGTAAATGTCTCAAGAACATTTATTACTACAATAAATAAGGTTTGGTCGGTCATGTTTGCTTCCCAAAACATTCAAGTTCTTGACACGGAAATTTGTAATACCTATATGCGACACTGGGAGATCTAGATCAATTTTTTTTTAATTGTCTGAACCATCTAAGAGAGATTGATAAACTGTTAGACTAATTGGTTCATAATAACTCTGCTCTTGTCTCTTAAAAATCTTAACATTTATTATATATTGGTAAAAATTTTTAATGGTTTTAAGCTGCGTTTATAACAAAATTCGCCTTAATGAGGTGCGACTCGCACACCTACGTACTTTTTCTTTGTGATATACCTCCTTTCCGAGTCTCAGTATATGCTATTAAGAAAAATCCATGATTGGCCCCTGGGCAAGAAGAGAGTAAAGAGAGTGACCTTGTACGTATCCTTTGTCTTTCACTTACTCCTGTCATTAGTTTAATTAATTATTTAATTGTGTTTGGCTAATGGATAAAGTCCAATGCCAACAAAAAAGTATTCAAAATAAGGTCCTCGCTTTATCTGTTAATAACCTAAACTAGTAGATATAAAAACTACTTTTCTAATAATTTTCTTATTAATTAATGGCATTTTTGCATTCGTAATGAAATATTTGATTTGAAAAATTTCCTACAGGTATTGTGTAATGGGACACTTTAAAAATAGATTCCACCTTATTATTAAAAAAATATATGTTGGGGTTTAAAAAGGGGAAAGTGGAGTAGAATAAATTTCATTGTAAATTGTACATATAAAATCGAAAACATAAACCACCTTGGCACGTAATTACAGGAAAGTACCTTTTATAATTTTGTTCCTGATCACAGATCCATTACTGCATAATGCTCGGCTTATATGGCAAAATTTGGTATTACTTGGCATTGCTAAGCTAACTCTTTCATTATAAGAAGTAGTCTGGGTAGGTAAGCTTTACCAGAAGAATCCATTATACATTTATCAACAAATATAAAAGATTTCAGATAATAAAGGTACTCTACTTAACATAAAATGATAACTTATGTATGTTATCACAGTTATTACACTTTCCCTCCCAAATCTAGAGCGCGTTCTGTCTAGCTTGTTGACGATAGTCACTTTAAAAATGTTTAGTATATACCTAAAATAATGAGGACAACATAATATACCGGGTGGGCCAGAAAAAAACGTACTTTTTAATTTTATTTTACAAATTTTTTTATTTGGCCAATTTTAACAAACTTGACGTCTATAGTTAGCTGATTAAATAGACTATATAGACTATAATATGTCAAATAGACCGAAATGTCAAAATTCGGCGGACACGACTGGGCATAGGTCTTCTTTTGCGCTCGTTCTTTTTAATTAAAAGTTGTCAAAATCGCGGAACTATTAACAGATTCTAAAATGATGAATTTCCCTCTGCATTTTAAGACCACGACGAGTTAAATCGGTTCTCCGGTTGTGACGATATACCTAACGAATTCAAAAAAGGTCTACTTGCCATTTTTAAATCTGGAACAAATAAAGCAAATTTTGATATTTTGCCTGCTCTGCTAATTCTTTATTTCTCAACCGATTTCAATGAACTTGGTGTTGTTATGCAAGTAATAGAATAGATTCCTAAATTTTGTGAATAAATTACCAAAATGTCAAGATAATAGAAAAAAATTTCATACCTACTTCATTTCTAATAATTTGGCATCAGTATGTGGCAACAAAAACGACCTATAATTAGCCTACATAACAAGACCAAGTTGATAAAAATTGGTTGATATAAGACGAATCGCAAAACATTTTTTTGTTCAAGTTTTAAAAGTACTGACTAGTTTTCCTTGAATTCGTTATATCGTCGCAACCGATGAACCGATTTAACTCGTTGTGGTCTTAGAACACAGAGGAACGTTCATTATCTTGGAATCTGCTAATTGTTCTGCGGTTTTAACAAATTTCAATTAAAAAGAACGAACGCATATAAAGGTTTATATTCAATCGTGTCCGCCGTCTTAAATCTTGACATTTCGGTAATTTATTCCCAATTTCTAGGAATCTATTCTATTACCTACATAACAGCACCAAGTTCATTGAGATCGATTGAGAAATGAAGAATTAGCGGGCAAAATATCAAAATTTGCTTCTTTTGATCCAGATTTAAAAATAATTGGAAGTAGACTCTTTTTGAATTGCTATATCGTCTCAACCGGTGAACGGATTTAACTCGTCGTGATGTTAAAAATGCAGAGGGAAATTCATTATTTCAGGATCTGTTAATAGTTCAGCAGTTTTGACAACTTTTAATTCAAAAGAACGAGTGCAAGAAAAGGTCTATTTTCAAATGTGTTAGCCATCTTGAATTTTGACAATTCGGTCTGTTTGACATAATATATCGTCTATATAGTCTATTTAATCAGCTATGTATAGATGACAAGTTCGTTAAATTCCCAAAAAAAAAAAAAAAATGGCAAAGAATATTGAAAAGTACGGTTTTTCTGGACCACCCGTTATATGTTTATGACATTGTAAAAAGTTTACATTGTTACCTTTTTATTGGCATTATTATTCTCTTTCCAAGAATTTTAAAGTAGTAATCACTGTTCTTAAACGAATAATAACAGGTGGAAATATTTTTTTTAATACTGACACTAATTATTTTTTCTCGAAAATTTTCAATTTCGTTTTCAAGATTTATAATGACACGACTGTATATTCCACATGTCTTTCTTCGTCTGTAGGCTCAAGTCGTTGTATTACCTGTTACCTGTAGCATATAAGGATGCAAATCTTGCGCACAAAAATCGGTGACCAACAAGAAATGGCTAATTGGGTTCTTGCGCCACAACATTTTCTCGTTCATGGTTCCTCTCATAATCGGCTTGAGTGAGACCTTCCAGAACATGTTTCGTATCAATTTCGAATTTGGAGATGGACGCCGACTATTTATTCGACGAAATGATCACCACAATCGACGATTTGTTTCGGTAAAAAAATTTTTACTGACGCCCGATCTGCATTAATAGAAAACAGAATTTGTTTGCTCCAGTCTGATTTCAAACTAAATTCCACTGATTCTGTGATTTATTGCAAATAATTCAGTTCAGTTATCAAGGTATCTCCGCGATTACAAGAAACATATTGCCAATCTAATAAACGTAGTGGAATGCAACTGCTATTAGTGGTTGCGTCGCTGATACCACGGCGAACGACGCGCTACGTCTGGATAAAATGTAGTGACTCATTTATTTATTCTTTAAGCTCCATAATTGTGGAATATTACTTTAGCAATAATATTTTCTACATGGAGCAACAAAATTAAGGAATTCTTCATTTGATTATGTATTTACCTAATTCTATTCTCATTCTTCTCCCTTAAGATTGAGGTGAATAAGTAACTTCTCCACATATCCTACTCTCACGGCTCCCCTGCCCATATGCCTTTTAATAAAAAAATATATGTGTGCACTGTGCGTGCACCTTGTGGTTATTTATTGATTAATATTCTGTATCTAAAATTTCAGGAAGATCAAAAAATAATGCAGTTTTCATGTTAATTTTTTATATAATTTTTTGAATTGCACGTTTAAAATATTTGAACAGATACGGTCGATTTTTCGAAATCGATAGTTTTCATTATTTATTTATTATCCTTGTACAAAATATTTGAACATTCATTTCTATTTATCTAGGATATTAACTTTGAAATACCCGTTTATTTCAAAGCAAATTATATTTATTTATACGTGCCTTGTACTTATTTATTAATATTTTATATCGAATGAAGAATCCATATTATAACTTAAAAACCTACTCGAATAAATCCAACCTACACTTCCGTACTCTTCGTATATAGTAAACTTTTTGTACGCCTCAAATTCATCCCCAACTCTCTCGGTATAGGGGTGGATTGGGGGTTAATGAAGTGAATATTTTGTTACACGTAAGAATTCAGCCTGTTGGACATGATCAACATCAGTCGTAAACAGCTTAAGAAAAACAAAATATTCTGAAATTTTGTACGCAGCATATTTGGGAAGAAATTAGCAGTTGCTATGCTATATTGTAAAAAACATTCTTTAACCAGATTTATAAGATATAAAATTTGAACTTGTGAAGTGGTGGAAAGTGGTATTTAAATGTAAAATTTCCAAGGTAATACAAAAACTTTCTTATTTGAGGTCTTTGGTGAACACATCAAACTCACCGTCTAATAAAATAAAGAAAACAGGTCGGTCAACAAATGCTATTATGCTCTGAGTCGATAGCGAAACCCATATGGAAAACAAAATGGAGTTCTATAAGACCTTCCTTTTTCCAATGCTGAGCTACAGATCTGGGACGTGAACAATAACAAGAATGATTTCTGGAACAGTTGGAACATATGCAAAAGTCGGAGTTAAGGCCATATCACTAGAGATGATGATGATGATATGGCTTTGGATAGCTTGCACGCAATAAAATTAGTTAAATTGAATTGTATAATTTTAGACAGGCCGAAATTGACTCTGTCATTTTATAATCATTTACAACTTGAATTTTTGTCGATTGTAATTTGATGAATATCTTGAAATTACTCGGAAAATGTTGCTTCTCGGCCACAAGAATGTGGCCATACATATGCACTCAACTTTGTAGCAAAGATGTTCATACAGTTCATTACCAGCACAAAGCAAATGAGGCTTTGAAGATACTAGTGAACACATTTGGGGCTGAAATTTAAATTAATCTAAATATTGTTATTTTGTACCTTACTTACAGCATCTATAAATAAATCAAATTGGATGTTTTTTTTTTGTTATTAATATGCTTGTATGAAACCTAAATAAAAATATTTATAAACAATACGCCGGGCAAAGAAAGTAGAGTAATTTGTAAAGTAACTTTACTGTTTAAGGGAATTATAAATTTTAACGGAATCTTAAATATGTAGTATACTTTACAATGCCGCACTTGACAAAATATTGCGGTAAATAGTACAGTAAATTAAACGTTGCATGATTCACATGCATGTAATTAACTTTACGTGGAAATAAAATCATTACATACTTTTTATGCGCACGCGAAATAATAAATACTTAAAACAATTATTTGAATAGAAACATATATGTTAATATTTTCAAAAATCCGCAGTGGCCAACTTATATGATTGGATCAATATATCCTGTGATTTCTTCACACCATATCGAGATTTAACTTGAGTGCTATGAAAAAACAACACCTAATCAAGTCATTTTTTGTTTTAAATATGCATCTATATGTATATTCAAGTCGTAAATTCCCGTCGATTAAATCCTTTTAATTGATGTCAACATAAAGTTCATGATCACATTATTACAAAAAATGAAATAGTTTATATGTATATTGTTACATTTAGTACAAACCTCTGTATCCACAATCAATACTTATTGCCAAGATTATGTTAATTCGTCCTATTAATACGTAAGAGTTTTAATTTAACCGATTTAGGGCTATACAAATTTACCTGAAATTTGTCACAAGTTTACCGATGTGGACAAAGAAATTAATATATATCCAACGTCAAAAATCGATCCAAAATGTTAATAGTTATTTATATTATAAGTGCCATATGAGGTATTTTATAGCACGCGTCTGATGTTTACAAAACGAACCAAAGGTGAGTTTTGTAAACAGACGAGTGCTATAAAATGCAGATATGGCACGGTTAATATACAAAATTTTATCTACGCTCGACTTTTAATTTTTTTATACGTAATAAACTACTAATTAATTAATATTATTTATTGTCAACACCACACAGTATTTATCAAGTAAGTAATAACTAAGTTAATAACAATAGCTGTTTGTTGATATCTACTTAGTAATCGGTGGTTTGCGTGCTTTTTTTATAAAATGCATGCGATAAATATATATCGCACTAGTGCTATAAACAACGTCATTATGACATTGTAATGAGTGTCATATTACTGTCATTATATAACGAGCGTAGATAAAGACATTTAATAATAATATGATCCTATTAGTAAGTAAAGTTGTAGTAATTTTGAGGAAACTATTTTCTAGTTCTTACTTAAATAATATCTATCATATCTTATATCACAGAAACAGAGAATAGAAACTTAAAATTGCAAATTTGTGTATTATGAATATTACCCCTTACGTTTCATGGCTCTCCGAATTTCTAAAAAGAAAATAGATTCTTTTTAATATATTAAGGATAATTTATAAGCAATTCTTCAAAAGAATTTGATAAATATTTTGACAGGTTCGTAATCTTCAAATACTCTGATTTTCAAATTATTTTAGAAACAGTTATTCTACTAAAATTTGTTACTGACAGCGCAAAGCTGCAATAAAAGTAATGGACAAAAAATGTTCCTATAAACAGTTTTCCTTTGTTAGTATAGAAAAAATTAATAACTTAGTTAATTATATACTAATTATGTAAAAATGTAAAAATTAAATTAACTTTTTGTTATTTTTAAAAACTGCGTTTCTTATATACGCCATTTCACCAAGAATCTGAGAAAATTATTTTATCAATCTCAATAAAAAAATATTGGAATATTGCACAATATGTACTACCAAAATGATTTATAATTTTTTTAGTTAGTTTAGTTAAATTGCTGTAACATACAATGTAAGAAACTTTTCTTTTTTTTGTGTCAAATGATATATCTCTGAAAATAACAAAGCTATTCACAAAATCTTGAAATTAGATTTTTTGAATTCCTTATAAATCATAATTATTAACATATGTTTAAAAAAAAATCGCAAATTTTTAGGAATTTTTTTTTCACCCTGTAAATAATTGAAACAACCACAATTTAAATATTTACGTAGGTACGACACTCTATAGTATATCAAGATTAAATTTCGTCCCAAAAATATAGATGCCCAAATATGGTTCATATTTTTCGAATATCCCCCTTCTAAAGAAATTGCGTGCTCTTAAAATAAATAGTTATACCTATATTTAAAAAAATTACAAATTTTTATCAAATTTTCGGTTTCAAAATTTCGATAGGTAATGTTAAGTAATGTACAAAAAGCGTTGCTATAAACTGTCTTCCTATTATTGCAGAAAAGAAAGTAATTTGTCATCTTATGAATTGAAAGCATTTGTTGTCTTTTAGTAAAGTTTATAATTTGATCTGTAGAAAATTTTACCAAATGCAAAAACTTTACAAAAAAAGTCCTAAGTCGGGTTAGTCCACAATCGAAGGTTTGTCAAATATATGTTTGCATGAACTAAGTAAAGAAGGGAATGCTTAGTTTCCTCCACATATACCATTTGCATAAAAAATGGCTCTTCTTTTATATTTCAGTTTACATCAAATTACCTAATACAATTTCCAATTTTTTCTCAATATTGAACATTCCATATGGCCCATAATTTTTCAATATTCACTCCAATTTTGCATCAGTTTGTTGTATTTCTAAAGAAATTGTTCGTTATTAAAATAAACGTACATTTAAAAAAATTACAAATTTTCACTATTTTTTCACCTTTAGACCTTAATATTTATTATATCCATCTGATCTCTGTTAGTCAAAATATGATTTATTTAAAACATCTTTTACATAACAATCAATTTAAGTATTAACCAAAACAGCGACATATTTTTTAATATGGCGGACACGATCAAGTATTTGTAGTCTTTTACATGTGAGACTCCAATTTAGATTTTAAAGTATAATGATCCTCAAATATGAACCTATAATACAAGTTTTCTTAGATTGGAAGACATACAACTAATTTTATTCCCAGTCCAAATTTTCTTTTTAAGAAATACAAAGCCTAAAGTAAATGACAAAATAAGTCAATATGTTCTACAGTTTTGACGATTGGATCCAATGTCTTAGTGTAGTAAATTTTGTGACTTAGTGGTAGGGTGAATTATTATGACTGTCAACGAATCCTTATAAGTTTCTAACTAGAGTGATCTAAAACTGCTTATGGATAAATTATATATTTTTTAATCGTTATTAAATCATCTTCATCATTATTTATCCTTCTTACAATTTAACTGAAAATTTTATATTAAAAATTCAAAATACTAATTTCGTGAAAAATCATTATCTCCTTACGTAGGTACGTAGGTACTATTTTACGCAATCGTTACTTGAAATATTCAGCCGACAGACATAATTACAAACTGTCACTGAAACCGCTCCTTGAAAATTTCAAATTCTTTGTTAGGTAAGCAAGACCGTACAGTTTAATGTGGAATATGAACCATACTTAGGGCAATCGTTTTTCCTCATCAATACGGAACAAATCACAAATACATTTTACAATACAATTAAACTTATTCATCAACATGGACACAGGCATAAACTGAATTTTTTATTACTAATCAATTACTACTGGTAAAATTATACAATAACCACTAATGGAAACACATCTACCGTAACGATATAAACATAATGCGTATGTAATAAACATTTATATTAACATAAAAATTCTAACTAATAATTTACATTTACTGTACTTATCATAAAATTTATGTTTTTCCCTAATCACTATTAACATTGGAAATGTTTTTGTTTTCGTATAGGGGGTTGAAAATCAGTTTCATGTTGCATAAAATGAAGCATGACTTATAGAAACAGTGGCGACAACAGAGTGACCAATTGTTGATTGGTTGTCTAAATTGCGTGGTACCGACAGTCATGTTATTATTTTTTTATAGGAGTCTTCTTGTCGAGAAAATCCCAACGGCTATATCTCGTTTCGATTCTTTGAATATTTAAAAAGTTATTAGCGTTTCAATACCCCATGTCGAAGAGTTTTGTAAATTTTGCGAAATTAAAAAGGCAGAATGCGCGCGCAGATCCCTCCAAATTTCATACCCGTGCAGGACTTGTCAAAACTTTAAAATTTTTCGTTAACGTCACAAATGTCACTTTTTAGTTAGGATCTGCTGACCTCAAAATCGCAGCTGGACCGCACAATTCACGATGTACTTTCAAGTTGGACTTTCGAGCTTGGATTTATTGCCAAAACGGCGGCCCGGCGGCCTGTTTTCGTTTGGAAATAAGGTTTAACATTTTCGTGTTTTCGCAAAATTCGCCAAAAAATCCATAGTGCGTCCGATAGTTTACACCTTATAGTCGATCCAGCGAAATTTAATGATTTCTTTATATCGGTCCTAGGACGGAACCGATTACAGTTTCGGACCCGTGACGACTTCAGGACCCCGAAACAATTTTCTGTTTCTCGATAGTGCCTTTCCTTCACTTTGACATTTAATTGTATCGAGTATTGTATCCAAGTAAGAAACTGCATGTCTCAAGAGCAGGATTAAACAAATGTTTTTAGTTTCCTAGTAGGGGGTCGAAAACCAGTTTCATTGCAAAATGACGTAACGCGTGAGATTTCAGCGGTTTCAGAACAATAGACGTCAAAATTACACTTTTTCGTTCACTCCTATTGAACCTAAAATCAGAGCGTGACCGTGTAATTCACGATGTAGTTCTAAGTTCGACCCTCTACCTTGGATTTATTACCAAAACTGCCCCTCGGAAATTCGTTTGGAAATAGTATTTGAAGTTTTCCTGTTTTTGTAATTTTTTCAATTTTGTCAATGACTTGTAATTTGACAAATCATAGGGGTGGATTTAGGATCGGGGTTGCTCTGGCCGGTTACCGATATCTGATTTGTACGTGTTACCGAGTGTTAGACTAGGTTTGAGTGCCATTACTTTAACATGAGGTAGATTAAGCAAAAGTAAACAAAAAAATGTATCGCTTCATTAGAAAAGTCACGCCCAACAATCTCTAAGACAACTTAACATCGAGAAGCACGTCAAACAGCTTATTTCCTTTTGTCCCGTCGAAATATGTATAGCCGAAAACCATATGTAACTTAAAATGTTGTCGTTTTTCGCAATTTACAAAGATAGCGTGATTTGAAGCAAAATAAAATATATGTACAACTCCTCTCTCAATGCCTGATCCAATGGTATGTCACACGGTTACACTACATGCAAAATGTACCGAAATTAAACAAATAAGCAAGAAAATTGCGAAATCTTTGTAACTCTATACTTATTATTTATGTAATTTGAAGGTGGATTTTTATTGCATCCACATTTGTACGACGTATGTTAACTACGTGAAAACCAAATTTAGGCAAAATTCAGTAATCGTAGCCCTCCCTCAAGAAAAGTTTTTGTAAAATGATATATACGAAATCCGATTAATTTCAATGTTGCAAATACTTTAAAACAAAGGATTGTTTGTAAAACAAGCTGTAGATGATGTAGATTCGCCTATTGTTAAAATAGCAATTGAAATATTAAATAATAGACGAACATTTGTACTTAGTTGATGACATTGATCTCCTTGTTCTATTAATCGCTTTAACTCCAGAAGAAAAAGATTTTTCATAAGACCAGGAACAGGAAAAATTATATGAAAAATTTTTTCTTCGTCAGAAATCCAGAAATGACAAGAACGTATAAAAATAGTTATTTACATTACTAGATGCGAAAGGTTACTTTAAGAGGTGTGAGGTGATTTTTGAATGGTCGAGGCGAAGCCGAGACCTTTAAAAAAACACCGAATACTTAAAAGGGCTTTTGCATCGTGAAATGTATTATATTTTTTCTACTATACCGAAAAAAATTATGGGATTTACGAATTTAAAATTAATTATTTCATGAAATTAATTGACGTTTTTAATAAATTTTATAGTTTAGGAGGCTGTCTGTGAAAATTGTTTCCATGGCAACGAAATATTACACATTTTAATTTCTGGTGGTTTTCAAACTAAAATAAACAAATACATATGTTTTGTGGCGATATAAATGGGAATATTGCTTGTGCCTTGTTTTACCCCAAGAAATCCAAAGCAAGGTATATGCAAACTTATGAAGCGTTTTTAAAATGGAGGTAGGTAGGTAGGTACTACGTTGGGTACTACGTGCCTACAGTTGTATTGCTTCTGCGATATAGCTGATATACAAGCCGCTAGAAGCAGGGAAACGAGACCGCGTCTTTCCGTGGATAGTCACCCATCCACGTACTGAACGCGATAGCTGTTGCTTAACTTCATATCGCTATGAAGTGAGTGAAGTCAGTCCTCCGCTCGCTGCCCATTTGCGAATCTCTTGTCCATCTTATTTAATGCAAGAAATCATAAATTAGACATTCCTGAAACCAGGCTTATTTAAAATAACGCAGAATCCACTATCCACCGACATTGCCAGTGTTAAACATGACCCCTTCCACATAAATGTATTTAAATTTAAATTTCGACTACGATTTAACAAATATTAGCGCAAATATAAGATTTTAGAAGCTGGATTACGGTGATGAGAAAATGAATGCAGCAATAAGTGTATATTTTGTTCAATACGCCACCTGGTCCAATTGGAAAAAATAATGTCCATAATGTCAAAAATATGCCTATAATTATTGGTCGATACTCAAAAGCGACCGGGAAAAAAATAATATCCAAGACATTCTGTCGCAACATTAGAAATGCATAACAATGGAAGTTTCGTCAACGGAATTGCTTTCTTCTGATAATGACACCTCCAATTATTCTTACGAAATAACATAGTTTGTAACCTTCCCTCGTTGCGCTCGGGTTCTAAGGTAGTTACTCTCAAAACGGTCTCGGGCGCCAGTTTTTGTTTTAGAGTGTAGAAACGCCACTTTTTTCTATAGCAAGATAATTGAGTCCGAGTCTGATATCTTCTACGGTTTACTTTATAAATTCATGAACTGCTATGGGGACATGAAATTGGTCATTAATGTCAGTATAAAGACCCAAATTCCGCTCAGAAGGGTATATCAAAGAAGAAATGTAATACAATAAGAAAAGTCGCATTTAAAGTAAATGTAAATAAACCCTGTTTTATCCAAATAAAAAAATGGAGAAACCTTCCAATAAAAATGAATTAAAATAGTCTCAAATGGAAAAAGCTGAAATATTATTACTGAAGATCAAAGGAATGATACAAAGCAACGGGAAATCTGTGTGCTAGCGAATTCAGATAAAGCTTTATTGTGGCGGGGATTTTTGAGGTTTGGCTCTCCTTTAACCATAGTATAAAACATTTTACGCCGCAAACGTAACTTTGAAATTAGATAACGTATGGAATGAGTTTTTATATAATGAAAATAGTTCCCTGTTTTCCTTTAAAGAGAGAGAGATAGAGAGAAGAATAAATATGAATGAAATTTTAAATAAAAATATTATAAAAATAAATATTAAATATTATAAAAACAACTGATTTTTTAACTTTTTAATAAATTTTTTACACTAAACAGTCTAATGTAGTGCTGTGCTGTAAAATGTGGTTCTGCCCAAAGATTCTAATTACTTTCTGTCTGAAGCCCACCTACACTTATATTCAGAAATTCCGCGTCTAAACTCGCTCTTAATGGCCTATTAAAACATCCAATACTGGTTTTATCGTAATCTGAATATTTATTTGTCCGTAAATTTCAAGTTTTATATTAGTTTCCAAATCTAAATCAGATTGCCTAGGACAGAAAAATCTTGCCTTCAGTCGCATCTTCTTACATCTAATAAGTACCGAGGTTACGACCATATTTAGGTCAACATATAGGTTATAAAGAAACAAAAAAATGTATGAAAATAAATCTCTCACCTTATGAATCGAACTGCTTTTCTATAGAAATACTGTAAAATAATCGCATTTATGTATACCGATGCACAGTGGAGCAAAATACTTGTTCTTCGTTCAAATCAACATTCCGGACGCAATTTTTAAGATAAATTCAAATTTTCTTTTTATTAAATAGTAGTCGTATAATTCGATCCCTCTATGTGTAATTTTGATACAGTTTTTTATTTTTCATTTACTACTTATAGAAAAATTGTATTTTCTCCCTGCAAGTATCCCCAGATGTTCTTAGATGCTCATTTATTTATCTAAAGAGGTCCAAATAGGCTCTATAGTCCATATGGGTTTTTCGAGTTCGCTGATTACAAATTAAAAAAATATATATATAGTTTTAAAAACTAAAAAAATACGCTTTAAAGGGAAACCGATCTAAAAAGTAAAAAATAATGTTTATCTATTAAGATTTTGTTCAACAATGATAAATATTCCACTAACTCAATATAATTAAATGCTTTTTACTAAGTTTAAAATAAAGAATCAAGTGATTGACAAAAAATAATTTTATTGTAAAATAGCGTTCTTTTTCTATGTCGATAAAAAAGGATAACATTTACCGTCATTCTGTAGATAGACATTAGAACAAAGTTATAAAATTATTGTATTTTCATCGATCCTTGATAAGTGTGCAGAGTTTCAGTTTAATCTGACGTATTAAAGTGGGTGAAAGTTGTAGATCTCGTTGAAAGATTCCGTTACATACAAACAAACATACAAACAAAAAAACAAACATACAGGTGAAGCTAATAAAAGAGTGTTAAAAAAAACTGAAAATCCATATTGAATTTTCGTCGCGGAATTTTCCAATTCCTGTAACAAATTCAGAATCAGCGCGCCAAAAAAATTCTTCAAATAAAAATTTCAAGCTATATTGTTAAAAATTTAAATTTTCGAAAGTTTTTTTACCATAATATTTTCGTCGAAACAAAATTTTCTTCAAAAACCGTTCCTTGATGTACATATTACACGATTCTTTTTTAAACTGTAATAAAAAAAATGGAAATGCCGCCTAATATTGGATTTGCCTCGCGTAATTTTCCAGTTTTCACATCTAATTTGTAATCAGCGACCCCGGAAACCCGCATAGCTTTTGCACTCTTTAGATAAATAATTGAGCATCCAGAAACATCTGTAGGGAAAAAATTGCACTTTATAGTCAATCCATAAGTATTTTAAAAAAAAATGGCAAACTATATCAAGGTTCCACATGGAGAGATCGGTACAGAATTATATGACGAGGATTAAAAAAAAACTTGAATTGATTTTAAAAATTGCATCCAGAATCTTGATTTAAACGAAGAACAAGTGTTTTGCCCCATTGTGAGACGCATCGTGGTGGCGGTAATGCACCCTCCTTCCTGCAATTATCCTGTTGCATCTAAACCCCTGCCCTATTTATAGCGAAAATAATGGGTGTTAGGGAAGTAATTAGAGAAAATAATGGGTGTTAGGGAAGTAATTAGAAGATTCGGACAGGACCCTTTTTAAATTATGTTAATAAACCTAATTATTATAATTTGCACACATCAGTTAATAATAGTGTCCCTTGTTTTTTTAATAACAAGACGCCGTAAAACAGAATGATTAGTGCCAAAGAATAAAATTAATTTAAACCTTATATAATTAGCTAACCAGATTAGTGTATTGTGTATGTAATAAAAAGGAGTTTTCAGGAATAACATACCGGCTTCGACTTGAAAATTGTCATAAACGAGTAATGTAAACAAAATGGCATTTTTTTCAATAACATTGGAAATCCTAGATTTAATTCTGACTAGTAAATCAGATATTTTAATAAATACAGACGTAATTAATTTGCCGCAATTTTCAGATCAACACCTTGTTTATTGTTTAGTGGACATGCCGATAATTCGTAAAAATAATCCTGTTCATATTATCCGGAAATATAAAAAATATTAATTTAGATGAATTTGATGCTTCAGCCCGTAGCATAAATTAGAATCGTTTGCAATATTTTGAGAGTATTGATGAAAAAATTGCATTTTTTGAAAATAATATATTTTCCTTGGTTACACCTAATATAAAGCGTATGATGGTTATAAAAGACAGGGCATTATCGGACTACAAAATATCTTTAAAAAACATCACAGATAATAATAAAAATTAATTGAATTGAGTACTTAAAATAAGACAATATTAATTATTAACTATTAATCAATACTCTTAAATGTCTTCAGTAGTTAACTTAAAAAGAAACAAAAGAAAGGACACACTCATGAGACGCTTGCGGCTTCATAAACAGCTGGGATCGATGCAAATAAACGAGGGCTGCCATTTCAATATTTTTTTCAATTGTTCTGTGACACTCGCCTTTACTTTATTTATTTATTTGCAACTTACTACCTACAAACAGACCTTGCCAGCTTTTAACACTTTTTAAACGGAATCTCGGGCACCAGTTCCTTATTTTAGAGTGCAAGGAACGGCACATCCTTTCTCGGCTGGCTTCGAGAAAGACTGGAATAGCTACAGTGAAGAAACGGTCTTGTCCAGGGGTCTGGTGGATGATTGTCGGTTTTTAGCGGACTGGACAATTTACCATACGGGTCTAATTAGTTGTACACAGAATAAGTGAGAACTCGTTACTTTTAAAACGGTATACCTACAAGGTCGTTATTCAATGAAAAAGTGACAAATAAAAATAATATACGGTTGTTAATCGGTGCTATGTACAATAATAATAATAATACTTTTCGTTTTTTACGTTTCATTTTGAATATTTTATAGCACTATAACTAGTTTATAATTATTGTTTAATAGGGATAGTTAAAAAAATTTACATCTGTCTCATTTTATGTCCCTAAATGTAAAAGATTAATCTTTATCTCATCTTAAAAACTAATGCATAAAGCAATTGACGTATCCACATGAAGGATTCTTTTACATTTTAAATAATTGAAATATATAATGGGGAAATTTAAGAAACCTATCCAAACTGATTTTTTCACATCAACTTTTCAATAAATCAAAGGAATTTGCAAATATTAAATAAATTAAAAAGCAGAAGCTATCCTCTATAAAATACTCTTCTTTATCCTATTTTATGTAGCCGCGAAGTTCTCCTAGTTAGCAACTAATTTTAGGTTGAAACCCGTGGAAAATGGACTATTTTATCTTTCTTAGCTCACAGATTTTTAGGAGTGACATCAACAATATCCAGCAAGGTATATACGTCCCTTCTTCTGCTTCCATACCTCTGAGTTGTCCCTGATATATTATTTGCAGTAAGACTTGGTTTTCACTCGCCATATATAGAAGTCTATATATATTACAAAACCAATTTAACCCGTTTCTCCCTCATATTGGTGACTAACTGTCTCATTTGTTACAAAAACGCTAGGTTTTCCAATATATACATTTACATTCAACGCGAATTGTGTTCGTACAATGTTTCTTTTATCACTTCCAAATTCTGAACATTTCCATAAACTGACTCTTTCAGTCATCTCCAGTATATTAGATGACATAGTTTAATCCAATGAATTGGTTGTGCTTTGGCCATTTTAAATAAAAAAATTTATTTGGTGATACAGAAGGCCTGATTTTGAGACATGCCAAAATTATGTAAAAGTGTGGCTCTGCAATAACCTTTAATATATACGAAAGATTTTATTCACACAAATTATTTATTTCCGCACCACACACATCTCTCATGAAGGCTTAATTTGAGAATAGGAAACTTCATATATCAAGTTGTCACAAACTATTATTTTGTGTTGATAAATTTACTGTAGAACCTATGAACCTATGAATTATTAAGTTTATTATTCCTTAATGGAGCAGTTTGATCTTCTCGAGAGATTAATTTGAGCAGATCCCTTTGAGCCTTTATAGATAATGTATCGGTGTAAATCTGTGATTATGTGATAAACGTTACAATACAGGGTGTTGCAGCTCTATAGCTTGGCTACGTTATATTTTAATGTTTGCTTGCAAGTACAAAGTAAAGTTCATGCCATATTATTACTTTTCAGATGCTTCAGACTGTTTTTTCTCAAAAACGTAGACTCTGTTTGTATTTTATTTTGTTTGTAAAATTGATTTAAACCTTCTAATTCTTCATCACTGCATACATGATTTTTGGACAAAGTATTGAAACGTAACAAATTTCAATCGGGCAAAGTGCCAATTCATCAAGAGCTTGGTAGTTATAACCCAGATTTGCGAATAAGTATTGTGAAGTAATAACGAACCAAGACGGCAGCGCAGTAAGAAGAATCGTTACTGTGAGAGAATTACTGCTGACTTTTGCAAATAATAATAATAATTGCAGATTGTCCTAATACCGACCAATTGAAATCTGCGATTATAAAAGATAAGGGACACGGTTACTTAATACCGATAATAATTGTTTTTATTGATGGAAAAAGTAACATAGGAAAGATATAAAATACAAAATTTACATAAAACTAACCTGACCAATACAAAAAAATATTGAGACGGCCGGCGGCCCTCGTTTATTGGCTCTGATCTCAGATGTACTGCAAGTGTCTCATGGGTGTGTCCTTGAAGATTATTTTCAAGAAGTAACTACTTAGGAAATTCAAAAGGAAATGGAAATCGTCAAGGACGATAACGAAAGTATTGATTAATAATTAATATTGTCTTATTTTAAATATTCAATTCAATTCATTTTCATTATTATTTGTGATTTCATGAATTTAATGAGAAAGGGAAATTTCCGAAAAATATATTATTTCCAATGTTATTTTTTAAAAATGCCATTTTCTCTACAATACTTTTTTATTAAAACAATTTTCAAGTTGAAGCCGGTAAGTTACTCCTGCAACTTTTTTTTATTTCATTATATACATAATACACTAATCCCATTAGCTAATTATGAGGTTTTAATTAATTTTAATTTTCGAAGTTATCATTTTGTTTGACGGCATCTTGTTATTAAAAAACAAAGGAAGATAGATGACGCAAATAACCGATAGGGTGTAATTATAATAATTAGGTTTAATAATATAATTTGAAAAGGGGTCCTGTCCGAATCTCCTGATTACTTACCTAACACCCATTAACTAACTAACTAACTATATCAAAATAAATTTTCTTTGATACTATTGGAAAGCACCTCTCAAGTGCTTTTCAATGAGGTATCCCAAGCAAGGGCTTATGGATTAAAATATACAAGTTTTGATAACTGGTATTGAGAGAATATTATGGATGGTGTGCGTCATTTATGCGGTATTCAAGTTCCCCATTCATGTCATATCACTAAAATGGTTCCAAGTGATTTTTAATATCCTAAAATATACTACATTTCTGCCATAATACGTACGTAATCATGAGAGGCCTAATTAGAACGCGGATGTTGTTATTGCATGTGCGCTATTCGGGAAATTCCAAATGTACCAGTATTACCCAATAACGAAGGCATTCTCTGAATATAAATGGATGTAATAGTACATGATTTCCTCATTAATAGCATGGGTATTTTATAGGGTTGTGTTCTATGACTACGGTATAAGCTTCTGCATAACAGGAATTAATTAATAGTTTATTAGACGTTCAAATTCATATAACATTTTGTCGAATGCGCCAGTTATAGATGTTGGTACTATATAATACAGGGTGAGCCACGGTGGGTGGAGTATTAGAAGTATATGGAGAACGTATCAACCGATTGCTTTGAAATTTTGGTTACCAAGATAATCGAGTATGATCTCTCCAACTAAAATATTTTCGAAAGTGCAGTGTTGCCACTTATGCGTAAAACTGGCAACAACTTCGTTATTTTAAATGGAATGCCCTGTATATTTTTGCATTTTTTGGATCGTCGTCTCTTTCTGAGTAACTGTTGTTAATATTTCCCTATTATCTCAAGCGGTTTTCGAGATAATAATTTTTTTCTGAATTTATTGTCAAAAATTTGACTTTTAGTAAATCGTGTTTTCTCCTACCTACGCAGCAATTAAAAGATAATTTTTTAGTTGCAGCTAGGCAAGGCCTGGAGGCATCACCTCCATTAATCAAATGTTTTAAATTTTATACAGGGTGAGTTAGAGAACGCTTTCTATAAGTGACTTCGAAAAATGCACGAAACTCAATTTTTTTAAATGAAACGCCCTGTATATTATTACTGATTCGGAAAGGTGATACATTTACCTATTTAAAAAGGTAATACACTCTATACCTAGTGCTCACCGTTTTCGATTTATGGGCACTTTTCTGTAACCTTACTAAGAATATTAGTCTTTTGGTAGGTATCATGACGGGTGGGCCATGAAATTTTTATTTTGTCATTTTGTAATGACAACAGACATGCTACTTTTCTAAATAAATTTGACGTTAGTGATATTTGCAGTTAATTTGAATAGCTGTAGCACAAATATGGCAGAAAATAATTATACAAACACAGTTTTAATGGATTTGTTTATTATCCACGGACAGTGCAAAGGGTTACCAGATGAATACTTGTCATCCCAGGACAAGCCTTTAAAAAAATCCGGACAAAATCCGGCAGTCATATTTTTTTTTAGAAAAAGTAACAATTTTCACATTATCTACTGATTGATGATGGTTACCATTATACCATTTTCATTTTACTAATAAAACAAGAGCAAAACTTTTTTTTTTATTCAACCTTGCTTACAAAACTTAAAACTTACAAAGTAAAACAAGCGATTGGCACACTGACCCTGACGTGACGCCGCGCCGCTTTATTTCGCTAAAGATGAATTTACACTGCTGAATTTATCGACGATTTTTAAATAACTACATTTTTTTAAACTAGTTTATTTTTTTGTATTTTGCATTATTTGATGTTTATAAAGGCAACTACCAAAATCCAGACGTTTATGAAAAATCCGCCCGGACCCACCCGGACGTAGTAAAAACCCGAACATGTCCGGATTAATCCGGACGTCTGGTAACCCTAAATAAGATTATCAGCAGAACTTGTAGAAAATTTAATGAGAAATATCCCAAAATTTATAAAATTCCTCTGAATTCGTAGAACTTTTCTATTGTTCATCTGCGGCAAATTGGGATATTTCTCATTAAATTTTCTACAAGTTCTGCTGATAATCTTATTGCACTGTCCGTGGATAATAAACAAATCCATTAAAACTGTGTTTGTATAATTATTTTCTGCCATATTTGTGCTACTGCTATTCAAATTAACTGCAAATATCACTAACGTCAAATTTATTTAGAAAAGTAGCATGTCTGATGTCATTACAAAATGACAAAATAAAAATTTCATGGCCCACCCGTCATGATAGCTACCAAAAGACTAATATTCTTAGTAAGGTTACAGAAAAGTGCCCATTAATCGAAAACGGTGAGCACTAGGTATAGAGTGTATTACCTTTTTAAATAGGTAAATGTATCACCTTTCCGAATCAGTAATAATATACAGGGCATTTCATTTAAAAAAATTGAGTTTCGTGCATTTTTCTAAGTCACTTATAGAAAGCGTTCTCTAACTCACCCTGTATAAAATTTAAAACATTTGATTAATGGAGGAGATGCCCCCAGGCCTTGCCTAGCTGCAACTAAAAAATTATCTTTTAATTGCTGCGTAGGTAGGAGAAAACACGATTTACTAAAAGTCAAATTTTTGACAATAAATTCAGAAAAAAATTATTATCTCGAAAACCGCTTGAGATAATAGGGAAATATTAACAACAGTTACTCAGAAAGAGACGACGATCCAAAAAATGGAAAAATATACAGGGCATTCCATTTAAAATAACGAAGTTGTTGCCAGTTTTACGCATAAGTGGCAACACCGCACTTTCGAAAATATTTTAGTTAGAGAGATCATACTCGATTATCTTGGTAACCAAAATTTCAAAGCAATCGGTTGATCCGTTCTCCATATACTTCTAATACTCCACCCACCGTAGCTCACCCTGTATAACTAAATGTATAGAATTATTTCAATTTTCTATAAAAACAAGGTAAATCACCAGGTTATCAAACGTTCTGAATCGATTTTTCAGATCAAAATAAGACATTTTTCATCTACAAACATTTTTTCAAAAATGCACCCCCTCGTACAGGATTTTCTTCTTATCATTATCTTGTTGCTAAAGAGGTGGAAAAAATTATCGAAGATGTAAAGAAAATGGGTCATAATAGTTATTCGATTATCCGAGCTCGGCCGCGGATGGATATTAAGCAACGAAATTTTCAGGAATCCGCGAGAGAAAGGTTGGTTCTAGCTCTCCTGAAAGTTCGGGCGAAAAAATTCTCCGGGGAGGGGAGCAAGGGCCCCCGAAAAAGTACAGTTTTTCGGCAAAATCAATATTTTTAAAAGATTCATATATTTGCTAATATCGGAGATGAACCTAAAAAAAAAGTTCTTAATTTTTTTTTCTTCGCCGTCCGTGTCCGGTTCCTCTAGATCCAAAGGGAAAAATAACTTTCTTAATACTCGAAAGTTCACTATGAAATATAGCCTAAAAGATTTTCCCAACACGAGGACGCTTATAAAATACGACGCCACGCGCCGAGACTCGCCCTGAAAAGAGCCTTTGAGGAGGTGGCAAAGTGCATAAAAAACTCACACGAAATTAGAGCCTCTTCAACCGAATTTTTTTTTACCGACTGAAAACTTATTTTCACCCTTTACGCAACTTTCCTTCATAAAACTTTTCTTTTGACTCGAACTAAATATTTTCGCGAAATTACCCGTGTCGTGATAATTCGAAATTTTGGTCGAAGGCTCTCCTACTATAAAGCCCACCCCTTAATTTCCACCAAAAATTCAAATTTTTTTAATTATCTACGACTACAATTTTGCTCTCATTTTTATGGATTTTTTTGGGGAGTTTAACACCCCCACCTTTGGTAGCCTTTGACATTTTTCTGAGTGAATTGATTAAGGGTCGGTATCAGCTGCAAGTCTCGATTCTACCACACCCCGCACAGGTCAGTTTGACATGATGCAATCAAACCGAAACTACCGCGATTTCAGGTTGCAGCAAGTGCATATGTGTTTTCGCAAATTCGTGCGAGATGGCAGCACTTTTAAGGCATAGATAATGCACCTTTTATTTTTCGAATAAATTTATTTACAGCTCATACCAAGAGTTGGGGAAAATGAATTTAAAAGTTAGTTAATAACGTCGGAAAATTAGTAAATTTGGCCTGAAAAAATATGAAATGCATGCAAAAAAAATTTTTTTCTTTTGAGGAAAAAAATTACTTTCCTAATATATTTTAGATTAATCTGATAAAAATTGCATTCAAATCGGATAAGTTTTAAACGAGATATTCAAAAACTACGATTTAAAACTGGAGTTGTAGTGCATTTAATCTATTTTTTCCTTTTTGCTCTAGCTCGGAAGAGTTTTTTGAAAAATCTTTATAGATGAAAAATATCTTATTTTCACCTGTAAAATCGATACTGAACGTTTGGCACGTGGGTCACTCTGTATAGATAAAATAGTTTTCTGTAAGTAATGTAGAATTTTCTGTTTAGCACCTAATCTGGTAAGAGTATCTTGTTAAAAAGCCAATTTTTTTATTGATAATAAAAAGATTTTTAATTTCCTTTAGTTCATTTTCACTGTTCATCAAGTCATTCATGGCCTGTTGTAATTAGATACATAAATTGTTTTTTCATAATGTGATCAATTTTTCTTTAATAAATAAAAAATGACTTAGGTATATGTGTTTCATATGATCAGAAAAAAATAAGCTATAATAACTGGCTATAAATAAATACACCAATCCATTTTTAAAAAGTCAGGTTATGTGATTATGTTAAAAAATTTAAATTTCATTTTTTTATTACTTACGCCATAAAGAACTATTAGAAACATGCTACAAACTTGTTTTTTATTCATATTGAATATAAAGAATCCATGGCCGTTTAAGTTTTTTCCAAAATAAAATAAGCACACTGTACAGGGTTATTCATTATAAATTACCCACCCCTTCTCGGCGTTATTATTGCCTATAGAAAAAAAAGTTTTAAATAAAAGTTGTGTGGTTATGACTGAATTTTGTTAAAATGCCATCAAAAGTACAGTGGCGTGCAGATTTCAGGGGATACAAAAAAATAATACATTTTTTTTAAATGGAATGATCTTTTTTTCCTGATTTCAAAAATATACCATATGTTACCCCTACCATATACCGTTTTTGAGTTATTAAACGTCGAATATCTTAGTTAAACTAGTTACTGTAAATATGGAAAAAGTTAACATTATTAATGCGTGAGCTATGAAAATGACACTGTAAACCATTTTGATAATTTCATTAAAGAAATGTCATTTATCAAACATAACAGTTGTCATTTTCATAACTCACTTTAACAATGTTAACTTTTCCATGTTTACAGTAGAACTAGTTTAACTAAGATATTCGGTATTTAATAACTCAAAAACGGTATATGGTGGGGGTAACATATTATGGTATATTTTTGAAATCAGGAAAAAAGGATCATTCCAAAAATATAATAATATACAGGGTATCCCATTTAAAAAAATATATAATTTTTTTGTATCCCCTGAAATCTGCACGCCACTGTACTTTTGATGGCATTTTAACAAAATTCAGTCATAACCACACAACTTTTATTTAAAACTTTTTTTTCTATAGGCAATAATAACGCTGATAAGGGGTGGGTAATTTATAATGAATAACCCTGTACACTCAGTAACATGGCAGAGTTTTGAAATATTTCAATGAAATTTGGTAGATGACTAATTTGGAGTTACCTCGGGAGTCTAAAGATTTGATTTCAAATTTTAACGGAATAACACATTATGGGCCCATAACCTATTAAAATAAATTTGAAGATAAACTTCTCCTCTGTCTTCATTTTCTGAGACATTTTCTACATGAATTTACTCCACATTTTCATTTACTTCTTCATCTATTATTACTCTTGTTATATTCTGCCTTTCAGCTATAGGAGATTCATTTTTATTGAACATCACATGTCGAGAAATGATTATATTTCTTCATCAGCATCAATTTCTTACTTTTAGAATTAAGTTTTGGTAATTTTTCAGTTTAGCGGCTTTTGCTATTTTTACAAAAATTTTACAAATATAGCAAGAAAACTGTGTCACATGTGATGTTTGACCAATAAAATTTTGCGCAAATGAATAATATGACCCACAATTTTACGGGACCCGTGGAGCGAATAGGTGTGTTAAGTGGGTAAAAATAAAAAAATAAAAATGATTATATACGTTAATCAAATTTTATTGAAAAAGTTCAATATTTTAATGTCAAGGGCAAAAGGCCAGGGTCACTGTTGATTTTAGGGCAAGGGACATAATTTAAACATTTTATTATTATAAAGAAGGAACATCTTTCACCACGAAAACTAACTGATAATATTTAATATTAAAAAGAAAACAAGATTGTGTGGGGATTGAAACCGGAATTGTGAACTTATTTTAAAAATTTTTTAATACTTATAAACATTTGCGCAAAATATAATAGTGTTTTCTGAATTCTTTATTCTACGGGGTATATGCAGGTATGTGTTTTTTTCTTGTACGACAAAAGTCGCTAAATTAAATAATAACCAAACAGTACTACCTCTGCCCATAAATATTTCGGTACATCCCTACCATAAAGCATTGATCTTGTACTTTCCATAATAGTTCTATTCTCTCTTTCTGATCTACCATTTTGTTCAGGAGTATAAGGTGCTGTAGTCTCCAATTCAATTCCTTTTTCTGATAAAAACTTCTTGATTTCTCTATTATTATATTCAGTACCATTATCCACATGTAAAGCCTAATCATAATACTTTTTAAAACATTCAAGAACATCAAATTTATGTTTTAAAAAATAAACAACTGGATAATTGGAACACCCATCCTTAAATAACAAAAAGTATTTAGCTCCTTGAACTGATGGTGTAGCCATAGAACCACAGAGATCGCTATCAGTTCATTTTTCACAAAAACTTTGGCACTATCACCTTGCTTAACAATTTTAATATTTTTTTCTGTAACAGCACCTTCAGAAAAAAGATTTTTTCTTAATTGTGGAATATAAAGCACATTTGTCATAATAGAGTCATACCACTTGCCTTTAACGAATTTCTTAATGCAAACCGTACCTTTTCCTTTAACATTTAAATTCTGTTTATTTCCCAACGTCACAGAGGTTCTTCAAGCGATGAAATATACTCTTTTTTATGTCATATGAGCAGACGCTCCACACATTTTCATCAGTCTTGAAATCATACAGTTCTGCACTAAATGCAGACTCCAGAATACAAATCACCATCTTTACCTCCACTACGAACTTTCTTGGGTTTGCAACACTCACGAGCAAAATGTCCTTTGCTTCTACAATTATAACAAATCACTTTAGATTTCATCTTTGCCACATCATTTGGCTTCCGCCATTGAAAATTGTTACTATTTTTCTTAAATCCTGAAGACGGCGTAGCTAGAGCTACTTCGCTTTCTTTTATGGATGTCACGTTTGCTTCTTCATCCAGTAAACGAGAAGTTAAATTTATTATAGTCTGTTTGGCATCTTCCACTGACAGCCAAGCCTGTCTAAAACTTCTAAATTTCGAGGGGCAATCCACTAAGTATTTTCGTCATGATAGCAATTTCACTCGCAGTTTTCCTACTTCTCCGATCTTCCTTGCAAGATTCTCCACTTTCGCAATATGCTGAGCTACTGTTTCATTAATAACCATTTTATATTGATGAAATCGTTCATGTCTCACACTTTTGTTCATAACTTGAGTCCAGCTTGTCAAATATATCTTTTGATGAGTTACAATTCTTAATCAATGTAATTTGCGAAAAATCCATCGCTGATGTTAACAAAAACATTGCATATTCATCTGGTAGTAAAAATATCTAATTGAGAAAATATCGATAGTCAGCATCGTTGCGAACTAATGTAGTCTTCAGTGCTGATTTGAATCCTTGCCGTTTTAACCATCTTCTGAAGAAAAGTAAGTTCTGTTAGCCAGAACTCTTCTATTTTATGCGTTTATCAAAAAGCATGGCTTCGTTGCATGGTGAGTTATTCGATCAATTGATTTTCACACCATTAGTAGGCGTAGTTTCGTTCCGCCAATGTTTCGTGGCCAATCATGCGCTACTGAGGCATGGCTTCGATTCAGTACTGTGGTGTGATTAGTTATGTGTACTGATTTTAGTAAGAGTAACTTCGTTCTGCTAACGTCTCGTAGCCTGTCATGCGCACTATTGAGTTCCACATCACTAGGAGGAGTGGTTTCGTCAGCCGGAATATTAAATATAATCCCTGTATTGGTATTGGTAGACTGGTAGACCAAAAGCACGCGTTTGGTATATTTTCTAATACATTATAAATGTTTATATTTTGAAAGAAATCAACGAAGTGATTTCTTACGTAATATACTAAATAATTATATAATTATAAAGTATGTAAGTATTCGTTATTTAACTCGGTTTATTATTCATTATAAATGATTATGTTTAAAATAAATAAAATTATTGACGAAAAATTGTTTCCTTGTATTATATTAATTAAGTAAATAATTTGTAAAATGTTGAGGCAGTTCTGTTTTCAGCACAATGAGTAACTATCGTTGACTATAATGTACATAGAGATATTCATTACTTGTCCCAAACCCAAGTGTAATTTGTTATATGCCAGACAATTTAAATAATGATTTGTTATATAGAAAACCATCAATCATTCTTAATCATGTATTACCGTGATGGAGAACAATGGAGTTGGGAGTTAGTAATTTATGTAAGTAAAATTTAAATTAAATAATGGAAAATTAGACAGTAGAAAGGACGAGAATTAAACAAGTTAAATGCGATTAAATCAGCATAAAACCCTTTTTACCAACTTAACTTATAACAAGCTTTACATGAACAAACACTTACGGTACACCTCAACACACTTGGGCATTTGTCGTTCCAGGTAATGGATATACAAGGCTGAGAGATCACTTTTTAATGAATAATCCTACTTTTAGTGGTAAACCTGTAATGGGCATATTTTTGTTCATAAATATTATAGTGCATTTTTAATATTTGGAGAAAATGTAATAAATGTACACATTAAAATTTTTATTCTAAACATAAATAATCCTACATATAGATATAAATATTTTAAAATTCATAATTATTGTATTAGTATTGTTGATTAAGTTATTCTTGTCATTATTCCTATTTTCATTTTTTAAAAACCTTTTACACGAGTCACAATGAAATCATTGGATACACAAATTTGAAATCTTTATACTGTGGGGATAGGATGGGATACAGTGACTTATGTATTTGAGCATATGATATGTTTCAAAATCACTTCCATTAAATCTTCCAATGGGTCCAAGTTTAATGATTGGACTTATAAGTTTTAGTCGATTCCAGACGTGGTCGAAACAATTCTTATCTAAGTGACTGATCGACCTCGACCACCGCATTTGGTAAAAGTTGTTAGTAGGTGAATTGAAATATAGCTTCATACTACTAAGTAGTAATTAACAGTAATCTGTGCGATAAAGGAGAATAATTAGTTGTTTTTAAAATTTAATTTAAATTATTATACTTTTAATTCACTGGAGGAATTTCCAAATGGTGAATTGAATTTAAAATGTTATCCATTTAACAATCGCACAAATTATTAATTATTATGCAAGGAAACCAAAATAAGATACCTTTGTGTTTCATAATAATTTAATTTCGACAAAATTTCAGCAGAAGAAATACAATCAGATATTATTATAGGTATATTAGAAATAAATATTTGATATAGGTATTTTCTACTGGCAATTTAAGGATATTGAATTCAGTTCTTATTATATTCTATATATTTCGGATATCTTTCCTTTCATATTTGCTGTAGTATAGGTATGGTAGAAATTTACTTCGAATGATCTCTATAAGACTCACATATTTTTTAAACAAACTCTAATTTGGACCTGAGGAAAGAGAGCATAATAATTTTGTATTTCATAAAATAAAAGTCAAATTCTTACAGGTATATATTATCAAGGTTCTCCAAAACATTACGAATTTTATTGAATAATATTCTTAAATTAATTTATTTTGCCACCTGAGAACATTGTCATTATTTCTGTGTACAATTACAATACCAATTTATGTTATGGGTGATCATTTGAAAATTCTACTTTTTAAACCCTTTTGTTTTGCTTAAAAACATAGCTGGAAAAAAGATACAAAAATAGATCTGTAGCATATTTTACAAAGTTTTTGTATATATTATGAGTTTGCATTTATTTTAATTAGTATACAGGGAGCGCCACATAATTTTTTTTAACGAAAATTTGGATAGCCCTTTTTATTCCCTTTGTAAATATATATAATTGTTATATATTTCATCTTCAAATAACTGAGTTATTCAAATAAATAATATTCTTAAAAGTATGGGATACAACTAAATTATTTTTTACATAGATGGCCATGCATTTAACAATAATGGTTTAAAATAACAATTGTTGATCTGCCAAATTAATTATTTCAGTTAGACTATTTAGATTACTTTTTAGTTTTGAGTACTTCGAAATAAAATAATAATGCCCGTGTATTTTGTAGAAGAACGTAAAATGATTTGTTAAATGTATATTTTATTTCGAATGGAAGCCTAACTAAAGCCTAACGTTTATACCAAAGAAAATATCCACAGCAAAGATGTCCACATAAAACTTATTTGAAAATTTTTTTCTCTGATTCTCTTTTTTGGGATTTTTTACCATATTTTCTTGATATTCCTATCAAAAAAAATTGTTTTATTTAACTGTTCCTTTGACATCACGTTAAAGACGTAGGGGTTATTTCCCAGTTTTAAACTGGTTAATTTGAATATTTTTATATAAATCACCTTTTTTGTATAGGAATTTCAAGAAATGTGGCAATAAATCCTAAACAAGAAAAGGAAGAGAAAATACTTGTGAAATGCCACAATTAACGTTTAAACATTATTTTAAACATCTTTTTATAAAATTTAAAAGAACTAGTTCGTTGCATAGTACCAAAAGAAATTGTAATGGAAATGAAGAAAAGGAACAAAATCTTTTATTATATTTTACAGAACACCCTTCAAAATCTATTAGGGATGGAATACATGATCTTGATATGTCCTATAAATTCAGAGTGGTCCAAAAATTGAATGACTGTGATTACGAAAAACGTATAATTTTTTTGCAATGAAATATTGGCACGAATAGAACAAGATAATAATTTTATTTTAAAAACTTTTTTCACAGAGGAGGCTAATTTTACTTGGATTTACCTGGATTATTTAATAAACGAAATGAACATTATTGGACTGAAAATCCCACCAACTAAAGGTGATTCAGCGACAAGGTCGCCAGTTCATCGGGTTTGGTGTGGAATATTGAACAATAAAATTTTGGGGCAGATTTTTTACGAAGGCGGTTTAAATGGAAGAAGATATAAACAATTGTTAGAAAATGAAATGGAAGACTTTATAGACGATCTTCCTTTAAATATTTCTGAACAGATAATCTGGCAGCAAGATGGATCACCTTGTCATTCAACTAGGGAGGTAACTGAAATTTTAAATGACAAATATCAAACGTGGACAGGCAGAAGCGGCAGTATACTATGGCTGATACGAAGCCCACATTTAACACCTTTAGATTTTTTTTATGGGGTACACTTAAAAATAGAATATATAAAGATAGACCTAATAATTAAGAAGAACTTAAATAAAAAATTGAAAGAGAAATAGAGTGTTTAAACAATAATCCAGGAATGTTTCAACAAATTAGACAAAATTACATAAAAAGATCTTTGTTTAAAGAATATAGGTGAAATTTTTTAAACCATTATTTTGTATGTTGTTATTTTAAAAAAATTGTTTAAAATGTAAACTTGTTTTTCTTGCATTTAGGTGTATTTGTTTGCTTTACTGACTAATTTTCTGCCAGAAATTCAAATTTTTATAGAAAAAATCGAACATCGCATTACAGAAATGTAACTATCAACTTAGTTTTTCTTATGAAACACCCTGAATATTATATCTTTTGATCCTTCGTTTTTTTCCAATTTCATCGATATAAACTAGTAAGCTATTATCTTTTTTTTACGAGATATACATAATTTAAAAAAATATATAGGTTGTGTAGAATCATCATGGAAGGCAATTTGAACAATATCTATAAATAATAATTATAAATTAATTGTTGTAATATAAATTATATAATTATCTATACATATCTCGTAAAAAATAAAAGATAATAGCTTAAATGTTCATATCGATGAAATTAGGATAAAACGAAGAATCAAAAATTTCAATACTATTCAGGGTGCTACATAAGAAAAAACATTGTCGTTAGATGTATCTTTGTAATGCGATGCTTGATTGTTTTTTTTTTCTATAAAAATTTCATAATAATATCATCTTGTAATTGTTGTGCTTCATTCGTGGAGCATAATTCAATAATTGATAAAACAATAATAATTGATAATAACAGGCGATAATTTATACAACTATATTGCGACATTGAAACACTCCAGACGTTTTCAATATTTTTCATTTTCTACAAACGTATAATGTATAGCCATTCTATGATGCATTAAGTTTTCGGTGGTCTATATTTTGGTGATTAATATAAAGTGGTCGCCTGGTCTCAGCGTAGACAAGGATCATTGAAATTCAAACTATTTGCATTTTCATGTTAAGGCAACTTGTATGTCCACTTCGTTGACAGGTGGGTGGGAAAATGTCTTTAGAGTTAGATAAAATTACGAATTGTACTTATTAAACTTTGTTCATAGTTATAGTAAAATGGTTGTATACCAACGAGTGATTCAAATAGCTGTTATAAACTTTAACGAGCAAATGGGTTTAGTGTACTGTAGTTTTAGGGTTTATGTGTATTTCGGTAAATGAGAAAATAATTTAGAATAAATGGCAGCGGGAGAAGGAAACATTTTGATTTCATTTTCGAACATAGAAATATGTTTTAGTTTTCGACAACATGTTTCGTCCAAGGCACGAATCAAGTTTTGTCGAAATGAGTAATTCAAGGCAATTAATTACAATTGATAAAGAAATTATTAATTAATAATAGCGATTATTATACTCATTTTAGTTTTGAGTTTAATTAAATATTACTCAAACAGAAAACTCCTTTTAGTTTTTTTTAATCTTAATTAACAGCATTAACCTTGTTGTTATCAATATTGAATGCTGTTTGGTATTGATACTTAAAATTATTGTATTTTACACAAGACATGTTCTTATATACTATAATTTTATCTATATATTATATTTCAAATATTTCCAAGTGATTTTGATTTTTGATTGGTGACCCTTTTCGACCAGGACCATTAAAACCATTAACACCCACTGTAAAAACACTGTTCAAAATTTATCTACGCTGAATTATCTTGCTTTAATGCTCCTACCAAGGACTAAATCTTTTCGTAAGCAATTTTTTTAGAATTCTAAGTCTAATGATATTTAGGTATGTCACAATCCCCAAAATCCATTACAAAATATAAATATCCAGAGCTCTTGCAATTCTAATGAGTAAATGACAAACCAAAATACGTACTCTCAAATATAAAATTTATGTAATGATTAATTTAATAGGTATAAGGAGATAAACAAGGCAAGTACATATTAAACCGAAAATGACGGTTTAGTTTAATAAATGAGTAGCTTACCATTTTTGCAATTTTAGTGATTTAATCTCATTTGTGTAGTTAACACATTTTTAATTAAGATTAATTTTACTGCAAACTTAAATTTTTAATTAAAGCAGAAGTTTTCTTAATTCCCAATATAATTAAAACTGGTGTCACCTTAAACCTAAAATTAATGACATATTTTTTCTTTATCGATGGGCTCGAATTAATTTTTTGCTCTATATTTTTTATATTTCAGTGGAGAGCGACTAGAAGAAACAAATAAATGTAGTCCCTTGTGAAGGAAAAGCTTTACTGCTTAATATAAATAAAAAAAACTAGCGATAAGCAAGCAACTGATATTATCAGACATGCAACTTATTCATAAAATATATTGGCAGTTGACCTGTAAAAATAAAAAATCCAGTGAAATTCAACTGAAGGGTTTTACTGACACGTACTTGAAATTCTAAAATTTCTCATTTAATACTAGATATTATTTCGACAGCACAGTGAAACTAGTTACTAAACATATCGACGGGACAAACTATCTAGTAGTTCACAAGAGAATTTAGAGAATTTAATCGGAATGAGAAAATGCATTAAATGCTGGAGCCAGCTGATTAATTTCAAGTTTTGTAATACAGGAAGGACAAGAAAAACTTAATCATAGTTGATTGTGTACCCAAAATCTTTTGTCCTTGATTAATTAGTACCTACTTCTTTATTTAGTATGGATCAAAATTACATATTTCTGTACTAATCTTCACTTTTAATTCAAACATAACTGTGATTAAGAATTTTTTGATCTCTCTGTATGTGGTATGAAATTAAATGATGTAAACTGTATGTATTTCACATTATCTTTTTGTAGTGTTAAAAACTGTATATTAGAAACGGGGAAAATAATTTTTCTCCTACTTCATTTTCCACATGTCAAAACAATTAACATTTTGAAGGTATTTTGTCACTTCACATTTCACTTAAAAAAAATTTGACAATGAAAGATATCACATTTCGAAATGTTAAGAAAATTAATCAATTCAAATTAAATCAAGTTTGACAACGTATTCAAGATTTTATATGAGAACTTTCGTATTTTTTCCAAGTTTTTCTTTCCCACATATGCTAGACCTGAGTAGTTCAGAACTTTTGCCATCCTTCATCCTAACGTCAATAAAATATTTAAGTAATGGTGTCTTATTCCGTAATTGAAAATAATGGAAAACTTTCGGGATGATAGTGACAAAAAGAAAAGTGTAACTAATTATTGAAGGATGTTCAAATGCTCACCTGATTAACAGTTTTAACTTAAGATATATCGTAACATTATATTATTATGAGTATATGAAAAGTTACACGAAAATTTATTAATGGGCAATCTCTTAATTATTGTTCTAAATAATTTAGTAACTATAAATATTATTGTTTCAGTTAATTTCATTCTGAAACTTTTCACCATCCCGTATTAAATTAAATTCCACTCCCCACTTTCCATGGAGCCACCCTTGTATCTCGCTCATCTGATATCCGAATATTTTGAAATTTTGGTGGTAAATATACACCTATATTTAAGAAAAAAGTATTAGCGATTTTTCCAGAAAATAACCAGTAAGATATTCTTATCACATTTAAAAACCCCTTTGTATAAGATTACATCGTAGTGAATTCAAAGGTGTTTGAGATAGAAACCGTCAAGGAAACAATTTTTTTTACTAAAATTAATATTTTTATCTGTAAAACGGATTCTCAAATGAAAAAAATATATTCTTAATTTTTAAACAGTTTATATTTATCAATCCCAAAGTTTCTTCCAGCTCCTGTATTGTCACTTTACATAAAACATATTCAAACTATAAATCTCTAGGTATATAAATTCTATCCGTACTAATAAATTAACGGTGTTTCAAAAGTTAAGGGATATACTGGTCTTCGCACTCTCAGCTGTTTATCAATGTTTGGAATGTTTAATGTGTAACCAATTTGACAGATGCCTGGGTAGTACACTGGATATGGGTACAAGAATAAATTATCTAAATTGGACTCCTGGCTTTCTCTTATCTTTAACAAACTATTTTGCTATGTTGTTTATCTACCGAAGTCTATTTATATAAGTAATTGATTAATACGATAAAAGGTGTACGCTCATATTTGGCTGTTTATTCCGAATAAATTAATTGGTAAATTCTCTGATCAACCAGAATTTGATTTCCTCTGCTCAACTATAATGGGATTATACATGTAACAGACGAAACTTGCGGTTATGTTCGTCAATAACATCTTGAGCATAATTTTCGTACGATATATAAACTCTCGTACCATTTTCCGGCGTAACAAACAGAAACTACGTCTAGAAACTATACCATAAATTTGTACTTAATACTCATTATTATAACAGCTGTTTTCTGCATTTAAAATGGCATAATTGGTATTGTTATGTTTAACATTTGATTGCCTGAATGTATGTACAGGAATTTCACGCATTTTTGAACAAACCTTTAACTTATTTATTTTTAATCTTTTAATACTTTCCTTGATTGAGATTTATTACCACATATTCTAGAATATTTTGAAAATCCAAATAATCTAAAAAATATACAGTATGTCAAAAGTAACCTTTAACTGTTTTTTGACGTAAAACCACAGGCGTAGAGGTTATAAAAATTCAGATACTTTTTAGATAACCTGGATTTTCAAAATTTTCAGGAATATCTGGTTATGAATCCCAAACAAAGAAAGAAAGAAAATTGACCAATGCCACAAATAACTTTTAAACAATATTGGTATTCTTTATGCAGATTTCAATGTAACATACATACAGCATATAACTGACCAATAACTAATGAAACTCAGAAGGACGAATTTATCCTGTATACAGGGTGTTCCGAAATAACGTGACAACCTCTTAAAGGTAGATTCCTCATCAAAAAATAAGTATAGTCTTTTATGTACAGTAAGGTCGAAAACGGCCTCCTTGAGCCGCTAGACCTCCTCAAAGGGGGGCAAGAAAAAGTGATTTAATTTTTTTTCTCGAAAGTGACTAAAGTTATCGGAATGAAATTTGGGTACGACTTTGTACTTATGGAAGGTCTTCGTTTCAATGCATTTTTATTTTTCTACTTACTTTTTAAATAAGTTAAATAAACAACCCCTATTGAATTTTTAGTCAGAACTTTTAAACAGATGAATATTTTTTTCAAATTAAATTATTTTCAGAAAGCCACATGTATTCTACTACTTTCATCTCTCTTGAAAATTTATCGTAAATCTCATCAATTTCAAATAAAAAAATATTTTCTGACCCCTTGCATTATAGCCGTTTCTGTTAAATTGAAAACGGAGTTTGATACAAAAAGAATAAGTAGGCATGTGTCACTGTTACCATAATGTCATGTTATTGTCATGAATCAAATAGCTGCCAAAAAAATCACTTTGCTGCCCCCCTTTGAGGAGGTCTAGCGGCTCAAGGAGGCCGTTTTCGACCTTACTGTATATAAAAGACTATACTTATTTTTTGATGAGGAATCTACCTTTAAGGAATTTTTACGTTATTTCGGGACACCCTGTATAACAATATTCGTTGCTGTGGGAGTAGCATATAGCCCTTTACAAGAAACCAAGTTATAATCTCATGCAAGAAGGTAAATAGCTTTGCAATCGACTGCAAATGATTCAGTTTTTGCAGTAAATCCATTGCACATGATAGTGATATTGAAAATTTTAAGAAAGATTCTTGGTCCAGTAAACGAAGGGGGTTTTTGGAGGGCACGCATGAATCATGAAATATACCAGTTATATGAGTAACCCAAAGTCTCAATGTATATAAAACTAATGCCACTGAGATGGGCAGGATATGCCCAAAGAATGCCGGAGGGCAGGGTTCCAAAAAAGGTACTCGCAGGAAATCCTGAAGGAAAGAGGCCGGTAGGAATGAAAAGGCTACGCTGGGAAGATGGGCTACGGAAGGATGCGGAAGAGATACTAGGTATAGGAAACTGGAGGCATGAAGCGGTGGATCGGGAAGAATGGAGAAGGAGAATTGATGAGGCCATGAACTGAAGTGCCTTCATAGTAGTAGTATCAGTAGTGATATTGATGCTAGAACAGTATTATTAGATATCAAATCTATAAACGGACTGGAACACTTATTTATAAATTTAAAGATTATGAAGATACAACTATTATTGGTGTAATATACACGGTGTTCCAAAATCATGCGGCCAAATTCTTAGAGTGTGCAGAGGGGCTCAAAACAAAACGAAAATTATGTATAAATATTTGATCAATACTGCATATTAAAGGAGTTATAACCTTCCAAAGATGAAGAGAAACTATTTTTTTATGCTATTCTACTACTGCTGACCTAGTTTTCAAATGCAGCAGGTGTGCGTTAACAAAAAATAGCGTGTAAAAAAGGAAACAAAAGATGGTGATTCGGAAACCGTACACAAGTCAGTTTTTATTATTTAGGTTCTCCTGGATGACAAAAGTCGCGCGTCGATTTGCTATTGATTTTAATAGTTCAGTATTTAGTGAAATTTAAAGTATATAAGTATTGTGTTTATGTCGTAATAATAAACATTGAGTGAGGTTTATTTTATGTGGGTGTGGTTCTATGTTAGTGATGTTTTAGTGGCATTCAAGGTACGGTAGGTATAGTGTGATAAAAAAAAAGATGTACACTAATCAAGATAAAGTTAATAGGCTTAGAGCCTGTCGGGGGAAAGAGTGAGAGCTGCAAAAAGGTTTTACGAAGAAGAATATCCTAACAGACTAATCCAAAATAAAAAAATATTTACGAGATTAGTTTAACATCTCAGGGACTAACGTATGGTCCGAAAGTTTTGGGAAAAAAATCAGAGGCTGATAATTCTTATAAAAATAGTTTTATATTTTTATCACATTTTTAAACAATCTATCTTAACTATCTTTATTATAAAACAAAATTCAAATTATCGACAAGGGACCGTTATTTTCGATTTGCCTAAGTATTCCCCTGACGCGTTGCATCATCCTTTGGACGACCTCAGCGTTGATTTCTCTAATTTTTCTGGATATACGGCGTCGCAATTGTTGTTCATTTTGTGCTTCCCATCCGTTATTATAGACTTTCCGACTCAATATTGCCCAGAACTCTTCAATTGGGCGAGCCTGAGGTAGGTTAGGGGGATTGTCTACTCTCGGTACAAAGTGTTGGAATTATTAATAGTTATATAATATATTACATTCATGTTCATCAAAGTTGCTGTTGTTATTAATAAAACAATTTGGTAGTTAGTCATAAATTGTCTTGTAAATAATCAATGAGAAAATAAAAGATCTATTAAGAAAATAAGCTTATTTTTTCTTATTAAAAGTAATAAGAATAATAGGTTATGGGCCCAGACATGGTCGACGAAATAGATAGAAATGAAATGTATCGAATTGCTTTATTTAATGGATCAAATTTTGGAAATTGGTTATTCAGGATAGAAACTTTATTAGAAGAAAGGGGCTTGCTAGAACATATACAAAATAATGTAAAAAAAAATAATACAGGAAGCAGACAACGATGCTCAGATGGATGCCAATCAGAAGGTAAAGAAAATTGAGAATATCAAACGGGCTGAACGAAAATGCAAATCTTTGATAGTTCAACAGATAGATGACAATCAATTGGAACTCATAAAGGACAAAGAAACTGCGAAGGATATCATAGACTCACTAAAAGCTGTTTTTCAAAGAAAAAGTGTTTCTAGTCAATTGTATTTACGCAAAAAGTTGTTGACAATGAAGTTAAGTGAAACTGAAGATTTAACTGAACATATGCTTAAATTTGATAAGTTGGTACGTGAATTGAAAGCTGCTGGTGCTAAAATGGATCAAACTGATATAGTATGTCACATGTTGTTAACATTACCTTCATCTTATGATGCAGTGGTAACGGCTCTGGAAACTATAGACCAGACAAAGTTAAATTTAGAATTTGTTAAAGCACGTTTACTTGATGAAAGTGTCAAGAGACAGAATGTCGTCTCAAGTAATGAATCAAAATTGTCTGATCAAACAGCTTTTAATACGAGAAACAAATTTGTTCTTAAATGTTACAACTGTGGTAAAGTTGGTCACAAAAAATCGGACTGCTATTTTAAAAACAGGCCAAATAATTTTAGAAGAAATAATATGGCAGCAAATGTTTGTGAAGATGATGAAGTAGAAGAAGAGTGCTTCATTGCAAATGTTGAATCTAAAATTAATGAAAATATAAAATGGGTTATTGATTCTGGTGCGTCAGATCATATGGTGAACGATATTAATTCATTTTATACGTTAAGCAATATAGACACACCAATAAGAATAAATGTGGCAAAATCTGGTTATTCGCTTTCATCAAACAAAAGAGGTGATATTAGAGTGATGCTGAAGCAGAAAGAAATGAAGAGACAGTGTACTATTAAAAATGTTCTTTATGTACCAGATCTTAAGTGTAATTTGCTCTCTGTAAAACGTTTGGAAGAACGAGGATATTCAGTTTTATTTGATAACAATGTTGTCAAAATCATGAGAAAAAACATCGTCGTTGCTGAAACTGAACGTAAGAATAAATTATACGAAATAAATTTTCTACTAATTAAAAATGAAATAGCTTGTAATGCAACTGTACTAAATGAAAATGAGCTGTATACTTGGCATAGACGTTTTGGTCATTTAAATGAAGAATCTCTTAAAACATTGTTTAAAGATGGTCTGGTTGAAGGTGCACCATTAATATCTAATAATGAAATAAATTTTTGCGAGACATGTGTCAATGCAAAAATGACAAGATTACCATTTAGAAGTTTGGAAAAACCTAGATCACATGAAGTATTAGAATTAATTCATACAGACGTTTGGGGTCCTATGAAACCATCTACATGGGATAAAAAAGAATATTATGTTACATTTGTGGACGATTATACACATTTTATAAAAGTGTATTTAATGAAACATAAGAGTGAAGTATTTGCATATTTTAAGAAATATAAGGCTATTGCAGAAGCACAATTTAATCGAAAAATATCTCGTATTCGCTGTGACAATGGAGGTGAATATATCTCAAATGAAATTATTGAATTTTGTGAGCAAAATGGAATAAGAACAGAATATACGATGGCATATAATCCTGAACAAAATGGGGTAGCAGAAAGATTTAACAGAACATTACTCGATAAAGCAAGAGCTATGGTATTTGATGGCAAGTCACCCAAATATTTATGGGGAGAAGCAATTATAGCAGCAGCATATATTTCAAATCGTAGCCCAACAAAAGCTTTAAAACATTATACACCTGCAGAATTGTGGTATAAACAAAAACCAAATATTAAAAAACTTAAAGTTTTCGGATGTGTTGCATATAATTTTATACCTATTCAAAAACGTGGTAAATTTGATTCCAAATGCGTAAAAATGATTATGGTTGGTTATTGTACAAATGGATATCGTCTTTGGGATCCAGAAAAGAAAACTGTTATTTTAGCCAGAAATGTTAAATTTGATGAAAAATCGAATTTTGAAGTATTATCGAATGGAGTAGAAGATACACTAGAATTGACATATTTAGAAAATGAAAATGACATTTATGAAAATGTTTCTGAGAATACAATTATTCAAGATAAACTTGAAGAAAGAGATGCTACCACTGAAGAACTTATTAAAGATAAAAGAGTAAGAAAAGTACCTGAATGGCACAATGATTATGAAATGTCATCATACGCAACTTTTGCACTACATACAGAGGCAATGGTTGAAAATCTGCCAACATCTGTGGAAGATATTAAGAATAGGAATGATCGTTTGCTGTGGGAAAAGGCAATTCATGAAGAATTGCAATCTTTATCAGAAAATAATACATGGAGTCTAGTAGAAGCACCTAAAAATGTAAACATTATAGACTGCAAATGGGTTTTTAAAATTAAAAGAAACTCAGATGGAAATATTGAAGATTACAAGGCAAGACTTGTAGCGAGAGGTTTTACTCAACAAGAAGGTGTCGATTTCTGGGAAACATATGCTCCCGTGGCAAAATTAACAACCATTAGAGTTTTGTTATGCTTGGCAAACAAAGAAGGACTACTGGCACATCACATGGATGTAAAAAGCGCTTTTTTAAATGGTGAACTAAAGGAAACAATTTATATGAAACCACCAGAATGTTTAAAAAGTGAAGGAAAAATTTGTAAACTAAACAAGGCATTATATGGTTTGAAACAGGCCTCTAGGGAATGGAATACGAAATTTGATGAATTTATGAAGACATTATTTTTTGAGAGAATGGAAAGCGATTCATGCCTATATAAAAGAATAAATAAATCTTTGAAAATATTCATTTTAATTTATGTGGATGATATGATTTTAGTAAGCAATAACATGACAGAATTGATGGCTATTAAAAAGGAACTGTCAACACATTTCAAGATGAAAGATTTAGCTGAAATAAATTATTTTCTTGGAATGAACATAAACAGAAATTTTGAAAAGAAAATAATGACAATTAGTCAAGAATATTATATTGATAGTTTAATTAAGAAATTTCATATGGAGGATTGCAAGAATAGTATGACACCAATAGAAACTGGATTAAAGCTGACAAAAACATCAAAGGAATTGACACAAAAGCCATATAAAAATTTAATTGGATGTTTAATGTATTTAATGTTGTGTTCAAGACCAGATATTAGTTTCGCAATTAGTTATTTTAGTCGTTTTCAAACTTGTGCTACTGATGAGCATTGGAATTATGTCAAACGTATAATAAGATATATAAAATTGACAAAAAATTTAAAATTGGTGTTTGATGCTCAAATAAAATCAGAACCATTAATTGGATATGTGGATGCAGACTGGGCTAGCGATGTAGTAGATCGAAAATCAACTTCAGGATATATTTTTAAGTTTTTGGGATGTACTGTATCGTGGAGTTCAAGAAAACAAAGTTGCGTTTCGCTCTCATCAACTGAAGCAGAATATATATCTTTATGTAATGCAATTTGCGAGTCCATGTGGTTAAGAAAACTTCTGCATGATTTGGATATAATTAATGATGGTCCTATACATATTTTTGAGGATAATCAATCCTGTATCAAGTTAGCATGTGGCACTAAACAGTTTACTCGATTGAAACATATAGATGTTAAATTTAATTTTGTGAAAAACAAAGTTGACCTGAATTTAATCAAACTAGTATATGTTAGCAGTGAAAACCAAATAGCAGATATTATGACAAAAAGTTTAGGACGAATCCAATTTGAAAAATTACGCAATGGGCTTGGATTATCAAATTGAAGGAGGGTGTTGGAATTATTAATAGTTATATAATATATTACATTCATGTTCATCAAAGTTGCTGTTGTTATTAATAAAACAATTTGGTAGTTAGTCATAAATTGTCTTGTAAATAATCAATGAGAAAATAAAAGATCTATTAAGAAAATAAGCTTATTTTTTCTTATTAAAAGTAATAAGAATAATACAAAGTTGATGTTGTTGGCCTCATACCAGTCCCTTGTGATTCTCGCGTAATGACATGAAGCAAGATCTGGCCAAAACATTATTTCATCATCCGCATGATGTGTGTTCAAAAACTGAAGCAGTTTAGAGAGACATCTCTGCATATAAAGCTCTGCATTTAAGGCTTCGCCCCGAACAACGCCAATGTAGGGCTGCGAGATGAAGCCAGCCTCAGAAATTGCACACCATACCAAAATTTTGTCCTCAAACTTTTTTTTGCTTTTTAATCTCACATCATCAGGGGCATTCGCGTAATCGTCCGTGTAGAAACCATCATTGCCCTTCATCTCAGAGTTGGACAAAGTGAAATATTTTTCATCGTCCATAACAATCAACTTGTTGACGAAATGCACTCGCCTCAACGCGCGGCAACATCTCGGAATTCTCTCTAACTGAGCCTCTATGTATTTTGGAGCTTTCCTCCTTTTCCGGAAGACTATATTCTTACTTGATAGGGTCCTAAACACCGTAGTCTTTCCAACATTAAATCTCCTGGCCAGTTTTCGCTGTGAGATCCCAATTTTGTGTTTAGCTGCTTCAATCACTCTTCCCTGTCTTAATTGGTTCAAAACCCGCGGCCGACCGCTTTTAGGCAAGTTTACACATGGTATCCCTTCTTGACATTCTTTGATTGTGCGATAAATTGTCGATTTGCTTATGTTTTGGTCTCGATAAATATCGACAATGTCTCGTTTCGACATTCGCCCAACCAGACTATAAACACCTCGACGAATATCAATTTTATAAGACATTTTGCGAAGCAGAAACCAAAATCTTTTGCTTTGTTTATTTAAATGACATGACTGGTGACATTTCATTCCCATGACCTACTTCATTAAATGCATTTTGTCACTCAATTAAACCAGGTGAATTTTTTCCCAAAACTTTCGGACCATACGTTATTTACTGTACTTTAAATTCCCCGTATTTTATTTGATTCGTGAAGTTTGGGAACAACACATAGTTCAGGAATCGTACAAGACATGGGCGATCACTTCAGTTATTAGTCATTACTCTCATTAGCGCATTCCACTGGCGGTGTACCAAAATTAAAATAAAAAGGATTTAAACAATATTCAATCTTCATAGCACGTTTAAAATAAATGTAGTGTCGCGTTCATCCCCAAGTTAATTGTCGATTAAAATTAGTTCTAGTCGTCTAGTCTTTATTGAATATTGATATAGATTTTTGGGCCTATATGGGAGTTATTGCTTAGTTCTTGTGATAAGCTGATAATAGGTTATGAAATCAGAAGAATTTTTTCACAAAAAAGCTTTGATATGTATTTTATTTCAAATTTTATAATTTAACTATAATAATCACACAATCTCCTAGCTTAAAAGTGCTTTAAATTCAAACACGGCTAGGAACGAATGTACATGAGTAAAACTAAATATATTGTACATACATAAACATGTGATTAAATGAACTCTCCGGTGTTTCAACTACGAACTTTTGTTTACTCGATGCAATACATAAAATACTAGGTGTGCATTTTACCAAACAAACATATTATCTAGAAGCGGAAACGAATTGCTGCACAAATGTAACAAATATGTTGTGTGTTTAACAACTAAAAGTATGGACAAAATATTCTGAAATGTAATTTTGCTACCGACTGTTCTAAAATACAACTATATAAATTATTTGTTGCAATTGTACCTAGTGTAAACATACTCATTAGTGTTAACGAGTCAAGCTGTGCTATGTGCTAATTAGTTTATCTAAACAAACAGTACAATAACGAAAAATAAATATAATCATAAACTGTTAGTCCTTATTTTAAATTTGATTAATTTTAACTAACTTGGAGGAACATACATTTAGAAATATCATTACAAAATTGTTTTGCTTAGCTCCTTGTAAAATAAAATGAGAAAGAACTGTAAGTGGCAACCATATTAATAGAGAAAGTAAAAAAAAAAAACAAAATTTTTATATATTATTTCAAAAACATCTTTAAAGCAGCAAAACATGTTTTGGTAATTTACTAATTATTATTCTCCTAAAGAATCAGTGCTAGATTTTAGAATGCAAAACTCAAACGTCTCGCAAATTTTTTAAATTGGAACACCAAAAAGAGAGATATATTCGTCAATATGCCATGCCTTTGAAAAGTTCAAGTAATTAGAAGATGATAGAATGTATAATTTTTTAAGAGGAAAATTCTCGGGAAAATTGGTAAATTTAACGTTAAATCATTAAATAAGCTATTTTCCCCCTTAATGCATTTACGCATTAGTTCAGCTCGCACTAAAAACCCACCAAAACCATATTAGCCTAATGGATGACGTAGTATATCTTTGGATCAATTCGTTACCTTTTATATACATTTATATTGTGTTTTATTGTCTAGAATTCCATTGTTTAATTTTTCAGGCCCACACATGATTATCTTAGGAACATTTCACCATTGACCTTATCAAGCAACTGATATCTACACAAACAATTGGAAAGCCATATCGTGCATGTATGTGAAAATGGTTTATTACATTCACATTTCCATTACACATGCTGCCCACCCGTTTTCCTTTTCGAAAAGGGATAAGATTGATGGACTGTTATTTTAACTCACATCTTTTATATTCCCTCGGGTTCAGCTTATTTACAATAAAATATGGAAAATTAGTAATACATTAAATTGTTTATTTTCCCAAAATGTATTTTTAATTACATTATCACATAATATAAACCAACAATTTTTTTTCCAATATTTGGTAGCCATTAAACATGATTTTGCTAATAGAAACTTTCACTGGCTGTACTCCTCATATATTTCCAGCTGAATTTTTCCATCAGTTGGAAAATTCTGCTAAAAATTCTACAATAGTTGGAAGATGCTCTTGCAAGCTCTTGTAAAAATTGTTAAATTATAAACTATTGCAAGATCCGGTATATATCCACGAGATATATAAATTTGGAATCCTACCAACGATTTAAGCTTTTCAACAAAATATAACAGAATCGGTCAATTTTTTTGCAAGGCAGTTACTTAATTTAAATCAATTTTTTAGCGTCCTACTTCAATTTTTTTCATCCATACCATTAGACAGTGCTATCAGCATAAAAAAAAATCTCAAATTAAATTTGTTAACAGACCACTATTTCACCTTACTGCCTTTCTTCACAAATTAAGGGTAATTGTGAATTCCATTTCCTTTTATACCTAATTTCACCAGAGTTCTTCTATTATAGCAAGTCATTGCCAACCCAACCAGAACTAAGGGAATATAGAAAATTGAATGTTCATGGCAAACGAGCTTTCAGTGCCTCCGTAGTTTATTAACTTGGTTCTTAAAAATTTTGCACATCTAATACGCTAAAACTCTACTAAATAATATTTTGTGTCGACAGTTAATGTATTCTCGATACAAAAATGTACTTGCAATATTGTTTAAGTTAAAATCAATACTTGTTTATTGTACGTCATTACATGTTGAAATAGTTAAAAGGGAAAGTTATAATCAAGTTTTTTTTATCTTGAATTTTATTATCTTCCACAAGTAATGAATAAATTATTGGAATTAAATCTGCTAATATTTACTAATTTGCCAATTTTTTAGTTATTACAACCCTCGCTGCGCTTCGAGCACCCACGGGAGGAAATCATTCGCTTTATCCCTGGTTAAACAAACAGCTACTTTATGTTATACAACTTTTATGATATTACATGTTAGTCAATATTTTTTACATTAAGGAAGTTTCTCCACCCTGACGCTTCTGCCAGCCTAAGATTTATTGACCATTGTATAGTTACTAACATCCAAAGGTTTGGCTCAACATTAAAGGTCAGGGTAACTTTAATTAATATCTACTAAAAGTCTATATAACGTTTAATTATAAATATTATGCAAACAACAATTAATTATTTAGGCATTTTAAACTCGTTAAACCTGCATTTTTGACTATATGAAATTTAGGAAAATGTATTAAATTTTAAAGAGTTTCAGCAATATTTTTACGTGTATAATATTTCATAACAGTACCGATCAATATTTTTAACTGACGCCCATCTGGTTTTTAAATTATAAACACTGTAAAATATAAAAGTCAGGTAGTAACCAATTAATTAGTTTTATGGTGCAATCAATCGCATTAAATGGGTCGTTGTTTCGCCACATAAATACAAATTACCTGAATGAATTGGAGTGGAAGTGTCATTAAGAAACTTGATAGTTCCATTATTCAATTAATTGGCGTGTATAAATTTCTACAGTAATGTCGAAAGTCATTTAGGTTAATCACACAGGTTGCAGAATGACACAAAAATTAATTTGCATTATTACTGTTTACCAGCAATCATGCATCTTATTTTTTAAATGGAAAATTGGCATGTCCAAAGTTATCTGTTCACCATTGCTTACTTAGTTATTATTGAATCCACCATGTCAATAACATTAGCAAATCGGTGGCATTTCCGCTAATTAAGATGGCGAAAACAGAAAAAACTAAAGGTTGAGTTTAAAAATTTAATTAGCTCAAATAATACCACCAATTTGCTAATTTAACTAACTTCGAGCTTCAATATAATAACGAAGTTAGCTATAAAATGACTTTGTGACTTGGGTTGTTGACCAAGGAGAATTGTTGGAACATTTACAAATGGGAATATAGATCAGAATCATGATCGTGATAACCGGTTGTAGCCATATATTGAAAGGACTGTAGTTCCTCGTGAGAAAAAAATACTGAATGTAGCCACGTTGGATGAGTAGAAATTGCGTGGGAGAAACTGCGGAAATGATTGAACGTAAAGTAATATTTATTTTATTTTTAATTTTATTTTATTTTAGGTAAATGGGTAGGTAAGTCAATAGAGTTATTCATAGCTAAATCTGTTTTAAAAATGTCAGTAAGCACTCATGTGCTGGACAAACTTCGAATGAATTATATTTTTCCTCCTAAAATAATTTCGTCGTTTCGTCAAACAACTTCACTACTTCCTGCTGACACGTTTTTAATTTTCCGCTCTGCATTTGAATTTTTGGTGCTGAAATACGGAAATAGATTTACAGACTTATCGTAAATAATTGATCGATACATCAACGAATATTTATAGTAAGGGTATCATATTCAATAAATTTCAGATACAGTTGCCAATTTAAAGTGAAAAGTAAAGATAGAATTTCTTGCTACAATAGGTACCATCTTCAAAAATATCGACAAATTTCACTCTACTTATAATATTTGTAAATTTGTTGGTTCATCACGTATATCGACGTAGTAAGTAAGAACAGTAAAACAAAATAATCCCGCCCGCTTAGGAAGATGCCATTCATTTGCATTCAACTTTTTAAGGCAAAGTTTACTCCGTACTCTACACGAGGATTTAGAATTTTACCCCTATAAGATCCAAATAGCTCAACAACTTTTAACCAACGATAACATCTTAAGGTTTGCACACAACTCTCTAATCTGCTAATTTAAATTCTGATTATATTGAAACAGGCTGATTATGTCTGATGAGGCGCACTTTCATCTTTCAGGAATGTATTTACCAAACAAAATCCAAAGATTGTGGCCCCGAATATAACTAATACAGATGCGTATCGCGTGGTGGAGGGTTTTTCATAGGAATTATTAGGCCTCATTTTAATAGTGATTGTTAACATACCGCTACAGAAATGTTACAATTTTACTGGTTTGGAGTACGTGTCATGTACCAATAATCAATGAATTATTTAAGAAGGAGGTCTTCTGAATACTCACTTGCAGAAACACCCAATTTGCTTCGAAGAGTTAAGTTACCCAATACCCAAAATTTTTTTCATAACAGACAATGTGTTTTTCAAAACATAAAAAAGAATAAATTAAGTTTAACGATCTGTTCGATGTTGAAGGTAGGAGAATATTGGGTTGAGGTCTACTCTTAAAGAAAACTATATTTTTAAATGCAACCTTTTAAAAACGGGTCGATTTTTCTGAAAAACGGTACTCTTCCGGGGGCCATAGCTCCTTTACCCGGAGGATTTTAACATTGGAAATGTTTTTGTTTTCGTATAGGGGGTTGAAAATCAGTTTCATGTTGCATATTATGAAGCATGACCTTATAGAAACAGTGGCGACAACAGAGTGACCAATTTTTGATTCGTTGTCTAAATCGCGTGGTACCGGCAGTCATGTTATAATTTTTTTATAGGCGTCTTCTTGTCGAGAAAATTCCAACGGCTATATCTCGTTGCGATTCTTTGAATATTTAAAAAGTTATTAGCGTTTCAATACCCCATGTCGAAGAGTTTTGTAAATTTTGCGAAATTAAAAAGGCCGAATGCGCGCGCAGAGCCCTCCAAATTTCATACGCGAGCAGGACTTGACAAAACTTTAAAATTTTTCGTTAACGTCACAAATGTCTCTTTTTAGTTAGGATCTGCTGACCTCAAATTCGCAGCTGGACCGCACAATTCACGATGTACTTTCAAGTTGGACTTTCGAGCTTGGATTTATTGCCAGAACGGCGGCCCGGCGGCCTGTTTTCGTTTGGAAATAAGGTTTAAAATCTTCGTGTTTTCGCAAAATTCGCCAAAAATCCATAGTGCGTCCGATAGATTACACCTTATAGTCGATCCAGCGAAATTTAATGATTTCTTATTATCGGTCCTAGGACGGAACCGATTACAGTTTCGGACTCGGGACGACTTCAGGACCCCGAAACAATTTTCTGTTTCTCGATAGTGCCTTTCCTTCACTTTGACATTTAATTGTGTCGAGTATTGTATCCAAGTAAGAAACTGCATGTTTCAAGAGCAGGATTAAACAAATGTTTTTAGTTTCCTAGTTGGGGGTCGAAAATCAGTTTCATGGCAAAATGACGTAACGCGTGAGATTTCAGCGGTTTCAGAACGATAGACGTCAAAATTACACTTTTTCGTTCACTCCTATTGAGCCTAAAATCAGAGCGTGACCGTGCATTCACGATGTAGTACTAAGTTCGACCCTCTACCTTGGATTTCTTAACAAAACAGTCTCTCGGAAATTCGTTTGGAAATAGTATTTGAAGTTTTCCTGTTTTTGTAATTTTTTCAATTTTGTCAATGACTTGCAATTTGACAAATCATAGGGGTGGATTTAGGATCGGGGTTGCTCTGGCAAGTTGCCGATATCTGATTTGTACGTATTACCGAGTGTTAGACTAGGTTTGAGTGCCATTACTTTAACATGAGGTAGATTAAGCAAAAGTAAACAAAAATTATTACATGGGAATTTATCGCTGCGTTAGAAGAGTCACGCCCAACAATCTCCAAGACAACTTAACATCGAAAAGCACGTCGAACAGCTTATTTCCTTTTGTCTCGTCGAAATATGTATAGCCGAAACCATATGTAACTTAAAATTTTGTCGTTTTTCGCAATTTACAAAGATAGCGGTGATTTGAAGCAAATTAAAATATATGTTCAACTGCTCTCTCAATGCCTGATCCAATGGTATATGTCACACGGTTACAGTACATTCAAAATGTACCGAAATTAATCAAATAAGCAAGAAAATTGCGAAATCTTTGTAACTCTATACTTATTATTTATGTAATTTGAAGGTGGATTTTTATTGCATCCACATTTGTACGACGTATGTTAACTACGTGAAAACCAAATTTAGACAAAATTCAGTAATCGTAGCCCTCCCTCAAGAAAAGTTTTTGTCAAATGATATAAACGAAATCCGATTAATTTCAATGTTGCCAAAAATTCTTTAAAACAAAGGATTGTTTGTAAAACAAGCTGTAGATGATGTAGATTCACCTATTGTTAAAATAGCAATTGAAATATTAAATAATAGAAGAACATTTGTACTTTGTTGATGAGGACGTTGATCTCCTTGTTCTATTAATCGCTTTAACTCCAGAAGAAAAAGATATATTTTTCATAAGGCCAGGAACAGGAAAAATTATATGTAAAATTCTTTCTTCGTCAGAAATCCAGAAATGACAAGAACGTATAAAAATAGTTATTTACATTACTAGATGCGAAAGGTTACTTTGAATGGTCGAGGCGAAGCCGAGACCTTTCAAAAAACACCGAATACTTAAAAGGGCTTTCGCATCGTGAAATGTACTATATTTTTTCTACTATACCGAAAAAAATTATGGGATTTACTAATTAAATAAACTATGAAATGAAATTAATTGACGTTTTTAATAAATTTTATAGTTTAGGAGGCTGCCCGTGAAAATTGTTTCCATGGCAACCAAATATTACAAGTTTTAATTTCTGGTGGTTTCAAACTAAAATAAACAAATACATATGTTTTGTGGCGATATAAATGGGAATATTGCTTGTGCCTTGTTTTACCCCAAGAAATCCAAAGCAAGGTATATGCAAACTTATGAAGCGTTTTTAAAATGGAGTAGGTAGGTACTACGTTAGGTACTACGTGCCGACAAAAATGTTGTCGTACTTCCTAGAAAGACCTTTCTTTATTAATACAAAATTGTTTAGTTGTATTAATTTGTTCAAATAGAACGAATTAATTTCGTTTAAAATTTGTTTTTCTACTTTTCTGTCCTGGCCGCATAAGTTTTACTTTCGTAGATAGCAACGCCTTAGCAACCAGGTAACTCGATGTTTACTTTCGTTATCGCGCGTGTTGCTAGGGTTACAAAGTTCATTGATATAGTAGTAGAAAAATACAATTTTACTGACTCATGCCTTCAGTGGTTATGATACCACGTCTAGAATATTTCAGAAAGAAAAATTAAAAGTCATCAAACTTCTTCAGAAAGAAATGCAGTTGGTTAATGTAGTAAGAACTTTCAATGGCATGAATTCAACCTCACAAGTAAAACAGGCTGGTGAAACTCTTTTCCTACTTGTATACGGTGCAAGGAAAATCACAAATATCTCACTGAACTCATACAGATTTAATCAATTCAAAAAATCGCTGCACGAACAAAAATCAAAGTTGGAAATATTGCCACCAACTTCAGAGACAGTCGCTTAATATTCATTACGAGTATTTTACAAAATTCAGAAATGGCTTGGCAATGAAAAAAATCCACAACAGAGGGGATAGAAGAAAATTAACGGCTCCTTACAACCTGTGACAACACTTTTTGTGCCAACAGCAGAATCATATTGCAGCTTATCTACTGCAACCGCAACAGAAAAGCAGGTTGAAGATGGTTACAAATTTACTGAAATTGTCAGGGAGTACGATGTCTAAATTCTTCCATGGATAAAATTATTTATTTATATGCTATCGATTCCGATCTTCTTTAGATACAAAGTGTGTTTCATTCAATATATATAAAATTTTAAACAACTCGATAATCCTCACTTGTACAATGATTATGTACTTTTTCATTTTGCAGAATATAAGTACTCACAGATAAACAAGCAAAAAATGAAGGAAACAAACGTAAAATAGGTAAAAAAATTTAATAAAAGAGTCAAAAATTAATATTTCTCTATAAATGAAAATATTCTTATTTTTTGAAAATTTCTCATGGTTCAATTGCCAATTTTTATTATGTATTTAAAAACCTAGTTCATCCCACGATTTTTCAAGTAGGCAGCTCCGACACACCCCTTACGGTTCGGGACTCTTAAGGTTCTTGAGACATAGGTATGTATTTTGAAACGTATATGTCAAGTTTCAACTAATTCACTATGTTCTTGTTCAGTTTAGACACTTTTCCTGTACTATTAGCTGCGTTTAATAGTTTGCGATTAATCGATATCGGTATTTGTAATTGTTGGGAATCACTTTTCATCTTCACGAAATTATTTTAAATTATTTTAGTTTTAACATTAAAAATGTTTGTTAGTGAAAAAAATGTGTATAATACCATTTTAGTTTTCATTATGAGAATGTTTTTGTTAATAAAATAACTTTTTATTTTTATTTCTAAATAAAACTACTGATAATAAGATTTTAATTTTTGAAAATGTTTTGTGTTAATGAAATAACTATTTACTACTTTGGAACAAATTTTCATTTTTATCACATCACATCCGAAATATCACAAAATTTGCGTTCTACTTCGTCATTTCCAATGTCTCCTCCGGTTGCATCTTTGCGAAGGACTGTGAATTTTTTCGACTAGACTTTCAGGAGAGCTACATCCGTCCTTCCTCCCGGGTTTCTGAAAATTTCGTTCCATAATCTCCATATTATCATCAACATCTACTTATATAGAAAATAATTATAATGTTTAATTTTTTTTTAATTTTGTAGTTTTTTCTTAAACTGGTCGTAGAAGAAGTATACTGTACGTACAACTCAAGTGGATTATCCATATCCACTCTTGTTGCACAAACTACTATTTCCACAAATTGTGCGAATCCTATTTAAAACAAAAACGTCTTCATCTGTGTACTTAAATCAACTACCAATATACCTACTAATTTTTTCTTTTATTATTTTCAGGTAAGCAGTCCTACCATTGAACGACTTTTGGTGAGTTGAAATTAGCCAACTTACTATGTTAATATTTTTATTAACAATTTAAATACAGTAACTGTTCTACCAAAAATTGTTTACTTCGTACTAAATTAAAATAGTTGGAATGGAGCTTTTAACGCAAAATAGAATTCCCAATAATAGTAACTTTCAATACAGCTTTGCTGTATACAGCTCAGATACACACTAGTTTGAAATATTGTCCGTACATTTGGAAACCTATAGCTAAAATGATATGAAATTTTTTTATTCAATTTAAAGTTGAGTTATACGAATGATCAGTAATTCAATTCTTGAGAACTTGATAAATTTTTTTGATCATCGTCACTTTGTTAGTAATCTAATGAAGATTGTTCTGCAGTTGAGTTACTAGTCATAATAGCTTACACTCGTGCTACTAGACACAATGTAGCAATTTAACATTTTATCCTGCATCACCAGAACTGTCGAGCTTTATCAATCATCTTTTTTACCATGAATAACAAAACTATAGAAATCCTTACCCAACTATTGCCCCATTCCAATTCTCATCGAGCCTTTAAAAAGTATATTTTCCAAACTAAAGTGCTATTTAACAAAAAATTAAATAAAAATACAAAGAGATCAGAAAACAATTAGTCATGGAACAATGTCGTATTTCGTATCGTGCCGTAATTAATTACACAGCTACACAAAAAAAAATGTAATGTCCAGCAGACTAGACTACCATACAATTATACATATATTTTGACGTCAAATGTGTTCCATCGGGTTACAGTTTTTTTTTCTAACCTCAAAGAATAGCTAAAATCCTTCAGAATTCCACTTGTTCCTGCTTACTGACAAGCGACCATCAAATTTAGCTTCAGCGAAATACATAAAAATCAGTGCTCAATATAATTCGTAGGTATTTGGGTAGCTGAAACCCATGATACTAAAACCTTTTAGTATCATGGCTGAAACCGACTCTGACGTTCGCTCTATCGTGTCACAATTTTTTAAATCAAGAAATGGCCTAAATTCTACAGAATTCCATTATAAGTGATGATATATTGACCTGAAAATGAATGACACCATGATACTTTTATGTATATTAAAACCAAATCTGATTTCTTAATGGCTTTATTAGTTTCACAGTTTCTTTCTAACCTCAAAAAATTGCTTAAAAACGAATTATTGCTAGCTATGGGTGATAATAATACCCGCACACTTTTTTAACCTTTATGTGTATACAAAAGTTAACGAATTTTTGACCGTGGTAACGCACTTTTGAAAGATTTATACACCTAGTGGTTTTGTTTTTTTCCCATTTTTCTCAGTTTCCTTCTTTCAGCATCCAACAAAAGCCACTATATTTTTATCCCACCTCCCTTGATATCGGGACTCGATTTCTTTGTGATCTTGATGGATAATAAAGCAAAGTAGGTAAGTAGGATATATCGATGTAGTCATGGATATTTGTCAAACATTTAATTGAGTTCATTTGTGATTGTCTGTGGTCCAATTTTCTGATACTCTGTATAAATGGAATCTAATGAAGATTTAGGTGTACCTGAGGACTGGAGTGTGCGAAAGAGGTTTCATTGAATCTCCTCCCAAAGAAATCTCGAGAAATTTATGAATGTGTCTACCAACGTTTTATGGATTGGTGCAAAGAAAAAAATATGAAAAGAAAAAATTATTGCCGAAAGGAGCAAAGCCTTACTTAAATCAAGATAAAGACAAAGATTTTCGAAACTATTCTCGAGATGAAGAATCATTATTAATGAGATGACTTAAACAGTTTTGCCTTCCGCTTTTACTTATCAAGATTTTGAACAAAGAAGGTGAATGTTTAGAATAGATAATAAAAAAAATTTTTTAAATGTCTCTTATGCAAAATTGAAGGAAGGAATAGTCGATGGTTTTTAACTTCGCACGATGTTAAGGAATACAATTTTTGTTGCCAAATATATTGGCATTGACAAAACAGCATTACTCTTTTCTAAATGTTTCCGAGGAATCACAAGAGTCAAAATTACAAAAAGAGAGTCGCCGAAATGATTTTCTTTAGAAAATTGGAGGGATTGATGAGTTTGATATTGTATTTTCTGGATTCTCATCTTGATTACTTCCCAAAATATCTTGAGTGCTTAATAGTAAGGAGCAAGGAAAATGATTCTCCCAACATATCAGAGAAACAGGGCGTCCATATCAAGGGCGGTGGAATAAAAATATGATGGCTAACTTTTATAGGATACTAAAAACCGAGTGGTTAGAAAAAAAACAAAAAGCAACTGCATTGATTTTTCTAAAGTAAAAAAACATTATCCGAGGCAAAACTAAATTAATTTTTGCTTACTCACAAATGGTAAAAATATATGCGGGTATCACTATCACTCATGGTTTACAATCACTTGTTCTTGGGCTTAGAAATAAATTGTGACACGTGACAGAGCAACTTAGTCATCAGATTTAGTTTCAGCGACCAAATAAAAAATTAAACACATAGGAATATCACAATCTTGTTTTTTTTTTATTTCGGAATCAGCAGCTCAAAGTAATAGAAGTTGATTCGTTGATTCGTTGATTTGTTTGTTTTCAGTCAACGGACCAATAATATCTCCATATTTACTGGATTTTCTACCTATTTGTAGCTCTGTTTTTAAGGGAATAGGAAAAAATTGTGATGTCATAGACGTCGCAATTTTTAAGCGACTGTGCGTGTATGTTATGTTCTATTTTTGCCTCACTCTGTTTTAAAGTTACTAAAGAGGTGACTTTATGGATTCACTGTATAAAAGATAATTCCAATTACATTTTATATAATATGAATGTATTACTTTCTCTGGCAATTTTGTCGAGTTACAAATAATAAAAATACTTATTAACTAAGAGAGCGTTAATTATAAATTTTTCTTAGTCTCATTACACAGAAAAAACCCCAGACGTTAGTTTGTTGGTTCTGCGTAAACTCAGAGTGCTACCTTTAATTAATTTTCGCGAGATCCTCTAAGGATTTCGGTGCGTGCGGTTTCTGACGGATATTTCAGAAGATATAACTTGTCATATCACTTACCACATCAGAGCTGTGTAAACGCGAGCAACAAAGTATTACCTAAATGTTAGCAAACTTTGAAGTTAAGCTTTGTTTAGGAAGCAAGTTTTAATTTGTAATATTACAGCCTAAGTACAGACACCGCCGTGTAAAATAGGTGACATGAAATGTTATCGGCTCTGTAATAAATTACCAAACAGAAACAAATTTAAATGAACATTTTTATGTTACCGCTCTTATTCTGACAGCAATTTTCAATTGGAATTTATTTTGGTATCGAACAAATGCGGTTTCGTAGTTTAAATTTGACATAAAATCAGATAGGCATCCGATCAAAAAACGCCTCTAGCTGCAACATATCCCATGCATGTTCTAACTGCAAATGCGATATACCGCAATTTTCTAAAGGTTCCATTACTCGAAATGAGAATTGGGTCGCACATTGTCTGAGAAAAACTAGAAATTCTGATTTATAAAACCGAGAAAATTGGTGTTAATGTTGCTTATAATATTATTTTCTTGAATTTGTCTATTCATCGTATTTTCGTCATTGAAGACAACAATGAAGAATTGAAAAAGTATCATAAATTCTATTCCACTACATATTATTAAAGAAATGCGAGGAAATATAATTTTAAATTTAACAAAGTAATGATAATATCAGGAGACATCTGTGAAATGACAATTTAAAAGTTACAAATCCAGTAATAATTGGCGAAACAAAGGGAAAATTCTTATAGTTTTATAATTTTATAGCAATTTGCAAACCTTTTGCCAAGAAATAATTGCATTTGTTTGCATATAATAATGAACTTAAACACGTTTCTATATTTTATACAAGCTTGTTAGAGCTGGCTTGCATTTTATTCCTTAATTAAGGTTAATTTTAACAAGATATACTTGTACTTCTATTATTTAAAACATTGCAATTTTCGTCAGAGATTTTTAATTTATGCGATTATGAATGACCTAGCACAAAGTCTGTTATAAGCTATCGTGTAACATTTCTGTTTCATTGCTTTGGTTGAAAAAGGATTGGAATGACAAATTTCATCTAAGAAATAATACAATCTGCAATTAATAATAATAATAATAATAATAATAATAATAATTGTCTTCATTGATAGGGAACTATACTTTACAATATAACAAGTTATATTTTATTTTACGGGTGCGCCACTTAAAACTTCCCAGACTCGTAACTTTCAACATCAAATTGTAGATATTTTTAAGGCCTTTAAACATGCGTATACAGGGTGATTTTAAAAATAATTTTTTGAAAAAGTAAACTTAATTTCCTGGTATATTTTTTTGCCTCGCCCTTGACATGAACTGTGTTAATGATTTTTTATAAAGGTTTTAATTAGCTTCAATTTACGTTATTACGTCTGTTAAAATTTTTTTTTTTTTGGTTTTAGCCCCCCAAAAGTAGGTACATTTCAATAAAAGCTTGTTTTTAAAAATATTTTTCCCTTTTGTCTTTTGTTGCTGTTTTGTTATTTTAAATAATGTTTATGACATATATTTTACAAATAAAGCATAAAATTATTATTTACAATCTTTTCAAATTTATTTTAAAAGAATTCAGTTTGGAATCGAAATGAATATTTATTATTTATTTCTCTAAAACCAAAAGAAAATCGAACATGACGTGATAACATAAATTGAAGCTAATTAAAACTTTTATAAGAAAACATTAATACAGTTCTAGTAGAGAGTGAGGTAAAAAAATATACAACAAAATTAAGTTTCCATTTGTACCTAACACTTTTAATTTAAGCATATGACAAAGGATCTTAGGAATCAATGTGTCAAATTAATTGGAAACAACGTTCAATAAAACGAAAATCACTAAATAACAAAACAAAGAAATAATAAGCGTAAAAGGAGTAAAAATGTGACCAGAAAAACAGTGAGTTAAAAATAAAACTTAAATTTCACTCCTATTTACGGTGACTAAAGTAGCAGTCCTTTTTCTCTCCTCTTGCACTACCTTCAAATAATGTTTGAATGTTTTGATGATCTATAAAAAGTTTAGCTTTGCTCGTACATCATTTTTATTCCATTGTAAAGGTACTACCAATTATCTTCCAAATTCGTGTGGATTTGCCTTGATGTGACCTCTTATGGCCAAGATACAACAAATTACATTTAAATCCTTTTCAGCACGACACATTCATACGACATATCTACCGATAGCTAGATTTGGATGATACTTTCTTACGAACGCTAGTGAAGGTTTCTAATTCACTGTTCTCTTCTACACTAAGTCCTAAAACCCCAAGGCTCTAATCCTCAAGCCTATACACCAATGCCAGTGCAATTAGCTCATAATCATAATAAATAATTGGGAACAAATTAGCTTAAAGTTGGCACCACTTTTTTTGCAAGTACTAGTGGTCCTATTTATAATACCAAAAGTCCCCACTTTCCCAACAATGGGAACATGGTGAAAATCGGTCCGCCATTTTTGAATTTCGCATGTTTCTAAAAAAAATCGTTATTAACTTAAGAACTGCTCAAAATATTGAAAAAAAAAAATGTATTTAGAATTAAAAATTACTTTAAACACTGCTTTTTTCAATTGTGTACCTGTTACGGTTTAGGAAACATTTAGTATTAGATATGAATAATTTAAACTTCAACGTATAAATGCCCATTATGTTTTCAATTTATTTATTAAAATTATTTCACTAACAGTTTAGTTACATTTCTTTTTCTATTTTAGTAATTAATCGAGCTGGAGATCCTCGTCTGAATCATTCGGATTACGAACAGGTTCAGGAACATTGTCACTCGAATTTCCGTTGCAATTGCCGCAAAGGTTTAAACAACATATGTTTGCTTTCTTGCAACTGCAGATTTTTTTACATACATTTCTACAATTAAGTACAAAAGATCATCTTTATAATAAAATCAGGTTCTACCTCTGAATCTATTGTGATAGGTCGAAGTTCACCATTCACTTTTCCATCCCCATTCCAAAGGATTCAATGAATTTTGAAGCCACTGTTGTACTTGATAAGATCATACACTCTCATGCAGTGATACTTTACAGAGTCTGATGTGGGCGGCATGTTTCTGGTTAAGCTTTGACGTGCCGTTAAATTTTAAGGCATCTAATGTCTGAATATTTTTATGTTTCCCATACAGACGTAGTAAAATTTGTTCTTCATTTTTTATTACGTCAGCTTTTTCTGTCGTTGGATTCTTAAAAATGGATATTAGGGATTGAATTTTTGTGTTATTGTCCAATAGTTTCAGTGGCTTAAGTTTTTCCTGCTTATACAATGCAGATGTTGTATCACAACCACCAATAGCATGGATAAACCAAATCTTATCTTTTATAGTTGAATTAATAGCCTGTTGTAGAGCTGATATATCTGTTATATTTGGAATTTCTAGCTTTCCGTAGCTTGAATATATTATCTTTGGTTGCAAAATCATTACATGTGTGGTGTTAAAATGAATCAAGGAAACTAATATGTCAATATCTCTGTCATTAATGTCCCGCAACGATAATGATGTGTATACAATTATCGTATCTGTATCTCCTGCAGTCTGTTCAACGGAAACGCCAGGCGCCACTCGCCACACTAGTTTTTTTATTAGGTGTTGAATAAATGCTTTCTTGTTTCTTAGGTTATTAGAAATGTAGTGTTGCTAATGCAGAATCAGAAATATGAATATCTGCACTGCCTAATTTTTTACTTCTTCTCAGCTCAGAATTAAATTGTTTTAAGAACATTATTAAGTATATAAATTGCTATAAAAATGTTTCACGGTATTTGCGAGGTAGTTTCGAACGTACTGTAGAAATTATCACAAAACTAATTATTGCTCTTGGTAGAACTATTTATTTAGAACGTTTTTTGTCCCTTAACTTTTTTTGTACGACTTTTAGTTTTGAAGATAAATGTAAAAAACAAAACAAGTGAGAAAATTTAAGCTGGCAGCGCGATTTTTTTTATGTTCCCCTAAAGGGAGGGTAGGGAACTTTTAGTACATTAATATCAAAGACCAGAGGAGTTCCAGCCGATAAAGGCCAGCCATGTGCTGGGTCGTTTCTTTATTTTTAATTTAATTTGATTTATGTAATCTCTTACGTTCCTGATAAAAAATCAGGGAATTTAAGCGCCTTTTGTGATATTGATATCCCGTTTAAGGAACCAACAATAATCAACCAACATCGACGAATTTAGAAAGTAATTAATAATAAGTACTTTCAGAGTACAGAAATACAGAAGAAATCACTACTATATCTCAAAAAAGGACAGCACCTGTTACAGATAGCGTCAAAGAATCATTGGTTGCAATGAGTGCTCAGTGAAGAATTTATTTGTAATTTGAAAAAACAAGAGGGTGCAAAATATCATCCGGCTCTGGTTGAGCACCTACACTGACTAAAGTTATATAATTATTATTTACCATTCTTCCTTTAAATATTTCTAACTATTAACCGTTATATTTCTTGATTGTTTTAAAATTATTATTTTAATCACAATATCAAATTTCATGATGTATATATAAGTAGATATAGAGAAATGTTTAACAGCCAGTAAACATTATTAATGTATTTATCTCATCTTACTGCGGTTGAAATGATCTAGGTCTCCTTCGTACATGAATAATAAATATCTTGAGGCTTACCTTCGAAGAAACCCTTCCTATGCCTATGCCTTCACCAGTGGATTTCATATTTAATACGAAAAATCACATAAAACCTTTAATAATTTCGCCTCAAGAGAGTTCAAGAGACGCTGTTAAATTTTTAGTCACCAATTGTTTCTACAGTAATTACTACAAAAATGCAAAGTAATTCGTGTAAAAAATAAAAATTTTGCCTTTACTTTCGTTGTATCATTTTTGATTTAGCAGATATCAAAATTTGCCAAAAGACAGTTTTAAGCTACTGTAATAAGCTTTAATTTGGTTCAAGGCACATGTCAAAAGGTGTTTTAAACGAGAATTTTGACTTGAAATCAGGGCTACGTTCGAAGACACCTAACATGAACTGTATCTCGGCAACGACGAGTCTAAACAAATTTTTATTTCATGGATTATCTTTGTTATTTCATGAGCTAACTTTTTTTGTTATAACAAACTTTTTCCAAAATGTGATCCTCTTTGAGCAATTTGCTTAAAGCCTTTGAAAAATCAGTGTATTTTGCTTAAAAATCAAAGTAATATGTATACAGTAACATAAATTAATGATGGATGGCGGTTGATGGACTCAGGCTAATAAGTAATAAAAATAATTTTTCAAATAGTCGACGTGTCTTTACAATTTATTAGCATCCTTAGAATTCCTATTTTTGTAAAGTTCCGAATTATATAGCGAAACGTCGGCTATTTGAAAAAGTATTTTTTTTACTTACTGGCCGAAACTCATTAACTGCCATCCATCATGTAAGGACGCTAACCATTAGAATAAACATAAATCTTAAAAAACATATTAAAAACGTCAACGCAAATTTGAGTTCGTCGACAATGCTAATGTATTTTTCCTCTCGAAGTGTGTTCACAATAATTATTTTTGTATGACTAACCCGATTATTAAATTACGTGTCTTATCAGTAATTTAATCAGATCATTCTATTGCGACACAATTTTTACTGTCAATCACATTTATTGGCAAAATCATGTTATCATTTAATTATCAGCAGGGCACTCTAGCTTTACGTGCACGTAGAATGGTGTACCACGTAGTAATATTGAACTAATAACTGATGCTTGAAATATTGTTTTATCATGCGGAAACTTGAATCGACAAAATAATCATTAAAGGTAAATAGTATTATTATATCGATATGCATATTTTATTTACAGCATTGCTGTGTCTCCACAAAATATTACGCTTCAACCATGATCCTTTGTGAATAATAATGCGAAACCACGCTCATCATAATTTCGTTGAAGATAATGTTTTTTGTATATTTTATTCGCCATTGTCAAAGCGCGATACTTAAATACATGAATATAATATTAGAATATTAGCTGAGGATTACTGTTTAAGGACAAAGCTGGCTTGTCTGATTTTTTTTATAAGAGGCATGACATTTCTGCCATCGGCACTCATTTCGCCGTCACTCAAATCCCCCTTTAATTACTAATCCCTATACAACATCACTGCGAGCACACTTACCTACATGTAACCGCATTTCATTTAGTCATTTTGTTAATATAAAAAACCACGCTACATCTGCTCTGACTTTTTACGTCAGCCGAATGATGTTTAATCAAATCCTCGTATGCATGATAATAAACTTGTTTTAATACAAATATTTCATTTGCATGTTTGGCGTCTGCCACCCATTCAATATTGGTAGGTATTGAAATGTATACATTAACTACACTTCGGACTGATAATAAGTCAGTTATATGTCATACTTTATCTCAATTTTTATAAAAATGTATTCTATTGTTAGTAACATAAAATCAACTGGAACAGTGAGGCAAAACAGTATTGAAGCCGAAAAAAAGGAAGTTGCTGTTGCTGTTGCTGTTACCAATAGGATAAAATCAGGTGCAAAACGTATATTTTTGTTTACATTTAAATTGAACACTAGATTTTGTAAAATGCTTTAAACAAAAAGCTTTCCATATATTATACATATGTATCACTTACCATTACTTTTTTATTTAAATCTGTGAAAAATAGAGGTGTTTTTTTTTTCAAATAATTACAATGCTTAGCGACATGGTAGGGTACGGAAACAAAAGAATTTTGAAGTTTTAGGTTGTTACTAACAATTTCAATTACTTTCTGTGGTCAGTACCTAAATCTGCAAAATAGACTTATTTTAAAAATGTAAACAAATGTAATCTTTGGAAGTGCTTTATTCTAAAAGAGTAAAATGCAAATCACTCATAACCATACCATACATAGATAATTTTAGTCAGAGTGGCAAGAGTGTACATCTCAATTAGACATTGGTTCGAACTTTCAGCAACAGAATAAAATAAATATGAAGCTTCGCTGTTGGCTTGTTTGTTACATGATGCGATCGAAGGGAATTTTTCGATAAAGGACGAGAAAAACTTTAATTTGTTATTTCGCTGACGTTTCAAATTTAAGAAAGTTTAATTAAAACAGAAACAGTTAATTGGTTTTTTAGGTTTTATCCTGTAACCGACAATTTCCCCTGGCACAAAAATGATGCAGTATCGCTTTCAAATTAAAAGGACACGGACTGCAAATCAAACATATTGGATTTTTTGTCGAGTCAAGTTTATATAGGTAGCTTTAGAAATGTAGTAGTATGTTACCTAAATTTTATCCGTTAACCCTTTGCAAAAATCACATTCAGCGGTTGCTTCTTATGGAAGGGCAAAATTTCAAGCAATATTTAGAGGGAATTTCAATCGAAAATTTCAGTCCTATATTTTATGTTAACAAATATAATTAAAATTTCCTTGTAGACACTTTTATAGTGTGCCTATTGACGTACTATTATTAACAGACTTCAAACTTGAAATAATATAATATAACGTTGGTAACAAAATTTACCTTTCTAATTTATTTCTCATAAACACATTGAACCTTGGACGTGAATTCGTCCGACTTTTAGCTTTCTCTGGTCGATCCACATCATGTAAAATATTCGCTAGGGGTATATATATATCAGCCCGTTTTGTCCCTTTTACTTAGATTGGATTATATTGTTCTGAAGTTCTAGTCGATCACACTCTATTCCACCTACCTTCACGTGGAACTATGCACTCAACTCTACAAAATATATCAGGAGATGCCAGTCCACCAGAATAAAAGAAATATGTAGACATTGTTATAGTTTCATCTACATTATTCCGTACCTTTAGTCATTTCATCATTTAACTATCTCTTTAAATGATTTTGTTTAAAATTGATTCACTGTAATACAAATTCGTTTTTCAAATCAAAATATTGAAATATTCATGATCAAGAGAACCGTTATGGATTTTTGAAAATCACAGTAGTATTTTGAAAATCACAGTAGTATTTTGACTAATACTACTGTGATTTTCTTGTTGTCAGGTGTTGTGGAAGTTTCAGTAATCTTACAAAACGCAATAAATCCACTTGGAACAATTTCGGGTACCTATATTGCGAAAATGTTCTACTAAAAATGTTCCAGAATAACAAAAGGACAAAATAATCTTAGACCACACACAATAAACAGAAAACAATTAATACACAAGCAGGATTTTTCGCATGTCTTATAAATAACGGCACTGTCCCAAATTTTAATAAGTTAAAAATGGAATTTTTGTATTTTGTACAGTCGCTGTTGAGTTGAAATGGTTACTGTTTTATTGAAAATGTTTCGAGTTCTAAATGTTTTTCTTGGATCAAAAAAATATATATTTTTTGAAACCGACCGTAACTGTTACGAGGAAGTCACGGACTATATTTTCGGGTTACCATGAAATGGTAGGATGATGACAAGTTGGTAGGAATCATGCACAATTGAAAGAAAACAGGTTCTTCTAAATCTTTGATGAGGTTAGAGAAGCATCTGCTCCTTATAAAATTAATGCATTAGCTTAAATACTTATTTATAAGAGAGACTTCATTGTGCTGGTGAATTTTTGTGAATGCACGGTTCCTGAACAGTTTATACAATGATATTCTGGATATTACCCCTTACATAAACGTGGAATAGTTTCATTTGAATGATTAGGTGAATAATCAGATTGAGAATTTATTCGACAAAAAACTCAAATACATTTAAATACTCCTACATCTTTTAAAAATGCGTCGTTGGGTTGGAACTTTACGTAGACGAATTTAGATACTACACCATATTTGATAAAAATGTGAATGCAAAATTTTACATTATTTATGACATATAAAATTGTTTCATTCAGCAATTAATTATACGATGATTAACTAATTCGATAAAATCTTCAACAGAGCAAGGCTAGAACACCCATTCCACCCGTTTCCAATTTTTTACATAAACTTTCTGACGTTAGAATAATGGTTTATAATTTACGGTCAGCTGTTCTCCTAATTTCTTCCTATTTCTTTAAAAGGGACGGGCTTATCGAAACAGTTTACAAAATTTCGAAGAATTTCATGATGTTATTAATAGGAATAGTATTTTGATTCTAGAAGTTGATAAATGGCGAGGATATATACCTACTTAAATGTCCTAGTACACTGATTATTTGTATATAGAAAACCTATAAACATATTTTTTCGGACCACTTCAGAAAATACGTATGTAGTCTAGAGAACTCTTGATAAAGTTGTGTGTAGATAATTAAAGTTGAAACTGAATTATTACTGATATGATTTATGACCAAAAGGCTAGCGAACTCTTACCAAGAAATTCTGTGGATGTGTGTTCGTTGTCACTAAATGTGGATATCCTCCTACACAATGTTAGTCGAAAAATAAAAGCGTTTGTAATATACAGGGGGTTCCAAAATTATGCGGCCAAACTCTTAGAGTGCGTAGAGGGGCTCAAAAGAAAACGAAAATTATGTATAAACATCTGGTTAATATTGTATATTAAAGGAGTTATAACCTTCCAGAGATGAAGAGAAACACATTTTTTTACAACACAATTTGTGTTTACTTAAACAGAAAATTATAGTATACCAAAGGCAACCTATATAAGTAGCTTTAAAACTTAAAGATTTGAGCTAGCCACTGCTATTTGAGAAATCACCTTCTGAGCTATCCTTACAAAAGACTTCCAGCTAGCATAGTAAATTCGATACCTTGTTCTTGGGTGTTGGCCACAGCGATAATGGTTGGATGAAAGTAGAATTGTTCTACGAATACATTGGCAATGTGTTGCATCCATGCTTGAAGAACAGTTGAATCAAATTTTCTGTCATCCTTTTCGTGGATGAGCATTCTACTCATCAAACATTGAAGTTGAGTCAGCTCTGTACGAAATTAGAGATTATTTTGGTAGCGCTCTATCCGAACGCAACTAGAATAATGCAGACCACTGATGTGGCAGCATTTAAGCTGCTTAAAATCGAATGGAAAAAAGCTGTAATGGAGTTCAGAAGGAAAAATCCTCATTAAATGCTGACTAGGGAAAGATTTGCCTCAGTATTAGAGACTGGTTAAACAATGTGCCAAGGTTGATACAATAAGAAATGGATTTCGAGCCAATGGTTTATTTCCATGGAACGCCTCCGCAATTGATTATACAAAGTGCCTTGGTCTAGGAAAAAATAACGATATTGGAAAAAACCACGACGAAGAGGAACTGAAAAAGAAAGACGTTCTACACATTTCATATAGCCAGTTTAAAAATATTGTCGTAGAGGAGAAAATAAAAATATTTGAACAAATTGACAGCTACAATGAAATTAATGATGAGTTTATTTTACTGTACAAATTATATCAGGAATTCAAAAAAAAATGGTGAAGATTTGGATGCAGATGCTAAGATCGAGGAAACTATACATGATTCACTCGAAATAGCTGAAAGTAAAACAACTTTTTCGGAGGGAGAAATAGACATACAATATCTTGAATTTTTTTGCCACTGATATATTACCCACTGAAAATGTTCAAGTACCTGATGAAACATTTGAGGTAATAGACCCAAAATTGTTTCAAGAAAAAAATTTGGATACGAATTTCAATAAAGAAAATTAATATGATGTTGATAGTAAACATCATCTGGTGACCAAAGACACATATGAAAATGAAGAGAGTGTAATTACAGATGATACAGTCGCCTCAACGATTGAAAATAATTATAAAGTAGAAAATCCTGATATGAAAAGTGACATGAGAAGAGAAGATGAAAATGGGCAGAATAAGATGAAAGAAAACATTTTGGGAAATGTCACAATAATGTTACAAGAACGCCAAAACGAGAAAAACAATTCAATTCTAGTCTGCGTGATTATGTGATTTGGCCCAAAACTCCAGAGAGAAAGGGAAAGAAAAATAGTGAAAGATTACCTTTTGTGCTAACAAGCACTCACTGGAAAAATATTCAAATGAAAAAATTGGAATCCAAGAAGCAAGAACAAGAAAAAAAGATAACAGAAAAGTAGAAATAAAAATTGGAGAAAAGTATGGCCACCAAGAGAAAAAAATCAACTAAGCAAAAAGGAGCAGAAGAGGAAAATGGAAACAAGAACAGAAAAAGTGGGAAAAAGTGGGAGTGATTTGGAAAAAGTAGAAATTGATGCTATTTTTACCGATAATGTTCTAGAACAGACATATACTACTCCTCAGCCTACAACAAGCAGTGTGCGGGTGAATATTCTATCATGTGTCACAATTACACCAAGAAAATACGTGAGAATAGTATTCAGTGACAATGAGAGTGATGATGAGAAAGGTAATAATTTTAAATGCTGCAGGCATAATCTGCTTCATTTGCACCAATAACATCACTACCTTAATTAAAGGAATCAAATGCTACGGCTGCACCAGAACGTGCCACAATAGGTGCATTATGAAAGCAACAATAGTCACTGATACATATCCAGAAATTTTTATTGCAAACTTGTTCTGCTAAATGAAATAATCTATAGAATATTTATTATATATTTTTTGTTACTCTTATAATACTTTGAAAATAAATAAATATGTTCTAATAATCATTAATAACATTTAAGCTGAGCATGCCAATGACTGGTATTCGAATGGCCAATGACTGTGAATTTCATGTTGATTACAAAATAATATTAATTTTTATTTCAAAACATATTAGGTATTGGGAACTTTTGGTAAGCCCATCTCCTTAAATCTTTATGAGCCTACATTAACTATGGACACTTAAGTGGCCAATAATGTATACTTTACCCATTCGAATATCCAAAACAAATTCAACGGTTGGAGACACTATGGTTTATATCTCGACTTTATTCATTATAAGCTAGCTATACCAAAGCAACTGTTGGAGTAGTTCTTGTCTCTTAACATTTTTCTGAGCTGTTGTGTGCTGGAATGGTACATCTAATAAATAATGGTTTCACATTTTGTCTTTAAAATTTTAATAATAATAGTTTCGCATTTTGCTTTTAACATTTTAATAATAATATCTCGTACCGAATTAGACTTCCAAATGAGGTGGTTAGGAACAGGAGTCGCGGCTAGTATTTGGATAGGCGAACCACCAGAGACGAGCAATACAGCGACTTCGACCCAACTACTAACGGCGCAGAAATTATGCAAGACGAGTATTATTACGTAAAGCAGTTAGTCGACAAAGAAGTTCGGTAAAATTTTCATGTTGGGAGTGGCTCGTCTCCTGGGGTCGGTGTATCGGAAATAAACCGACGTTCAATAAATAAGTTTTAAAAAATCCTTCAATTGAATAAAAACTGATTATGTCAGCACTTCCACTTAGACGACATTATCGTCAAAACGTCAGAATCAAAAGACACGCACTCGGAATATAAAATCGACCTGTCCGAGGTGTTCCTCACAACTTCTTTGTTCCACAAGTAGGAAATTTATACCTCCCTTCTGCAAAGCCTGGCATATTATATTGATGTTTATACCAATATGTATATGTGGGAACACGATAACTACTAATTAACAGTAGTTTGCCTTTATAATTATTGTTACTGATAATAATCCTTTGAGTCCTTTCATCAAGTTAGATATTCATTAACCATACAAATACAGATATGTGACATAATATTTATCATTACTACAGTTCAAACTCACGTCAAACTAGGGCCTCATTAATTAATAAATGATCTATATGTTATTCGAGACTAGTTGGGAGAGAAATTTGCTGGAGAATTATAATCATTAGTGTTTGGTTAATAGATAAATAGTAACGTTGTAATGTTCATTTGGATAATGATGAACATTAAAAAAAAATTTCGCTCCATCTAGGAATTACCCATTGGAAGTGTCAACAACTAGCAAACAGAGCATACTCATTTAAAAAAAAAATTTGATTTCACGCAAGGTAAATTAAAATTTATATTGGTTACTTTATTCAGTTCTGTGAAAGATTATCTTTCTGTTATATTTCGAGTGAAAATGGTTTAAAATAAAGTCAGAACGTTGATAATTTCTTAAATAGTTGTAATAATAGTTATACCTATTCGATTTTGTTTTTGTTCACAGCATCTCAATCATTCAGACATTTAAAAATATATATTAATATTTATACAATATTATTAATAAATGTGGCTAGGACTTCTTTAAGATGATCACTAGTGCAAAATACTGCAAAAGTAATGCGTTTTTAAACATCTGCCAGAGAGTGTATTCCAAAATGAAAAACGCCCCACACATTTCAACCGTTTCTCTTGCTATGCAAGGCACCATCACCATTTTAGGATGTTTATTTAGTATTCACGCCGCGCGCAAGTTTTGTTATTAGAGGGTTGTCGAACTCGTATTTATAAAACTGGGGATGTGTCTAGCATGTCCTTGCTTTCCGTTATTGCGCAAACAACTATGTACCTATAATGAACTTTGATCAATTGAAAGAATCAAAAAATATATATATGCAAGTCTTTATTTACAGGTTGTAACGTAAAAACACGCCTATATCGCATTTTATCGATTTTCTTGTATCATGTCAAGGAAACACAAATCATACTGATTTTTTTGTTCTCTATTTATTACTTTTTTGTAACCTAATTTTGGTATGTACCATTTGCGTTATTTTGCACGTTGCATTTTTATATTTTATTTAAGCCTGGGTAGTATTCCCATCCAGTAATTGGTCGCCATTCGGGTTAATGCAACTAGAAATAAAACAAAAATAAATTTTAAAAAATTCTAGGCATTTTTGTCGTCCAACTTATCAACGCTGACTTTTAGTAGAGAAAAGCTACAAAAAGTGGATTAACTTCATAGGAAACTGTATTAAACAATAATAAATCACCGAGTGACACGTGTAATGCAATACCAGTCACCAAGGCGAGTCCGCCATATTAGAAACAATAAATAATTTTACTTGTTGCCTACTATTTTTTAACGAAGGGATTTTGCAATCCTCATAGGAATAATATCGGCATAACAGTGGAGAAAATGTACGGCAGTTTTCCATGGCAAAATATATGCATGAAAATTCGTAGGGATGTTTAAGAATCTCGCAGAAAGGCAAATCGCATCTCAGCCGCGCGCTCGAAGGTGGCTTTTGTGATTGTCAGCTGTACTTTACCCGTAGATCCGAAAACCCGCGTTAAAATTTATGCGTAACTGCGTAATTCGTGTTTTGTGTTTGTTGCTTCGAAGTTCGAATTTATCCACATTTTAGAATATTTCTATTTAGATTTGAATTCAAAATTTAACCATTTCTATGAACATGCCAATTCGTGAACAAGAGTGTCCTCAAGAAGTCTTGGCAAGGAAATGTTCTAATTGGAACACGACGCCGACGTGCTTGCACACTACCACAACAGTTTATTTATTTTATTTATTTAAGAATACACTTGCCGAGACAGATGCTAGGCATTCAAGGCAGGAAATGTACAGGGTGAGTCAACGGTGTGATAAAGTCCAACACTTCCTTTATTATCGTTAATAAAAACAAAAATTTTATATAGAAGTTATAGTAGACTAAAATGGCTACATTTTAAAATTAGTTCGAAATATGCGGGGTGATTCATGAAAGCGAGTCGCTATAGATGTCAATTTTTTTAAATGGAACACCCTATTTATTTTTAAATATTTGAATTCTCCATGAAATTCTCAATATTTCTAAATGAGGATTTCATAGTCTAAAACTTATAGTTCTCGAGATATTTAAGAAAATTAAGAAAAAAATTAAATTTTCAGCAATTTTTTTAATAACTGTTATTTCGTCACTGTATTATGTTAAATAATAACCCTTTTATTTCGGGTTAAAAGAATGTTTATTTTAACTACTAGTTTAGACAAGAATTGATTTATTTGTTGTGTTTAGAAAATGTTGACATTTTCTCTCCCTTATTTCAAACGGAACACCCCATATTTTTTACAGAATCTTACAAGTCTATTTATTCCCTATAACTTTTGTTAAATATGTCCTATACCTATCCTAAAGGGGTTAGGAATTATTCGCAGATATTTGGATTTTTACATTATTTGGAACAGTTCACATTAGCCTCGAGAAAAAAACAAAGAGAAGATGTTAAATGAGAAGAAAAATAAATTATTCAGATTATTTTTAAACTAGCTAGTACGTATTCCTAATTAAAAAAAATATTTTTTTCTTATAAGTAATGTAAAAGCTCATCTGAACAGGAAAATGATTATTTTATTTTCATTTAATCGAAAAAAAAGCCAAAAAAAATTAAATAAATTCAACTTGTCCCGTGGCAGCAAATTTTCCATAAATTTTTTATCTGATATATCTATAAAATTAATAGTTTCTTTTTCAATTTAAAAAATAGGGTTTTGCAGAATCAAAAAGTGTATCTAAAAAAAAATATTTTCAAAAAAAAGCAGGTTCATACGTTTTTTTTTTTGTGATTTATGCGAGTAACTTAAACGATATTACACCACTGGATTGAACCAGTCGACTCAAACTCAGCTAGTTAATTGTGTTCAGTAAGACATTCGAGTGTACCAAATCTCAACATAATATCTTATCTAGTATTTGAAAAAACTTAAAAAAACTACAAAAAAAATTTTTTCTTGGCTCGATTAGGAGGCATTTTCGGAAAAACATTTAAAACAATTTTCGTCTCATTTTGGATCGAAGAATCTCCAGTTTCCGTTTGTCGGTGGTTTTAAAATATATAATTTAAAATAAAAATAAGGCAAATGGTTAATTAGAATAGATCGAATATTAAAATATATCTCGTAGAACTGAGAACTTCCGGGCAGGTTCGTCTGATTTGTAAGAAGTTTATACAAAAACGATACAGAAAATTAGACCTGCCTTGATGCTTAGTAGTTTGAATCGAATCTAGCTAATAAATCATATTGTGGGGTACCTCTAGGTGGATAAATATCGACAACTTTAAAGGAATATCGGAGGATTTTGCATGCTTTCTTTGAATTCGTTTCAAATTAGAAATATGAAAATCATATTGTGGATTCCAAACAATACCAGCATTCCAATTTCTGTATTACAAATGCATTATACAGAAGAGAGAGAGAATGTGGAAATGCGCATGATAAAGCCTAGGTTCTTATATAGCATTAGCAGTAATATGATTTTTATGTGCATTGTGCAATAAAGGTTAATTTCAAATAAAAAATGATTCCTTGGTTTTTAAATTAGTTAAATTTAATTGTCTATTTTATATGAAAAAGTGTCGTAAAAGTAAAAGTTTTTTAAGGATAATCTATTATTTTGTTGCCATAAAGTAATTTTTGGGAGATCCTGTTGCCACAATATTCGTCGAATGCCAACCTTTCAATCATCAGCGTATAAAAGAGCATAGCTTTGCTTATTCCGGCAAAAATCGTTGATAAATAAATATAAATACAGTGGCCCCAGATCGAAACTGTGTGAAATTCCTAAAGCTTCTGTCATTTCAATAGATGAAAAGACACGATACTGCACATTTACTAAGATAGGGTTCAGAAAAGCTTAGAAAATCGAAAGTAAATCTGAAATTTGACAATTTTTGCAATAGGATAACATGATCATATTTGTCGAAAGCTTTAGACAAGTCTGTATAAATTAAATCTAATAGACCACCACGATCCAGTGCATTCACAATAAAATATATTACAGTTACCAAATTAGTAAATGTATATCGTTATAAACCCGTGACAATGAGAAATTTGTGATTTAATATGTAGACACTATATCCTACAAGACAATTTCAAAAAGTTTACCAAAGTTACATAAAAACTATAGGCCTGTAATTTTCAACAGATTCTTGTCACTTTTTTTGAAAAGAGTGCAAATTTTTGGTCGAGTCCAAATTCGAAGAAATGTAGTCATTCGAAGAGCTAAATTAAAGATAATGGAAAATGGCAAGGCAAAAATAGAAACACAATAACAAAAAAGCTTCAGTAGTAGTTGGAATATTAAGTTAAGGAAAATGTTCCTTAACTTAATTAATTGTAATGACAATTAGCGTCCTGTTCAGTTCATACATAAACAGGGTGTCTCACCAGGAACTGATTCGATCGATGTAGGGAGAAGTAGGTATATAACAAAAATTTTTGAAAATTTGGAGAATTAATCCAACAATGATAATTACAATCATTTGGTACTTCCCATTATACTGAAAGTCGATAGCAACTTCAGCTTTCTCATCAGCTACTTGAATATTGAACACAAAATTGAATCTTTTAGCTTTCTCTTTACTTATGACTTTCAACTGAACACAAAAATTGAATCTTTCAGCTTCCTCATTACTTAATTACCTGAATACTGAACGCAATATTAAATCCTTCAGCTTTCAAACTGAACATAAAAATGAAGTATTGAATTCTTCAGCTTTATCGTTACATAACACCTTGAATATTGAACACAAAATTGTTGACTTCAGTTTTGTCACTACTTATGACTTTGAACTAAGTACAAAATCTTAAAAACTAAATCATTCAGCTTTCTCATTAAGTACTTAACTCCTACTGTCGTCGACTCGAGCAGGGTATTAGAGAAGGAACAAATCTGGATGTGTTACAACAGATTTTCATTAGTTACGAAGTAAAGCGGGAAAATATTAATTTCAATAGAAAAGAAATAAGTATTTTTATGAAAAGTGTAAACTTTCATCCTATTTCTCACATAAAACAGTTTTTAAGGGGCATAGAAGAAAATTTCAAAAAATAAAGAGGTCCAAGCTGTGAACTATTTGTTCCAATGGAATAAAAAAAGGCTAATGACTAAATCGATTAATTCGATTAATTTGACTAAATCAACTAACTTGGCTATAAAAAAAACAGTTAATCAAAATCCAATCGAATTACTAACCCAACTAAAAAATATTCGGTTATTCGACTATTGAAAAAAAAAATTCGTTTTGAAATAAGTGCCGATTCATATTTGTTTAATTTATTCTGCTGTAAATCAAACTTACATCAAACTACCCAAATCCTTAAAATTGCTTATTCCAAAGTAATAGAAAATGAAATTCTCAGCAATCCGAGAAGTATTTCACGTTGTGACAGGCGATATTAATAATTAAATTTTAAGTGGTATAATTCTTGTATCTGTTTCTGGATCGTCCTAAATAAACCTAAGCAAATAGGATTTACGGTTAAACATCATATCCTCAGAACTGAACTTTGTCATCTCTGCTCTGACCCTATGTCAGGAAATAATTTGTGTTACCCCATTTCAGTGGCAAGGATTGTTCTCCAGTTTCCAATCTGGTTGACGGATTTCAGTGTAAAGCCATGAGTAGTGACTAGGTATTATTATTTCGTTTCCTCATGGATTTTCCACTTTGGACTTTACACAGGCCTTCTCTTCCCTTTAATTTACGCTCAGCAGAACTATGTTAGGATTTACTGACAAACGCAAAGCTATACATTTATTCGATTACGGTATATTGGAAAATGCTATATCAGCAATGCCTAAGAGAATTTTGCGGAGTGAATTTGCTAAAATTATTATAATTCTAGCTGACAAACTAAATATATAGGATCAAGTAAATTGTAATTATAATTTTTTTCTACGACCGTTAAATAAAGTAGACTTTTTACACCTTTATTTTAGTGTAAAATAGAACGATACTGGGCTGTAATGATGCTTTATTTTACCTTGCTATTGACAATATGAAATGAAGTAGTTTTATGACACCAACATCGAACCAACATCGAAATGTCAATTAATTTAAACAAATTGCACTGTCATTTACGTGTATTTCTTATATTGTTGCTGTCGTAGAAAAAATAACTATTATACACTGCAGTAAGAAGGTATATAAGTCTCATCAGATGAGAAAGAATGATTATTTTGTTCGGATATGAAATGAACAAATCTGACAGGAAATTCTCCATGTAATTTTAAAAATAGAGAAAATATTATATGTAGATCACTTTCATCCCAATATCTGCAATTATGTCTATTAACTAATCCATTGAAAGTAAATCCCATCGGAGAAACAATTGTTGTACCGAATATTTGGATATTAAGCTTTCACTCATTACTTAAAAAAACTCGAGACGACGCGATGGTCAGAATCATCCTCATGCAATTCCAGTATTAATTTTATTTTGCATGGATGGAATTTGTGTTTGTGTAAGACTCTAAAAACGCTGCGTGAGACACCTGTTGCTCTAAATAATTGCTATACAGACTGCTGATCCTCTAAAGTAACTACTCCTAAAACTGCAACTTCCATAACTTCGTAATTAACCACTCGCGTTGAGTTCTATTACCAACTGCTTCCGTCTCCATAAATTTTTGCATCAATAAGTCCATTACATACTTATGTGTAGATTTTTTCCGGGATGAGTAGTATTAAAAATTTTATCTGCAGCCCTTGCTGAATTATTATTTCTGTAGTATAATCCTATAATTTCATTTCTTGCTTGCAGAGTGCATCCATTTTAAAAATAATTATTATTAGTAACGATTATTTTAAGACTTAAGGCTTTTCACTTTTTAAAGAACCGCAAATCTTTCAAAAAAGAGGAATATTTTTTATTCTTACACTTATTATCTGTACCTACTCTTTTATTAGATTTAGTATGGGTAATTTTCTCTAATAATCCAGGTGAATGGATTCAAATGAATTTTATCTATAGCCCCCAGGCTATTCACTGTAAGTAGACCTCATATTTTACAAATTTTTGTAATAAGCTCTTCGAGGAGAAACTACTGACCTACAAAATAATAGGGAGTTCCATTTACAAAAATGGTAAGGACACCTTTAGGGGTCTATTCACAAAAAAGTATGTCCTCCTATTAGTTCTTTTTGGCGTGTTTTTTTGCAAAAATCAATATATCCAAAAATCCAAAATTTAGGGTGAATACTTTTCATTAAGTGTACTATATGTAGACGTGTATATATTGTGATATTTACCATGTATAGTCTATCAATCCAACGAAAACTGGTTAAAGATTAATTAATTTCTATCTATCTAATCTATCTATCTATCTATCTATCCATTTGTCGATGTTAAGTGGCCGTTGTAGGCACACATGGTTGCATTGATTGCATTGATTGCATTGAAGACACACAGCAAGTTATATTAAGCTTAGAAATCATTTTAGTTATTCTAGGAATTACCAGTGTCCACTATACGATTTGCAGATCCCATTTGGAACTCGAACAATTTCTTGGTTCTTAAGTAAGAAAACTATATATTTTTCTTAAAAAAACATGTCAAACCGTCCATATTTTTATATATATTTATGAATCTATTTTCCTAATAAGACAAATTTATGTACTATATGTTTATTAAATGTTAGTGTGTACTAAAAGTTATATACTTAATACAAATAATGATATTATAGAAAAAACACCTAGATCTAATTTTTATTTAAAAAAAAGTAAATACTCCTACCAAGTAGTAAGAATATACTGAAATCAAGAAATGTACTCCTAATATGTGGTAATGCTTAAAAGATCATTCCAATATCAGTAACTCTCATTTTCTATTTTTGGAAAAATTTGCAAAATATTAAATTTAATAAAGTAATAGTAATGTTTTACGAGAAAAAGGATACGATATGTAAACTAAAATAAAATCAGATTTTTACTCTTCGTTTAAAGCGTTTTAAAGTATAATGGTGTTTATGCCCTCAAGTCAAGGACGTGCTTCATTTGTTTGAGGATCAAATGTTTGTTGTCATCGAAATACACGCGATGAATTGATGTGGCATTCTATAGCAGCACACGAAACGTAATAAGATTAAAAGCATATCGCGAAAGGGGAGATGCAGTCGAAAGATATACACAGTTTGGTACCCAATTATTGTTTTCATTCTCATTCATTGCTATTTCCCTAAAAACTTTGGGTATATTTAATTTTTTAGATCAACTAATCAGAAACAAAGAAATCCAAGAAAATTATACACTCTTTAGTTAAATTTGCTTTCAATCATCGAAGGGTTTTTTAAAAAGTAAATTATCACCATACTTTTTTTGCTTAATATACTTAAAACAAACATTACAATTTTTAAAGCATACCAATATCAGGACAAGCAAATATATATAATTCAAAGCAAACTAAATATTACAATAACCCTTGAAAGCACAAATATCGAATAAAACAACTATTGCTTCAGCCAATACTAACAGCCATTGGATTTAAGGGAAAACAGTAATAAAAATAATAATTTATTTAAAATATATATTTTTTACAAATCGTGTTTTTACTGAATTTAAAAATATTCAAAATCATATCTTAGAGATATTTAATCTTCCTAAATATTGTGCAAGTTTTTTCGTCCTCGACCTTAGGGAAGCTAACGCTGAATACATTTAGGCTGAGCAAGGTTTTATATCAGATGTCTGCAAAATATTTATTCAACCAATTTATGTTTCAGCATAGGTATACCTTCCTATCTTATCATATGCACCATATATATGTCTCTGTGTAAACTAAAATAAATTCAGTTATTTTTTATTCTCGATTTAAAGCACTCCAAAGCATAATACTGTGTATTCTCTCAAGTCAAGGAGTGCTTCATTTATTTGAGGATCAAATGTTGACTGCCATAGAAATACACGCGATGAGTTGATGTGGCGTTCCTACAGCATAACACGAAACGTGACAAGATTAAAAACATATCGTGAAAGGGGAGATGCGTTCGAAAGATATACATAGTTTGGTCCCCAATTATTGTCCTACCTTTCTCATTCATTACGACCTCACTAAAACCTTTAGGAATATTTCGTGTTTTCTTAACCACAAGTCGGCTGAATAATTTATGTAACTTATTTATGTAAATTAAATTACACCTTTTCTCGCCGATCATTAAGATAGGTCTCTCCGTTAGAGATTAGAGAAATTTAGTTGTGCGGGAGAAGAATAGAATAGAAAACAATATATAACACTTGTGACTCTTTGTTTCAACGAGATTTTCACCCACTTCAAAAAGTCAGATTAAACTGAAACTTTGCACACTTATCAAGGATCGATGTTACAATAATTGACAAAAATTTGATTTGAAAAATTTAAAAAAAAATTTGATTTCAAAAATTAAAAAAAAAATTTTGAAGAAAATTTGATTTTAAAAATTACAAAATTGAAAAATTTCGAAAAAGAATTGAATTTATAACTGTCAAAAAAATTTCATTTCAAAAATTTTGAAAATAATTTCAATTGAAAAATGTGAAATAAATTGAATTGAAAAATGTCAATTTCAAGAATTTTGAAAAAAATTCGATTGCAAAAATTTTAAAGAAATTTTTAAATGAAAAATTAAAAGAAAAAATTTAATTGAAAAATTTTGAAAAAAATTTGATTTCAAAAATATAAAAAAAAAATAAGCACACACCACGCTTTGTTACAATAAAATTATTTTTTGTCAATCACTTTATTCTTATTTTAAACTTAGTAAAAAGCATTTAATTATATTGAGTTAGTGGAATATTTATCACTGTTGAACAAAATCTTTATATGTAGATAAAACATTATTTTTTCCTTTTTAGTTCGGTTTCCCTTTAAAGCGTGTTTTTTTTAGTTTTTTTAAACTATAATTTTATTTACTATAATTACTTAATAATAATAGTTAGTCACCACATGTTCTTGAATATTTTAATCATTAAAATTTAAGTAACCTAAAAATATCTGAATTATTGGAAATATAGGCTTAACTTGACTTTACCTCAAGGGGATAGTTAAAGATTAATTTTTGACATAAAATATAAATTTGAATAATAGTATTTGTATATTGATTTTAATTTATATTTTATGTGAAAAAAAAACAACCTTTAACTGTTCTATTAACGTAAAGTCAAAAATGTAGAGATTACTTTATCAAAAATCCAGATATTCTTTAGATTACCAGAAATTTTATGATCAAAATATGCAAAAACATGTAGCAACAAATCCAAAATAAAAAAAAAACAAAGAATATTTACAATTGCATAAAAAATAAGAGGAAACAGAATTTACCAACATTATATGGTAATATTTTTAATTTTCTAACATATGATCTACTTGAACTTTGATAAGTCGTGGCATATTTTGATTTGTTGAACACATAAATTTGATTACTCATTTAAGAACGAAAAAACAGTTGGTAGTTAAATTTCTGCATCCTCAAACATATATCTACAATACATGTACAATCTCTCAGTGAAGGCCGCCCCTATGGTAATAACAATTGCTTCGAAATGGGGTGTAATCACTTTTGGTATTTTCACAGGAATATATAGAGCTGTTTATTCCCATTTCATTAGATAAAGCAGCAATTAAATCTGTTCTCTACTCTACTCATATATACTTCCCTACAAAAAAATAACGTAGCTATTTACCATAATTTCTTGATTTTACAGCAGGACATGTTTTTATTGACTTCATACAATGGATGAACGAAAATGATTAGTATGATAACCGAGAGATTAAAAGTAATGTAATTTACAAGGTTTCGCTCTTGTTTAACAAATTGTAACCTTAGTCGTTAGATCTCTTACTTCTGAATTAGTAAGGTTTAATTAGCAGTTGATAATTTGTTGGTGATTAATGGGATGCATTACTAGAAAAAACTGGACCTAGACATAGTGGGAATTGAATTGGTTAAAAATTTTGTAAACTTTGGATTTACATAGGTCTAAGTATATTGATTCAAAATATTTTGAGAAACTATTGCCGGAAATATCAAAAAGATTGACTCTTCCAAAGACTCATTCACTGCGTGACACGATTTTTGTACCCAAAGAATTTTTAGCTTTAACAGTTTGCTAGAACTAATAGAAAGTAGAAGCTGAACACCAAATATTTCTGTCACGTCACTTTTTGAGGAATACGTCTATAAAATTTTCAACCTACCTTCAATTTACACATATTTTTAAAACTTTTAGATTGCGTGAGTGGATATTTTTGGCACCTGGTAGAAAAATGTCTTTCCAACGAAAACGGGGCAGAGAAATGGCTTCAATTCAATTGATGAAAGAGCTGGAAATTCCTTTCGAATTAATGGATTGGTGCCTATTATTGATGGTTCCAAAACAAGTTTGATGGAAGTGCTCCATAACGCCAATCAATATCCGTCAGTACCGCTTGCTTATTTTGTTATACTAAAAGAAATATATGCAATCCACACTGAATGTTATAAAATACAAAGATTTTCAGTGGAAAGTGTGTGCTGACTTATTAGCACGAACTTGGATTGCAGAGTGAATTCACTAAGTACTGTTGTTCTCTCTGTATGTGGGATAGTAGAGCAACACTACTTGACAAAACATTGGCCAAAAAGGACAGAATTTGTGCGCGGAAAATCGAATGGGAAGAACGTGCTTTTAATTGATCCAAAAAATGTCATTCTACCTCTACTGCATTATAAGCCCGATTTGATGAAGAATTTTATAAAGGCAATGGACAATAACGGTGAAGGTTATTTATCTTAAATCAATTTTCACAAAACTGAAGCAAAACTAGAAGAAATCATATTTAATACATCAGTTAATGAAATACCACAATTTTGACCGAAAACTAAATAACAAAGAGTTAGAAGCCTGGATTTCACTGAAAGCTATTAGGGAACCACAAAGTCGAAAATGAGGAAATTTTAGGCAACAATTTGTTACACATCTACACAGAGATGGGGTGCAGAATGTCGCTCAAGATTCATTTTCTTGATTCACATTTTGATCTTGTCTCGTCCAACCTTGGGGCCAAGCGGTTCCACTAGGAATACCAGGATGTGAAAATGCTTGAGGAGCGGTTTCTAGGTAGTTCGAATGCAGCTATGTTAGACGATAATTATTGGCCTCTATAGAGAAACATTCTTCTTCCCATAAGAGAAAAAAATTTATTTAAATCAGTTTTATCATTTTTTTTTCTGCTGTTGATTGTATCTGAAAAATGGTACGTGATATAAAAAAAAATATTATGTATTCTTATTTAAAGAACAATTTTATAAAATCTTATAGCTAATATATAAATTGTGTTATCTATTATATTACTTGTTCTTATCACCAGAATAAACGATGTCCATAACTGCCAATATTCATAATGAATGATAATCAGATGAAATCAGTCAAAAAATATGCGCAAAAAAATGTAACTTTAAATGGCTAAAACATTTTAATATTTTCGACAATTTAGTGTCCTCTAGACACTAAACAATAGCTTTCCGAGAGCCATTTAGATTTTTAATTAGTTCAAATAGAGACCAATAGAAATCCAAAGTCTCAAAAATTTGTAACTTAAATTTAAAACGCAAGACTTCACATTGGGCACAAAACGAGGCGAATACTTCAATTGAACATTTGTGGGACTTTCTTACCAAGAAAACTGTATATGTAATGTATTTTCTCAGGAATAATAGAATAAGCTATAATGTGACTTGCAGTTATTACTTATGAAATCGATAGGAGGTCATGAATTTTTAGAACAAAACCCAATAACATTATTATTGAACCCAATAATCAAGCAAAACAGAATATTATGAAAAAATGAGTAACGCATCATTCCAGATGAATCAATATATAATCCAAAAGAGGATTCTGAAGAATTAACATAAAATTCATGATAGATTTATAGTGATGCGTTAATTTTGTACAGCATTGCATCATAAAGAATTGCATAATAACGTGAGCTGCCAACAAATAATTGGTACCACTCTATCAGAATTATTATTTATTTAAATACTCTTTGTTTAACAAAAATATGTGTTAATAAAATACAACCAAACCACTACTGCTCTCCATCAGGGTAAATAGGTAATTTAGAATGATTGATGATTGTCTATAACAAATCGTTATATCAATTGATTGGCATATTATAACAAATTACACCTTAATCTAGAACGGTTAAATATCACATCCACTTTTAAGAGCTAAAATATAATTAAGGTCAAAGTAATAACCTCAGATTCTAATCAAATTTTTTTACTAACAGTCGTGTATCAAACCAACAAATCACAGTATTTGGTTGTATTTGGTATATATGTATTATATTAAAAGTCATATCAAAATCAATTTATGTGAAAATATAAAATGTACAGGGAGATAATAAATATGTAAATTTGAAAAAGTTATTTGTAATTGTAGCAGTTAGATTCTGTCTCTTCTCGTGTGTTCAAATATTAAGGTGATACTTAATTCCTCTTTAATTTTCATACATCTCTAGGATATACTTAGTTATAAGATTTTTGATATCAGCCTTTTTATCAATAAATTGAGCAGATTTGCGTATCAAATATCATCAATGATACTATCACATGCGACCATTGCGACCTTTACAAATAGTAGAAGCCAAACAATTTTTTACCCTTGGCAATAACACTATAGAATTAAATATTGTCAAATCTTATTCCCTGTGTACCATTTCTTTTGTTTTAAAGGCCAGTTAACACGATATGTTGTAAGCTAAAAATAATGTTTGTCCTTCGTGAACTACATTTATATAATAATTAATTATATCGATATCAAAAAGTTTTATTTTTTTTAAACATAAATTCATTCATAAATCAACGACGACATTTTACTTGAATATGCAACACACAATATTTTATCAACAGCAATTCTATTATATAAGGTTTTAGTTTCAGTTATTCAATTTTATTGTGTTTCTTTGGTGGTACCGTTTGATTTTGATGCAAATCCGTATTTGATCTTTGATTTTTAACAGTTATTGAAATAATCACTCATATTAACATTTTTAGGGGTGGTTTTCACATTCATTTTTCTTATTAGGATATAAGTTTTATGTCCTAAAATATAAGAACAACACTTATCGAGTAAAAATTGTTGGCTTTGTAAAACAAAATATAGTTTTATTTGTTATCCAGAAGCCAATTAATTTTCAATTAACCTAATTATGTACGAGGTTCTGAGCATAATTAAAATTGAATAAACCTTTGAGGAAATAATTTATTTTTAATGCAGTATCACTGAACTAGGCGGTGTAACTAACAAGTTGTTTAAAAATCGATTAAAAGTTCTATTAACTGCCAGATTACTCTTGAGCAAAAAATAAGAAATTTCCAGTAAAACATTAAACCATGGATATTCTATTATAACTGCCATTAGAACGTGATTTTTCACTTCCATTTATATTTAACGATATCAGTTGCGAATTTCGATTTATAGTTTTTGGCAGTGGATGGTACTTATATGTTGTAGCACGAATTACGTATGTTTTGATATAATTAAAATTTGAAGATATATTATCTATTTGTTTAACTAGAGAAAAGTACACGGTGAAGTAAAGAAGAAAATAAGGAAACAAATCAAACTCCTGAATACAATATACAGTGCATATTATACGTGCTCTTTTCTACGACTATTTTACCAAAAATTTGCCAAACTTTATTAGTAAACTCGCAACAATTGGCGATAAGAGATAAGAGATAAATGTTTAATCATTTTTACGGATTGTTCAAACAAATTCAAAAAGTATATTTCATAATCTATCGTGTAAACTTCACATTCACAGCTTTAATAATACAGGGTGAATAAGAAAAATGTATAATTTGTATGTAATTTCCGGAAACGTAATTTAAACTCTTTTGATGATTGGCATTTTGAATTTAAAAATAGATTCTTTCTATTTGGGCGTTTATTCAATGCCTAATCAGTTTCTTTAAAAAATACTTTTTTGAAAATATCCGTTAAAAAAATCAGTCCATAATGGTGTAAAACCAAATTTAACTAAATTTACTTAATCCCCATAGTCTTAATTCACCTTTCTGTTTGTGTTCTTTTATCTTAATTTTGCAACTACTCTACAGAATGCATACAACAAGTTTAATTCAAAATAAAAAATTAATTATAATTTTTAGCCGTATGGTACATACTTTTAGTCTATCAAGGTATATCTAGCAACAAATTTGAGCAAACATTTGGTTTAAATTATTTTTCCCAAACCAGTTAGGGCATTGAAAACGAACATCCCCAGAGATATGTTCTCAAAATGGTAACAGCCAAGTATAAAATTTTACAAAAAAATTCAGGTCTTTCTCTCACACCCTTTACTATTTACTAGGTAGAACTACTTATGTAATAGTTAATAAAATAAACTGCTCGAGTCTGTCTTTCTTTTAAAAATTCGTTAGGAATTTTAAATTAGAAGAATTTAATAAAATACCTAATAAGTAAAATTTCTCTCCGTTCCAGCTGGTGCACAGATTAGTTATAAAAGTTTCGCTCTGTTTGTAAACTGTAACAATACATCTACCTATTGTACGTATCGCGAACATTTTAGGTAAATGATTTCAATTTAAAACTCCTTGATGTGAAATTAAAAATGATTAATATGTAGATATGTTTTTAATGCTGGTACGCTTTTCATAACATTTTCCAACTGTTTGCTGAATCTGATTAATGTATCAAAAATAACTGAATGTGATACGCATTTTATCTGATGATGCCCGCAACCATTATGTAATTATAATTCAATTTAAATACAAAGTCAATAAGTCCTAAACTGATTAGATTTGCCTTTATGTTTTGATTTTCCTAATAACTCATTGTACTCATTATAATTTAACGAAGCACAGCTTATAAACTGCGCATCGTTAAATCTGAATACATTTAGGGCAAGTCTTGTTCCTTTTAATGATTATTTCAAGAATTACTGCTTAAGAGCGACGTATTCGAGAGTCTCTCGAAAAGAAGTTCGATAAAAAGTAGTAGTTTTTCTTAATAGATATGTTTAAGTACCAATCATAGCAGTACCTATGTTAAACCATTAGAAGACTATAGCTATGGAGAAGAGTTTTTATTTGATTCTAACTGCTGGTTTTAGTATAAAAATATAATCAAGTTCTTAAACGCCACTTTCTAATTGCATTTTTGCCTTTAGCGTAAACTATGTACTCAGTATCTCGGGTTATAACTTTTAGGTACAACGATTTGAATTTAATAGTATTTGCCAGTCAATAAGCTGCTAGACACGATAAGCTTTTACGCGGTAACGTTGAATTCTACTAAAAAAAAAACCCCATCGAAAACATGCAACATAAACGTGTGACAAACAAAAGCTTGATGTCTTTTGAAGATAACTTTAAACATAAGGCGCTTAACTCTAGGTCATAATATACTCGTTAACTCGCACGAACAGGGCTACATTTGCAGCTAATATCACAGCAAACTTCCTACCGCGTCGCCTTATTATGGAGATATTAAAGTGAAATAGCTCGCATCATTATGCAGAGTTTATAGAAAAACTTCTTCCTACGACGTATGCCAATTAATAATATGAAAGAACATCTTCAGCATGAGGCACGCTTAATGGGCCATAATATAATATAATAGGGTCTCAAGTTGTTCCTAGTGAATAAGCTACTACAAAATGTTAACATCGAAATTCACATCAAACATGGAAATAAAGTGCCTATCAAAGTCATTGTTATTTTGTTACGTGAAGTGCCTCTTTGGTAGCGTGTTTGATTAAAGGGTTGGCAGCACAATTTCGTTTATTCTCCTCTTTAACCTTCTGATCAAATATTAATTTTCAGTTTTATTAATTCTGGCGATTCTTTACAAAGACTGCATTCGTATATACCTCAACAACATTACAAGTATACTTGATAAGACTATCGCATCGTACGCAAATCTACTAGGCTATAATTGTTTGAACTATTTATGTCTCGTATTTTTTTTAGTAATATATTGAATATTAACGTTCAATATATTTGATATTAGAAAATTTATAATACTACACTACACTGACCGAACTCGACGTGTGATGAAATTATATCAAAATTAACGTTGTGAAGGTGTCGTCGTAGTTTTCTTCAGTTAAACTAAAACAAAATAAAAAAAAGGAAAGTTACTGTAACGTTTGGACAGCTGACAGGCTCTCGCTGAGAGGCTCCCCAGGTAATATGAGAGGGTGTCCAAGCGATTAATTACTTTATAAACAAATACAAAATTTAAGAACAAGCACAAATACCAAGCGTGATATCACGTTTAGCGTACATTAACTGATAATCTATTATAGAGAAAAATAGCACAAGATGAGAAGAAATACTGGAACACACAACATGAAATTAAAAAAACCCTGAAAACAGAAAAAATTGTTTTATCTCGCTTTCTCAGGTAGTTTCTTGAAGGTTTTTTCAAAGGGTCTGGTTAAATATAAAATATTTAGTCACTTACGCAGCTGGAAGATGGCTTATCAGCGGAGTCCAATCTACCTCAACAAAGCTGGACGAGTTAGGCCTTTAAACCTTTAAAATAATAAAACAAGGGAAGCGTCCCTATCATAAAAAATTGTCATACTTACAAGACGGTTTGATATCCGAAAACTTTCAAGGATCGTGTTCACCACAAAAATGCTATCAAAACGAACGAACACGACCAGGCAAACCTTTTTAAGAAATCCCACAACAAAAGCGGATAAGCAAATACAGCAATATTAATTAAAAAGCCCAAACATTGTCTCGTTAGAATTCAAGAGTCCATTTTATTTCACTTCTTCCACGAGACCACCTCGTCGAAGAATAAAATGAAAGCTGCCAGAACCTTCCTAAACTTACACAACCTAAGAGTAAGTAACCAAATATACACCCTGCGTCCACATGAGCTGCCTAATTTGCCGCGAGAAGAAAAGCTAATTATTAATCTTACCTTAGGTATGCAACCCATTGAACATAAAAGAGCTGAGGGAGGTCTAACATGAATTTATACTGTTACAACGTATTTGTTTACATTATTAGATATATTTTACCTATAGTGAATCACTACATAAGTGATTGCCAGAAGACTAACAAAATCGCAAAAAATTAAATTAAATTAAAGAACTCTTTTCACCTTTAAATTGGTGAATATTTTTAGTTTTTGCGATTATGACTTATGATGTTATTAACACAAAATCGAGTTTAATTACTTTGAGTAGGGAACAATTGTGACAGCAAATTTCGTTTAAAATAGAAAATAATTTTCTTTTTTTCATTGCTTGGGAATTATTACATATTTTTGAGTATTTTGAAAATCCAGGAAATTTAAAAAATAGCTAGATTTAAAAATTATCTCTACGAATGTGACTTCAAGTCAAAGGAACAGTTAGAGGTTGGCTTTTTTGACAGAAAACATAAATAATAATAATATTTTGCAGACGTTTCGGAAACGTAATCTGTTTCCTCTTTCAATTCTTAAATTATTTTTAATTTCTGTATTTCGTGAAGTCGCACAATTTGAATGTTCCATTTCATATCCACAAATATTTACTACGTGCACAGAAATATTGATAAGATTAGATATTCGTGTTACTAAGTTCTTCTTTTAGCATTGGTAACTATACAAAAATGAAATTTACTCTTAATTACTTTACTTTTAATTAACTCTACCTCATGGTATATGTATAATAATCACATTCAAATTTATAAATACGCTTTGCTTTGGTAACAGTTGTTTCCATAATTAAGGAAGCATGTTTGAAACAGTAATAATGAAATATTGACATCTACGTAGCAAGCTTCCGACACTATCTTAAATTTATAGCTCGTACTTATACCTTATCCTTGTATTAAAGCGAAACATCACTTTCTTGTTCCGCTTATAATGCTGAAATTGCCGCTTGATGGGAGATTAAGTATGGAAAATCCACAGGGCCTTTATGCTAAACTTATACTTAAAATGACTTATACAAAAACGGTGGCGTTATCTTGATGCCAACTAGCATAATAATTGCTCTAATATGCAACTAAATTGTTGAATAATTATTTTTCTAGTATTTATAGTATTTTTCATTAATTTTTTTTTTTTGGTGTTTATAAACATCGTATAAGGATGCAGAAAATGTTATTTTACAATTTATTTAGTAGTTGTTAACCATTACAAACAGTTTTGTGTTAGTTGGGAATGGGAACATCGTGAAAATATGTTTAGGAAAATTAACATATTTCTAACACAAAAGAGCTTTATGGCATTGTAATTTAATAAAGTGAATTGTTCGTTAAAGTAACTCACGCAGATTACAACAAATTGTAGTTGTATGATAATTACATAACGAAATAATTTGCTCTGTAGGAGAAACCGTGACAGTCTTTATACCGCTAAAATAACTTAGCTGTAACTACATTATAAGTTAAATTATTCTATAAAATTATCCACAGTAGTTATTATACCTACGTACATAATATTTTTGCCGCTATACTTTATAACGAGCTAAATTGTTTTATGAAACAATATGTTACGGTATTTATACAACTAAATGCATTTCAAAGCACTTTGCAACTGAAACAGCATTGTTAATAGCAGTTGTAAAACAAATAGTTCTATAAAAGATGTTTAATTGCAACTGGAAATTATTAAAATGGGCTCGGAACAGAACCATGGTATACTCAAGACAATCCAGTTCAAATTTAGATATCGAGGAGTATCTATAGAAAAGATCTTGTACACCACAAATATTTTAGCCTATTCGTATTAGATTTTTTGAAAACATGCTGGACTGCCTTTTATACGGATTAGAGTCAACATCGATATTCTTGTCTCCAATATCTTATAAAACCAGTATCCTGTATTGATGCTAGAATTACACTGTAACATATATCGAGATTATCATGAACTGGACTTTCTGTTATTTCGCAGCGTGCGTTACCTGTGCCATGCTGAAGAAGGCTATTAAGCCATCCATGGAATGGTAACGTGTGCTGCCTGATAACAGAGGAGTCCTTTTGGATTAATCCAACTGGTGGGGCTTATTGCAATATTAAATTATTTGCTTTCTACATTCGTAGTAAGTACTTGATTTTCATCAGATAAATATAGAATTTGCAAATAAGCTCTGAAAAGAGTTTTATGTCTTTTTAAGACGTCATTTAAAGGATATAGACTCACATTTTGACGTAAATAGTAAAATTTATTTTTAATATTTTATTTTATTTATAAACATTTTATTATTTCATTGGCTGTTTTCTAAAACAAGTAGAGGTTTATTATGTGGTATTTATTTTGAGAAAAATATTTTTTTTTACCACTCTCTGGTACTTTTAATTATCTATTATGTTATGTATATAATTCATTTAAAAATAATAACACTGTCAGTTATACAACAGTGGATATATCGAGGAATTTTTTTTGCATAATTGAACTCATGTTTATTCGGCATAAAAATGCTCTATACTTTAATTTTTTAATAAAATAATCAACTAGGTTTGCTTTGGCCTTAGGAGCTTCTCACAAGATATGTCACTCCGCATTGTCCCATTTAAAAAATCTCCACCTATGTTAATACTTCCACATTCATAAAACATAATTTTGTTCTTCACTTTCACGTAACCCTTTATTACGGTAAATAATAACTATACAGAAATATTGAACTTCTCCAGGATATAAACCGTCACGCCGTTTTGTCTGCTTTATCAAACTCTTACTAAATTTCTGTTTCAAACAAGTCAGTTTATATTGAGATAACATTTTCTAAGAACCGAAGCAATTCAAACAGATAACTCTGATTTGACTTACGTTTTCTCATAATAAATAAAGCGTATATACACCTGAACTAGAACAAATAAATTTATAATAGCTGTGTGAACATCTATAGGTATAACTATTGTTCCAACTGTAACAGTAAATTAAGCTCTGAGAACGTTCTCTCAGTACCAATAAAACTACTCTATACCCATTTATAAAGCCCTTGTATTGTTTTAAAGCTACAATAAACAATACTCGATCAACTATTTAGCATCCCACAGTAACATTATCACTACGTATATAAAATGTATTATGTACCTACTGTATAAATCCAAATGTATAATATTTTGTAACGATATATTGTTTTCACTGACGATACATTAATTGCATAATTTGAGGAACTTTTTCGTGTCATAAGGGTTTTTAATTTTTATTATTTAGTTTTATAATAAATTTTAAAAAAAATAGGGCACGTGCGAAAAAAATTTCGAAATATCTCAGAACTTGGTCTTTACGAGGCCTTGTTTTCGTCAAAGACCAAAATTTAACACAGGAATTGTTGGAAACAGAGTTATAGAAATAAATATCTTTAAAACGTGAAAAGTAATCAAATTTAAAAGTTCAATTTTTATAGAACAAAACTATCATTTTGGATCTACTTTAGCCCTATTCGAAATAATCAAGAAATGTACCTACTGCAGATTTTATACGTGGCGGAGATGCGTAATTAAAAATAAAATTCGTATCTTTGCTATTTAAAATCTTCAAAAATCTTTATGACGTAAAACAACAATTTTTCGGTTTTTGGCATCGAAACCAAGAATACAAAATTGTAATCCAAATGAGGTAATGCTGTTGTGGCAAAATTGTGCTTGTATAAACTTCATTTGTATTATTTTGGGATTAAAGTCATTAAAGTAGATTACTCAAGGATCAAGCAAAAAAAACGAAAACAGATTTGAAATGTGTTTCCAGTATTCAGATTGTGTTCAGAATTGAAATCGTTCACGAGTTTTTCCATTTAGAATCGAATAAAATGTGCCCCCACGTTTATATAATGTTGGGCAGTTTCGTAGTAAAACAGATTTAGGCAGAGAGGAATGAGAAGGTGGATTTGCCTCGAGATTAGCCTAATTAAAGTCACGTTATTTAAGTTACACCTTTGTTTCAAATTTAATTGCAATCGTTATTTTGATATTTTTCTAAAAATCATCGCTCTTCATCTACAAAAACTTTTCAGTAAATATGATGTTAAATAATGATTAAAAAAATATATATACAGGGTGTATCACTACGACCTTAAACTATCTGTATTTCTGAAACTATAATATAGCTATGAGATTTTTTATGTTTAGGTTTACCATGATTTTCTATCCAACTAAAATATTGTCATTTTTCTGCCACTTCCGTTTATACCGGAAGTAGCAACCAACTTCGTTATTTTAAATAAAACACCCTATATGTTTTTCCATTTTTAGTCTACACTAAATTTTAATGGCATTAAGTGCAACATACCTTATACCAAAAAGTTTCGATTTAGGCGATATTCATTTATTTTTAATTGTTTTGACAGATGCAGACCTTTCAAAAACGAATAATCAATATTAAACAGAATTTAATTAGTCAAATTTCAAAGGACACCTTTTGCTAGAATGTTAAATTAATGTAAATATAAATATGAACAAAAATAATTATACGGGGTGGTAAAAAATACTACTAAACTTACGTAAAAAAAAATATGACAAAATTCCTTTTAAATGGTAACCTCCAAATTTTATTTGAGGCAAATTAGAGCCGCTACAAAAAGTGAAGGAAACACAGTACCTAAATATTTAGAAATGAACGGCAGTTATTTCGAACATGTTCTTTGATCAGAAATTGTTGATAATTTATAAGGAATAGTTGAAAATAAATTTTTAAAATATTTCACATGTAATTTTTGTTATAACAGTAAATATGTATCTCGAAAACGGTAAATGTTTGACATAAGGAAGTAGATACACTTTTGAATTATTTCTTAATGAAGAATCATAGTTTCAAATTAAATTTGGGGGTTGCCATTTAAAATAGAAGAGTTTTGTCATATTTTTTAAACGTAAGTTAAGTGGTGTTTTTTTACCACCTCGTATAATTATTTTTGTTCATATTTATATTTACAATAATCTAACATTTTATCAAAAGGCATCTTATGCAATTTGACTAATTAAATTCCATCTAATATTTATTATTCGTTTTTGAAACGTCTGCATTTGTCAAAAAAATTTAAAAAAAAAGTGAATATCGCCTAAACCGTAAGTTTTTGGTATAGGTATGTTACACATAATGGAACTAGAATTTAGTGCAGAATCTAAAAATGCAAAAACATATAGGGTGTTTTATTTAAAATAACGAAGTTGGTTGCTACTTCCGGTATAACCGGAAGTGGTAGAAAAATTTCAATATTTTAGTTGAATAGAGAACTACAGAAAACCTATGTATAAGAAATTTCATAACTGTACTATAAATAGTTTTGGAAATATAGTTTAAAATCGTGGTGATACACCCTTATATAGTGGTCCCGTAAATAATGGATAATCCTGAAAATGATATTAGGCCAGGCCGTAACCTATCAGAATATCACAATTTGATCTTATTGAAAACCCTACGGTTTTCGGGATATGCACACTCTTTTGAAATTTGTAAAATTTCTACTCTAGGATAGTATTTTGCGTGTAACTGCCACAGGATAAGGATTTTTTCATTCTGTTTTTGGTGAGTATTCTAAAACAGTTGTGCTATCAAACGTGTAAAGGAGTTTTTAGATAACGACGACCTTATTCTCGAAACAAAAAATACTATCCCAATCCCAGAGTAGAAATTTTCAAAATTTCAAAAGAGTTCCAATATCTCGAAAACCGTAGGGTTTCCAAAAGGTCAAGTTGTGATATTTTGATAGGTTATTGCCTGATCTATTACCATTTTCAGGATTATCCATTATTTACGGGACATCCTTATATGTATAATCCTTAATTTCGCAGAAGAAACTCCCATGATATTCAAAGATTCTTAATATTTCCTTCATATTGAATCAGCCATTTTGAATTATAAATTCTGACTTCATATTCGTTAACGACCATAAAACCATCCGGAACAGATAAGTAACTTAATTGATCCTATTTTCATTAACAAACCCGAATTTGTAAATAGTGTAGGCACTATTAATTCTGATGGCATTAGTGATCATAGATGTGTGTAGGTACTGTTGTCTAAATTTTCCGACAGAAAAATAAAGAGAAATTTATGGCATATAGAGATTTTAAATACTTTTCTCATAATCCCTTTTTAAATGTCTTATAGCTTAAACCATTTAACAATATCTTATTGTCCATTAATATTGAGAACAAACTAGGTATTTTATCAGAATACTTTGTTTCTACTTTTTATATACATGCACCTATAAGGACAATTCTTACAACAAAAACATTTGCACCTTGGATAACTGATGTAATAAAAGTGTTGTTTAAAGAAAAAATAGAAGCTACATTAAATACAAACATTCTAAATCACGTGAGGATTGGATCCATTATAAAGAATTACGCAATTACACATTGGCCGCAATAAGACGAGTAAAACAGCATATTTAACTCACTCACAAGGATTACAGAATCAAAAACGCTTGTGGATTGCTTTAAAAGTTTTAAATATACAGCAAAGTCAAACTGGTTATTTATTTATCCAGTAATATTCAAAACCCAGATGATATTAACAAGTATTTTATTTTAATTTTTGAAAATAATAATATTTGTAATGAGAAAATTAATTACTACTCTCCAAGAAATATCTAAATAATGTAAGTTTTAACTTATCTTATCCGTTTCAACTGAAGAAATAAGTTAAATTCTTTTTAATTTGAAATCAAATGCTTGTGGTCCCCAAAATATTTCTGACTTGCGTCCAATAAGTATTATCTGTTTCTTTTAAAATTCTCGAGAAAATTGTACCTACATCAGCAATTAAATGGTTATCTCGAACAGCACAAAATTATACTTTACTTTCAGTTTGGTTTTAGAAAGGACATACCGCAACATCTGCTTTAGTTAATGTAACTGACCATATTTCTAGAGCACTTGATAAAAAAAAGCTATAGCATTAGTGTTTCTTGATTTCAAGCCCGTCAATAAAATTAATCATCAACTTCTGTGTGCGAAACTGCAATTGTTTGGTATCTCAGATACAGTTGCACATTTTTTAAACTCATATCTTACTGATCACAGTCAGAGAGTTTTCATAGATGATGATTTTTCTCAAAAGGTAATATCATCAGATGTACCACAAGGCTTCGTGTTAAAACCCTTGATTTAGCTTGTTTACACAGCAGACATGTTTGTTAATATTATAAGCACTGTTGTGTGCAAGATACGCTGACGGCTCTCAATTGCATTTTTCTTTTGATTCTAGTAGTTTCCGATTAGCCTCAAATTTAATAAATAGTGATTTGTAAGAAATTCACAACTTTGCTACACTTTATAATTTAAAAATAAATCCTACTAAATCGATAGTAATGTTTTTTGGTCAAAGTATGTATTATCAAGTGTTAAATGAGAACTTAAATATTACGTTAGCTATCAGTTGTTGAAAATGCAAAAAAATTGGGTATTATTTTTGTACATAAACTATTAGATTTATTGTGCACGTTAGTAAAATAGTACAGAAACTTACGTTGTTCTCACACTTCTTTATGCAAACGTATAGGGTAGTCCAGATTTTAATACATTAATTTTAAGAGGCGATAGAGAATCGACTTTTCTTAATAGACATTCCTTGAAAAATGCACCATAACTTAGATACAGGGTGTTGAAATTTCATTAAAAAAAACTTTATAATTTAATATCTAAGGAAAGACAAATGCCATCTTTTTCAAATTTGGCACACCGCCTTTATATGTAAATCTGCATCTACCATTCAAGTCAAAACTAGTAACAGAAAGCCATTGGCGTATATTTGGGGGTTACATATCCCCTTTTTAAAAATATGTAGTGTGCCACTGGATATTATTGAACAAATTATTAAACTGCTAAATTGCCTATGGCATTCTGAAGGAAAATGTATTCTTCTACAATTTTGATAGACCAAGCCGTAGAAAAAACTATGTGAATCCATAGTTTTATCCATATTACCCCTGACTCTCCTTGTTTAGGACGTCCATGATTAAATCTTTTACATAATTAATATTAAATTTAATACATATTAAATATACTGAAGTTTATAATTCTACCTTCAATTGTCGTGAGATATTTATAGAAAACCACTGCCAGTTCCCCATTTAGAAAAAGCTTTTAGACTCTGGTTTATTAAACCATTTTTCTTAAATTTAGTAACAGAAAAAATATTGCGTACTATTGTTGGGACGCCCTGTTATATAAGTATATAATAAAAATGACTTACCTTGTAAGATTTTTTCACCATGTCCTGTCTCGTTCTGGACCTACCTGGTAAATTACTCGTACAGTAAAAACTACCATTACTGTGCTTTCGCTGCACGATTCATCTCCAGTGTATTATGCCAAACTTCCATCACAACACTAAATATCACAAGAACACAAAACACATCACAATTATTATTTAAATATCTCGAAGTCATACAACATATCTAAATTCTACGTAAGTTACTGCATCGCCAATTATATTTTTGCACACATGCACTCCACAACACCAACAAACTAGCTTAAAACGGAATCTTTTTAGGATGTGCTGATAAGTTTTTTGCTAGTTCGTTTTGCGCAATACGTTTTTATGTTTAAAAAACTCGATTTCTTATTGATGCAAATACAAATGGGTGCAATGGAACTTGAACATTAAATTCTGACTAGGTATTTTAAAATTTGTGAATGATGAACATGCTAGGTGATCTCCGAGTAAAGTACAGGGTTTCACAAAAATGGCTCCTTATAAAATAACAAGTATTAACTTTAGAAGAAAAAGTTATATTAGAAAAAATTGTTTGTTTTAACATTGAAAATGTTTGACAAAGCGAAGGTATAACGGTAATACGGGGGTCCAGCAGTGATTTGTGGGACGCTTGGAAATTTCGCAATTTTTGCGAATTGTTGCCAGTTTAGGTGGATGTTTTTGGTGCAATTTTGAAGATCTCGTCAAATATACACTATTGGGAATAGTTTAGAAAATTTAAAAATCGAGGGTGCGAAAATACGCGGGTTGAAACGTATTTTTGGACACGAAAGCGTTCGGTACTGTTACATCGCATACTTTTTGAAAGATCCAAATTTGATTTTGGTCTGGTTGGAAAGAGGGTGAAGCTACAAGGGTGTAAAGCTGAGGTACGTTTTTAGCCGGGTGATTTTTTTTTGTTGTTGATGTTTTGATGAGCAAAAAATATCGATCTGGGTTTTTAGCATTATGTAGACGAATCTGTGATTTCTTCAAAATTTTCTGGCAAAGTTGGATTTAGGGGTTGAAAAATGGGAGTTATAATTATTGAAGAAGCTGAAAATCGATATTTTTTGTTTTGAGATTTTTTACGGGTCGATTGTAATTTTTGTGAGAATACGGAATGTTTTGGGAAGGGGGTGGTTTGGTTTTTCATGATGAAGTTTCAGTGAGAAAGAGTAAGTGTCAAGTTGCGTTTTTGGCAGTATGTGGTTTTTAAGAGTTGGATTTGGGGGTTGAAAAAAATGGAAAACGTCAGAATTATCAGAAAAAGCTGAAAATGTATGTTTGTGTGAAAATCGGTGTTTTGAAACTTTTACTAGTCGACTGTAATTTTTAAAAGAATCCAGGATGCGGTTGTGGAGGCGACTTTATTTTTGTTGATGTTTTGTTGAGCAAAAAGTGTCGAATTGTGTTTTGGGCAGTATGTGGACGAATCTGTGGATTATTAAGAATTTTCTGGCCGAGTTGAATTTGGGGGGTTGAAAAATGGGAAAAAAGTTAAAAAGCTGAAAATCGATATTTGTGGAAAATTCCGTGTTTTGAAACTTTTTACCGGTCGATTGTAATTTTTAAGAGAATATCGGATGTGGTTTGGGAGCTTGAGGGGGGGGAGGTCGGGGGTGAAAATTTTGTTTCGTGCTGATGTTTTGGTGAGAAAAAGTGTCGACTTGCGTTTTTGCCAGTACTATGTGGACGAATTTGTTGGTTTTTAAGAATTTTTGACAGTTGAATTTGAGGGTTGAAAAATGAGAAAAAATTATAAATAGTCGGAAAGTTAGAAATTTGGTGTGCTAGGACGAATCTGTGGGTTTTAAAATAGGAAATAGTTATCGAAAAAATCTGAAAATCAATATTTGTATGAAATTCAGAGTTTGGTGTTTGAGGCATTTTACTGTAATTTTTAAGAGACACACTTGCAATTGTGGGGAATCGAAGGTAAAATTTTTTTCTTTGTGCTGAAGTTTTGTTGAAATCACTTCAAAATCGATATGTGGCGAGTTTCACGAATATGAATAATAAGAATGAGCGTTTTGTAATAAAATTTATTCACCTATTTTCTCACTTCCTAAATAAGGTTTGCGAAATTTTTTAGATTTCGGCCCTTTGTGAAATTTTGAATTTGCAAGTAGATGTGAAGTATCGTGATATTAATGATATGGAGTACTGTCGGATTGTATTTTTTCTGAAATTGTTGTAAAGTGTTGCTACTGGCAGAAAATGAGTTTAAAATAATTCGATTTATTATAGCCTTGCCTTCGGTTGTCACACAATAATTGTAATTGGCAACACTGCGTTCAAAATGTGTGTAAGTTAAATAATTCACAGGTCTTGTAACTCAGCTTAATAAAAGTTTGAAAATTTTAAAAAAGTTTTCTTTATTTGTATCCCTTGTGCATTTTGCAGATTTCGCAAATATCATGTTAGACTTGAAAGTTAGTCAAGTTTTTCAATGTCTTAACGAAGCTTGCGTAACTTCTTTAAATTTTTACTTTTTATCTTTTCAATATTTTATCATTAAATCACGACCGGGGTTGACAAAAATTAAGATACATTTTCTTCGCCTTTTCGCACGTTCTATCAAAAATATGTGAGGGGAATCAATTCTTTAAATTGTTGGTATTTGGTAATTGTTGTTTATGTACACAAAGTTCCTCTCAGTTAAAGAAGTGTGTTTTTTCCACATATTTTGCGTTTTAAAATTTATTAAAAATAATTAAATTTTGTGAACGAATTTTCATGAAGAACCAAAAAATGCAAATTATATAAGTTATTATGTACTATACAAAATAAGAAAATTGTTGTCACTTCCGTTTAGACCGGAATCAGCATTGTATACACAATTATGGCAGATTTTGGCTCTAGTGACCTATTGTCCATGTTCCAAGTTTCAGAAGTATATCTTTCATAATAACCGAGTCATTCCGGAGGCAATACTTTCGTGGTCACCAAGTACATCAACTTCTGGGTTTAGTCATTTAAAATTATTCTTTATTATCCAAAGGTGACTAGAATTAGTCAAAACAATACCTGAAGCAAATTGTAAATAACCAGCGCTGTATATTTTACAATATTTAACACGGATTAATGATATTTACAGGCGCTCACATTCTAATTTCTTTGAACAACCATTCCTTGAGATCTGATTTCCGTTTTTATCAGGAATACCAAAGAATAATCTGGAAATCTAATTTCCGTTGGTGAAGTTTTTGCTTGTACTTTTGTTGATTAAATTTTAATTGTGTTTGTTGCTTGCGTCAACGGCCTCGGCGATGGATAGCTTACTTCGTGCCAGGCTGTAATAATGTAAGGACTTGAATTTTATCTGAGTGAGTTAATGTTCCTCATTTGCTATGTCAACATATGGGAGCTATAAAAATAATACAGAGACAGATAAAAGTATGGTAGTAACCAACTGCTTTCCACAGCACATTGTTTTTATTTAGTTCCACGTTCACTTACAACAAAATGACATAGAATGACTATTACAAAATGCATGCAAGTTTTATCGCACTAAGGAATGAAATTACAAATAAAAGTATAGTTTCTCGCATAATAAGCAAATTTTTTTATATCTTCCATCGTCGTTATTTAAGGGGCGGATCCAGGTTATCGAACGGACATAAATGAAAATGGTAAACATTGTCCTACTTTATAAATTTCATCTTTTAACCAACGTTATACTGTAGGGCGAGAAGGAAGATTTCGCGACATTTTCAGAATAATCCTGGCGAGTCCTCATTATATGACTCATATGATTGCACAGATGCGCATTCGCAGTTCAACTAAAACTACATGTTCCTTATGACTTCTCTGTATTTTTTATATTTGTTAACTTTTATAGGCTTTATAATCATTGTTGACTAATTTGGAGTAAAAAACAGAGGAATGTTAATCGACCATCCTCAATATAATATTCTGCAATTTGTGTTACCAGATTATAATGATTATAGATCTTTCAACTAACCTGTTGTATTTAGAAACAAAAATTATTAAAAGGTGTGTTCCTTAGAGATACGGGTTTCAGTTCTAAGTACTGAAGAAATGTCATATTTTGTTATCTTACAATGGCATAAGTGAGTACATTTTCCTTCCCGCATCCGCTATAAATATATTCGTATATATATTTTAAGGTGTATATTCACCATAGACAGTTTCATAATATTTTCCACACTTCAGAGAGATGCTTGCCGAATTAATATTTATAAGTTCAAATGTCAACTTTTAACAGCCATCGCAGTTATTGATGCAATTTAAACCTCACCTTTCACATTTTGCTTCAATATTATTCTATATTTAACTGCATCAAATTCATTTTCCAAAGGTAAAATAATATTTGTCCATGACTATTTTATAATATACCAATTATACTTGTGTTTCTTCAAGCATAATTATATCCATTATTCACCACCTAGCAGTGGATAATCATTCACTGCCAGAAGAACCTACTTCATCGATTTCGTTCTTAAATTTTATTTAGTAATAGAAAATTTGAACAATCTGTCGCACTAATTATTTTGTACATTTATACACGGTGGTCCAAAATTGTCTCCCGATGGCGGTCGTGGCTGATTGTACGTCCAAAAATAAAGATACTCTTTTATTTAAATTTATTTTCCAAAAGTGAATAATAAGGGAATATAGATATCTACAGGGTGTAACCGTTTTAAATACAAATAATTGAGAATTAGATAAATTTTTGTAAAGCAAGTGGTTTTTGTGCTATGAACTTGTTTTCATAGGCGCGTAATTTCGGAGATACAGGGTGTTAAAATTTTTATTTGGGTAATGTTTTCGTGGCATAACTTTTTGCATTTCTCAATATATCTATTCCACCTTTGGTTAACTGGAACATGAGGAAATGGTAAAAAATATGTATTAAAAATATCACCAGTGGCGTAGATAGAGGCAACACAACCCCTTTATTTCTTTACAACTTCTACGCCAATGATCGATTACACGAAATTAATTATTTTTAAATTATTCACAATTCTCTGTGAAAAAAACATCCCTTGCAATTTTTTGATATTTTGGATAGTTTTCCGGTAAATTGAGTTCATATTTTGTTCCATGTCTCTGTTCTGATAAGGCTACATTTTAAAATTTTGAAATATCTTCACAAATAAGGAAGTAGAGGGGGGGGGACAAAATTAGAGTTGACACCCTGTACAAGGGGGAAGGGTATGCACATAAAATTCCAACCCCTTTATCTTGGTTATTTGTAACATTTTGAAAAATTTCAAAACATTTTCCTACGTATTTTTCCCCGAAATTTTCAATTTTACTACGAAGAGTGTATTTTGACTTATGTATATAGGGTAGGTCAACAACAAGTGTGTTATCTCTTATGGAACACTCGATTTATATATCTTCTGAAAATTTTGGGTCTCATTAGTCCCTAACTTACGTTACGTTATAAAGACTTAGGGAACTACGTTACGTTATAAAGACTTAGGGAACTTTAATGAGTCGGTGGTGTAGGTGTGCATCTAATTGCTCTATGCTGACGAAGACCAATAGCCTAAAACCGGTTTACGGATTATATTGTGTCCTCCTGACATGAGAGATACTTTAATTAAATAACTGCGTTTGAGAGCAATTATGTTGTTCCCTTAACAGAATAAAATAAAGAACTCGAATTGTATTTATTACTATTTTAAATATTGCACTGCCTATTAAAAATATTTTCCTAGCCATTTAAAAATGCATAGTTGTTCAACGTTATTTCAAATAACAAAGATATTTGCCTTGGAAATATTCCGTATTTTCAAATTCATAACTTTATGGATAAAGTAATGAATTTTAAGAAAATAGAGAAATAATAGCATTACCATAAAATAAAACAAGTAAAAGCCAATTAAGTGACTGTTGAAATTACCCATTGCAGCTCGTACGCGGATCCATTGGGTCGCAAAAACATATTAGCTCTCTAAAGCGTATACCGATCACGTCTTATATGCAATGGCAGAGGAAATACGAAATATTTATACGACCGGAGGTTCAAGTGTTCAACTCAAATGTGTCTTTAACAAGACGTTTCATTTAAGTTATGAATCTAATCTCGCAATCTACCAACGAGCAATAACTTCCTCGACATTTTCAACTCCAGTTGACCCCATTAGCAGACCCTGAGGCTATAAATACGAAGTCAAGGGACTCATTATATCATAGAAGGAGTCGTTGACGATCTTCAACTGATAGGCATAGGATAATAAATATTAATTGAGAGACTATAGAGAAATAGTCTAGTCTGTCTAGTAGGGTAAAGATTTAAATGTAGCACTGTCTATTGTTGCATTGATTTAGGTAGAGGCAAACTTAGTACTTCAATACTGGACGCAATAATGATTATTTAAAGTGTTAGATTTACATACGCTCAAAAACAAACTCCATTAATTGGATTTACTTTCCAATGGGTTAAAAACAATCTTGTTGACTTTAATCCATCTAAAACGCAACCCAGTATGTTCTCCTGGTAAAAAAATGGACCAAATATAACAAAGTCAAACAAGAGCATTTCTAGAAATTTGTCTATCCATCTGCGTTAATCTTATTTGAGAAACGGCGAGGTGAGCTGCAAATAAATTTGTTTCCCTGTAAAGAGATACATGATACTTCACATCACAGTAACTAATATTGCTATATAAAATGCAAACTCGTCCTGATTTGAAATATTGTCCCATATATGGAATTCTGCACTTTTAACTTCATTAAAAATCCAAAATCCAGAGTCGAACCATGCGCTAAGAGTTGGTGATGCAGCTCTCACGAGTTTACGTACTACTTTGAACTCTCCATCGTATTGTTAATCATCTCATCTTTCTCTGCTATGATTTTCATGAAAATTGCTCAACAGAACATGCATCACTGATGCCACTACGAGCGACCTATACCTATGATACTTCAGAGAACGTAGAAACCACGATTTTCATTTAATTGAATTAACAACTTATCCCTTTGTTCTGAAGCTTTTCATGTAACGTTACATTTTTAATTTCAACTTACGGCACCCTGTAGGTATGCAAATGTATTGTGTATGTTGAATTAGCAAAAAAAGCATTGTTTTAAGTAATGAGAATAAAGTTTACTTTTTTCGAGCAAAAAGAAACAGTTGAAAAAGATATATTTCTATTTGGAAGTCCTAACCTAAAACTGGTTATTGTTCAACTGTGATTTTTATGGAGTTGCAGATGGTTTTTTCTGGATATTGACCTTACATATGCAACGTCTTAATTAAATAGCAGATATTGAATTGAAATTCTGCCTTATACGAATTACGAATTCTTTAATCTTATTTACTTGATGTTCTCAATGGTATTTTTAAATCTTAAATTAGCTATTTCAAGAAATCTAACTTAGGGATTTGCCCCGACTGAGCTTAATCTCTAAGGCAAAGTTAAGAAATCAATTTAATTCCCCTCCAGAGGAGGTAAGGAACGATCGTGTAGGTTTCGTATGAGGAATCAAGTTTGGTTTATTTTATGTTTTAAAAGTTCATCGTCCACTTGGGACATAGGAATTGTGAAGGACTACCTATGTCGATTAATACTATTTTGTTATTGTATTCGATAGTATTTTGTGCAAGAGACGGAAAGCAGGACTTATTTTATAATTTTATCTAAGACAATTTGTTTTCTTAAAGTAAAATTATATAAATAATTTATATTAAATTTGCTATTTCTTTCAAAAATCACAAGGATTATAGAAATTTAAATATAAATACATATTTGCTATCAAATTATAATATACTCTTGCGATGGAAAATATAATTTTAAGATGATAGAAAAAAAACTTTAAAAATCTAAAACATTCGACTTTGTATCCCGGAAACAAACCAATTCTGGACCTAAATCTATATGGCTAACTACACCAACCGAGGCAAGCCTAGATTTATCAATATAAAATCTGTTACATCCTGTGTATGATATAGATAATAGGAAATCATTTTAGTAAACAAACTAAAGAGTTAAAACACCACACTCGGGATGAATATCATTTTGGCCTGTAAAATAGAGAACCTTTTATGAAAGCCGCCTATCGTTGGCGGAAAACAGTGACACCACTACTTGATTTCAACAATCAATTATTAGAAGTGGTATATCGATCTGTTCAATGTAGTGGCTGTACAGATGAAAACAGTTACGTCCCTCGAAACGTGATTAATTGTTTATAAGTTAAGCTGAAATTGTTATTATGCCTTTTGAATTTTCAGACCTAATAGCTATTAATGGATCACTTTTTCCACAATAGTAACCACGCAATAATAATATTATTTAATATTAAAATCTTTATTGTCAAATATTGTATGTGAATAGTATTTGAGGGATTCTTAAAACCAACCTTTAATATTACTATAAAACATTTTTAATGCTAAAGAAATTAAAATTTTTCACAAAAGCCCACCTCTTTAAATTTCCGTCCACTTTTTCCTGTCAAAAGGATTAGCCAGTTATACATTCCTTTGTTCTCCGCTAAAAATAATCACTAGTAATCTCCCTAGTGCTTGAATTATTACCCAAATTTTTTTTTGCACAAATTTTTTAAGAAAATTTTCAGAAAAACTCGAAAAATTTTCGGTTCTTAATTAAATCACGAGGGGATTCGGTAAGAAAATTTCACACCTAAATTAAGTTAAAAAATAAATGAAGTTTTGATACGGCCAATTTATGGTCAACATCATTACTTTTCGTCCGCTCCTCCTGCTTCGAAAATCGCAGCGAGACCTTGCCATTCGCGATGTAGGTCCAAGTTCGACCCTCTACCTTAGATTTCTTGCCAGAACGGTTTTTTGTTTGGAAATAGCGTTTGAAAATCAAATATGATCATAATTCAATAATTTGACAGAAAAATTTCCACCTATTAATTTCGCTCAGGGTACCCTAGAGCATAAAAATTTCCGGAAATTTTTTGGGTTGCCATGGTAACGAAATGAAAAGCAAACTTCTGATTGCCTAAAAATTCGACGTATGAAATTTTCATTCTAATAACAGAAAACATGCAACGAATAAAGTGACGAACTTAACCGACCTTCACAAGAATTGGAAGCAAAATATCTATTAAATTATGTCTCACCTAAAGAAAAATATACAAATGTAGCATAGAAAAATTTATGTATGTACTTAAAAACGTTGTATTTGTGAATAATGGCTGTCTATAGACACAATAGCTTAAGACTTGTTTTCTTCGAATTTTTTTTTTTTTTTTCGTCAAAACATTGCGCTTCTTTGTGCACCAAAATAATTAATACACAATATATTTACATATACTCCAGTAAAATTAGCATTCAATTCGGAACAAATTTGTAACAAGCTAATTTTAGGGGGAATATGTAGGGGAAGATGTCCCATTTAACAGGAAAAAAGTCCCAAAAAATCCAGGTGGCGGAACCCCTCAAAAATTAGGCCGCCATCTTGAAATTAGGCACTTTTTAGCCTTTAACTTGAATAATTAACCTCACATTGATTTTATCAAAAAAATGAATCATACAAAAATTTTAGAACATTAAACAGGCTACAAAACAGTCTAAAGTTTTTTTAAATCGGTTGATAAATAACTGAGATAATGGCGACTAAAGTTTGGGTACTATATGCATTAAATTAGATATAATCTAGCACTAGAAAACAATGTTTCTTTATTATAATTGGCATACTAATTTTTATTATTTTAATTTATACTTCAGTTCATATTAGGTAAAGCTGCAATAAATACAATTTAAGATGCTCAAGTTGCATTCATTGCATTGGGCAATATTGCACGAATGCAACACCTGTGTCTTTGTTAAAAGACGAAACAGAGATTGACATCTAATGTATTAATTTCTTTAATATTTTGTTTATGTTTTTACTTTTATTAACCTTTGTGGAAATGTGTTTTTATTTTATGTGGCCTTTTATTATATGTGGCCTTTTATTATATATATATATAAATACAGGGCGAGTCAGGTTGTATGGTAAAAAATTAATATATAAATAGAGCATGAAAAACAGTGTTGACGTTTTGCTATATAACCCTTAATTTTTTTATAAAATGTGTTAAAGTTGTAAATGTTTCGTTGAATTTTTTTAATATATTTTGGTTAAATACAGTCGTATCAATGAAATTAGGTTGGTTTATATAGGGCGCTATCAAAATAAATGGCGATAACAGTTTTTCAAAATTAATCTAGTGGCGTGCGTTAACACATTTTTTTCTGATAAGAATGCCAATAACTGTGCGCCGATGCATTTTTTCATACAATTTCTTAGTTGAAAACCTAATGTAATAATAATAAAATACTCTTAAGGAAACAAAATCTTTAATAACAAAAATTTAAAAACAACAGCGACTTAATTACTACTGTTTGCAATACATTTTCAAAATGAAGTACATTAACCTCAATGCACTCTAAAAATTAATCAATTAACAACCAACAAGTATACTAGTTGACCGAATAGTACATTTTTCACGTCAACTAAGAGTAAATGTGCATAAACTAATAAGGAATATATAAAATGAAATTTCCTTGCGGGCCCGAAAGTGCATTGGGGTTAATGGTCTTCATTTTGAAAATTTATTTAAAAAAATAGTAATTAAGTCACAGTTGTTTTTAAATTTTCGTTAATGAAGATTTTGTTTCCTTAGGGTATTTTATTATTATTGCATTAGGTTTTCAACTTATGAAAAAATCCAGTGGCTCACAGTTATCGGCATTCTTATCAGAAAAAAAAAGTGTAATCGCACGCCACTGGATTAGTTTTGAAAAACTAATATCGTTAGTTGATAGCGCCCTATGAAAAATATAAACCAACCAAATTTTATTGAAACGTCTGTTTTTAATAAAAGGATATTTAAAAAATTCAACAAAATATTTTCAACTTTAACACCCTGTATAAAAAAAATTTAAAGTTATATAGCAAAATCCTGAGACACATCAATACTATTTTTTCATGCTCTATTCACATATTAATTTTTTACCATACAACCTGACTCACTCGGCACCAGAACATAATAGTCAACTCTTATAGGAAAAAAATTACTAAATTCCAACTGATATCTTATAATTTTTAAGCTGTAACTCTTTTAATTTTTAAGCTATCACAAATTTCTAAACGTCATTTTATAGATTTTGAAGTTTTCTCGAATTTTCCCATTTTCATAATTTTTGATAACGGCTAAGATAATAAAGTTATTTGACTTTAAACGAAAAATATCGTAAATTTCAAGATGGCGGACGATTTTTTAGTGTGTTCCGATACTCGGATTTTTTGGGACTTTTGTTGACATATTTAATACCCCCTCCCCAACATTTTAACGCAACAAACAGCTTGTTACAAATTTGTTCCGAATTCACGGTGTATTTCACTTAATTTTACTGGCCTAATAGTAACAACCAAATCATTAATTTTGCCTTTAAACTATTCGACAATTTAAAAATAGTTTTTTGTATTATACAGAATTATTTTTTTTAAATTTAAATTAATATTTTTGTTATATTTGTGAAGCTTGGGAAAAAATGCGTCTTTGCTTAACAACATCCCACTGAAGCCTTTACCAAGAGAAAATCATAAATTCAACTAACGAGTCATCGGAAAGTAAGTATAATCTGACGATTTTGCAAATAAATTACTACAAGCTTGGTCTTCAGGGAAATTTGCGTCAGCACAAACGATATGAGATAATTTTATCTAAGATGTCTACATCCATTAAATTTACCGATAATTAAATGGAATGTATGGCGAAATTAATTAGTTAATATATTATGCAAATTCCCATACAAGCCATATACGTTAACTTCGTTATAAAGTTCATTTCACGGTCAAAATAATATTGGGAACAGGCACGTATACTGTCGTATACCGCCAGAAAGTCAATTTACATATCATTTATCGCTGATACCGAACTAATTGAGTTACACATTAATGTAAGAGAGATGTTAATTAAACCATTTTGGTTGCTTTAGTTATTACCGTGTCCTATAACCGATTATTGTAGCATTTGATGATGAAGTAGCTCAAACGTGAATAAAAAGGAATTTAATTTAATCGAGAAAAGGACCTGAAAAGTTGCAATATTATATTCTTGACTTTTCGGCTTTCGCTTTAGAGCCATTTTCAGGAGAAAATGGAAAGGATAAGATGTGTAATGAGTGGTTCGAATCCGAGGTCCTTAATCTGCCTACTTCTTAGAAAGGGTTGAGGACTAGACTAGTTCAAATGCCAGTGTGGTTTGACAAAGAATTGTGTATCATCGAAGGGTTTTGAATTCAGTTTCAGCTTTAGTTCTTGCTTTGGTTAGAGCTTTGGTTCCAGCTTAATTGTTCAGTAGCTTTTACCTTCCTAATTTCATCATTAGTCACACACTTTTTGGAATTCTTGTATCGATCAAAATGCGCCCTTTTAGGTGACGACGATGCAATTTTCACAGATCACACTATTTTAGATGAGATTTCATCTTGTTCTTATTATTTATTATTACCCACGCCGAATTTTGAGCAGTCACTAGTTATGCTTAGGTTATTTTTTAATTATTTTATTATTGTTTTACTTTATTGCTATATTTTTCTAATCGTTAAAGGTTATTTATGTCACTCAGTAACATGTAGGTAAATACAATTAGCAGCTTGCGATGATGTTATGTACAGTGTCGCGTTCCGCCTCTTCTATTGAGAACCGCTTTGTATCTACTTCAAAACGATCAACAATCAATGTTCGTATAGGGAGTTAGATCGTTAATTGATGTTTAGTGTGTGTGTTGACGTCAAATAGTATCAGATGCCCTCCATGCATGTATTTTGGTCCTTAAAGCGACGCTTAACAAATAGGCGAGGCCGATATCAAAATAAATCAATTACTATGTATCATCTCGGATCACCGTAATGTGAATTTAATTTATGACGTTACCTTGATATTTGGAAACAATTTCAAAAATAGGTTTTAAACTTTTTTGTAGACTAGTTTTTGGGTTCTCTTGCGTGTTGAATATTTTGAATTCAGACGATTTCAAAATATTTTTAGGTTACGTAATAAACTTAGGTTTTTTTAATCTAAGCAATTTTGTAGAGAAATTAATACCGAAAAAATGTTTTTTTTTTTAATTTGGCCAATAGAGCCATAAATATTCCAGAGATTTTTTCCTACGTTAAAAAAGGGTTCTGTAGGTCGCCAAGTGTAAAAAATTCCAGTACGTGTTTCTGATGATACCCACAACATATTTAAAAAATCACTCGTTCCTCCAGTTCCCTATTCCCGAAAATTTCCACTAATGTAATTCCACACAATTTTATTTTACCTTAACACCATGCATATGAAAAATATATAGCCATTAGAAAATAAAATTTAAGTTAGTTTGTAACCTCTCTCTGTAATGATCCGTAATATTCTTAAGAGTTACACGGATGATGGTATTAACTTCGATTGAAGTGTTAAATAAGGCTTCAGGTGGTTTAGAGTATCCGACCGATTTATGTAAACTTTAGATTTGAGGTGTCCGTGCAAGAAATAATCGGGGAGATCTAACTAGCCATTTTATCTCCGTTATCGAATGGCCCATCTTGTTGAATATAAATTCCATTCCATAAATTAGCTATCTCAATATGTACAAAGTATAACTAATGGCAATAACTAATAATAAAACGATGTAAGATGCCGCTATTTTTCTGAAAAAATCCTAGAAAAATTTAAGCATTTTTACTACATAAAACGTTTTTTAAACCCATTTTCAAAGCCCTTTTCTAAAATACATATAAGCAAAAGCAATATTAAGCTGGATTATGAGTGTACAAATTGCCATTTAATTCATGGAACAGTTTTAGTAGATACCTTATTTCTGTTATAATAATTGGACACCGCATTTTGCCGAACTGCTATATGTAAAATTTCCTTAAAAATATCGTTAGTGCTTTCTGCATATTGATCCCAATGGAATGATTAAAGTTCTATTGTTTTTGCACTTTTGATCGAACATGAATAATTTAGTTGTATCACCCTTGTATAAACAGTTTGAAGCCGGACTGATTTTAGGGAAAAGAAAACGTTTTATTTTTGATTTTATGACAAAGTTATTGTTGATGAGAATTTCTACTTAGTATACAACATGAATAATATCATAAGTTATGTGAGATATATGGGGCTCTTGAATCGTTATTAAAGGTTAAACAGTTTAAGAAAGATGTTCCTTATTTTTCACTTTATAACAAAGAGAAAGAAGAGTTGTTTAAAATTATATGCTTATTTTTTAAAATCACGTAGAAAACAACATATTACTAATTAAAGTGAGTATGATGAGTATAATAATTATCTAAATAAATAAATGCATGCCTGTACATAATATATATTAAATGCTACAACTTTACTATTATATTCTAATACCATTAAAAACCATTATTTTAAAGTAATAATTTCTTAATGTTCACGTTATACCAAAATAAATATGTATGCTATAAAGCGTATCTGTTGATATTTTTTGCAAGAAATATCCTGGTGTAAATATTTGAAGACAATATTTTAACTCAAAAAAAAAAATGATAAAACTAGCGATGTTAATGGATGAAAAAAGTTTAATGGCGACGACGCAGCTACGCTTCTAGTTTTGACTGCTTGACTGCAGTGAAGGCGTTGCCGAGAGAGCCATTAGGGAAAAGATTAGGGTAACGTAGAATCAGTAAATCTCATATTTAAAGAATTTTAAGAGAAAAGAAATACCACGCTTACAAACTTAAATCCATGCATAAACTGCAGGGAGATGATTCTTATTTGGAATTAGAATATAGTTTGGTTTTGAGGAAGTACAATTTGGAGATTTCATAAATAAAAATCACATACACACAAAGAAGAAGCGTTATGCCTGACTAGACTATCATCCTTCGGATAAATGTTTTAACCTCAACTTACATACATAAAACGAGCATGACCGTAATAGTCTTCAACAAGTGAAATGACGTTTTATAAAAAAATTGTTTGGAATAATCTCCAAAAAAGCCCATCTGGTGATCAAGCCGCTCGGTGTAATTAGTTCCAAACGACTAATCCATCTAACCAATCCCTGACAATTAAAGTCGTCTGTGTCGGGCATCCATATCTTGGCACTTTCATTATCTAAATTTTCATCATGTAGCACTTTTCAAAAAACAAGTATTTTGATTATGATGTTAAGAAATGAGATTTAATAATACGGCAGACTAGGCCACCATACTCTTTATGTGTATGTGTATTTTGATGCGCTTAATTCGAATCAATTTTGGTCGGTCCGTCGAATATTCCTTCCTTCAAATTCGTACGAAGTTGAAGGATAAAATAAAATCGTCACTAAATTGAAGCATGAAGCAGCATGGCACAATTTTCAAAATATTGTAAAAATTTCCCTGGAGACTCGCCTAAAACTGAGGTACCTAATGAATTTGAAATAATAATAATAATCCCTTGATTTCCATCTTGAAACAAGGAAATCTTGAGACTGTGTAATGAGGATCAAGGGGAAGATTCCCACAAGGTATCAGAGAAATGGAAGTCGGGACAAGGGAACTGGGATGGAAATATGATGGTTGACTTTTGTTGGATGGAAAGAAAAACCGGAAAATGGAGAAAACGAGGGAAAGACCAGAAAAAGGAGACAAACGAGAGAAAGAAAGGAAAAAGAAGAAAATGAGAGAAAGCCACTACATATATTGTGACAGCGTTTACTTATGTAACATGTACTGTTTGTAACTGGCTACCTACAAACAGAACTCTCTGGCTTTGTAACACTTTTTAGATGGAAACTCGGGTGCCAGTTCCTTATTTTTAAGTGCAAGGAACAGCACTTGTTTGGTTCTCCGGGGTGAGAACGTTTAGGGGTGGCTAACAGAATAGATGGAGATACGGTTATTTGTCCAGAGGGTCGTAAGATGATTGTCTTGTCAACTGGACTGGACAATTTCTCAAACGGGTTCATTAGAAATAAACAACTGAAATAATAACTCGTGAATTTTACCTATGTATACCAACGCATTTATTTATTGGAACAGTAATCAATAAACAATATATTTCAGCGACTTTGCAGTCGAGTGTGTACAAGTTTGATAACGATAATAATATTATGTGAGCTGGCAAGCAAGAGTATATACGCGTGGATATGATTTTATTTCGGAAAATAGAAATTAAATCCAAAGAAAGAAATGAAATCCAAAGAAGTCAGAAATCCATAGAGATAAATTTTTAATAAGATAAAATAATAAAAATAAATTTTACTATTTACGTCAAAGTTTTTAGTCTTAATCCTCTAATGTCTTAAAGAGACATAAATACTCTTTTCAGAGCTTATCTGCAGACTATCTACATTTAACTGTATGAAAACCAGTACTACGAATGTAGAAAGCAAATAATTTAATATTGCAATAAGCCTCACCAGACGGATTAATCCAAAAAAGGACTCCTTCTGTTATCAGGCAGCGCACGTCACCATCCCATGGACCGGTTTCTGGCTTATTAGCCTTCCTCAGCATGATTTTCATACAGTTAAATGTAGATAGTCTGCAGATAAGCTCTGAAAAGAGTATTTATGTCTTTTTAAGACATTAGAAGATTAAGACTAAAAACTTTGACGTAAATAGTAAAATTTATTTTTACTATTTTATCTTATTATTTATTTCGGAAGGCGGTTAGGCTTTGGTAGCCGGGGTCTGTTTCGCGGCTGAAACGATTTCGGACAGCAAGCAAACGTAATTTCCAACAGGATATAGTATGAACGGCGGGCAGTCGGTTAGCTATAGATATTCTTGTCTATACGGAGGGTTTTACAATACGGCGAACTACTGCCACAAATGGAGTATTTTTACTTGAATACTGACGGTACTTAAACTTAAGGCCTACGAGGCAAAAGAAAGCCAACCGAACGGCAAGTGCTCTCTCCGCCGACGTAAGTTAAGTTTTCCGGTAGAACTTTATGCACTGAGGCCTTAAATATTTCCCGAAGAGCAAATCTAACCAGCCGATGCATATTTTATGAAACAAAAGACAAAAGGAGGAATTACTAATTAGCCCTAGTTTGATTTAGTAAGATTATACAACGGTACTCACGAACAATAAGATCTCTGAATATCTATTCGGACGGATAGTAGCGGACCACGGTGGATTCTTACCAATATTATTTTCAAGAAAATTATTATTATAATTCGTAGCGGCGATTACGGACGGAAGTGAAAAAGGTGGCGAGGTGTCAGGTGTGACTGTTTCTGGACTGTTGTGGATTGATGCGGACTGCGTCAGACTGATCTTGGACTGATTCGGACTGTTTCGGACTGATCTTGGACTAATCTTTTCTGGACGCTCTTCCGGCGTTTTATTACTTTATTAATTCAGGATGCGCGTTAAAGCTGCGGATTGAATTGAAACGAATGACCCGTACTCACAACTTTACTTACGGAGGTCGGGCATATTATGTAATTAGCAACAGTGACTCAGAGCATCAATAACCGGAAATGGGTTGCTTGTAATTTCTAGACGATATTGCAAAAAGAAACAGATTAAAACGGGCACGGATTAATATTTTAACCAGTTTTAGTAACTAATGATTTTTATTTCCAACTCGATCATTATTTATAATAATTCACGGATTTTAGTTATACCGGGGATTATCGGAAATGAATCAATTAATTTACTACTTGGTTACCAGCGGCTTTTACAACTCAAAGTTAACTTAACTAAACAGGACTTAAATACTAACAGAGGCTACAGGGTGTACCCAAGTGACGGTAATATTTAAAGTAAAAACAGACATTCCTTGACTGGAAAAATCGTTCGTTACAATATCTTTCAAAAATAGAAGAGTGAATACCGCAAACAAATATTAGTTAATAATGCCCGTCACAGACGACTTTAATTGTCAGGGATTGGTTAGATGGATTAGTCGTTTTGAACTATTGACCAGCTTGATCACCAGATGGACTTTTTTGGTGGTTATTTGAACGGCAAAAATACATATTTGCTCCAACCTTGAAGGCCTGAGGAGAACAGAACTCAGGAAGGACATGCTTGAATAATAAATTTTATAATTCTGTTGTTTGAAATAAAAAAGATGACTGGTAAAGTGGTGATCGTCAGTTATGGAGCATAAGGGTAAACCAATGATCTGCTACATTTTGTTTAGTAGCTGTCTCTCAAGGTGGTATTAGTGACGCAACTTCTGCAGATCAATCTCCATGAAAGAGGTCGATAAAATACACTAAGATCGAGCTTGTTAAAAACGCGTCACCAACCATTCGTTTAACTCGATTTTAAACTGGACCCAAAAGTTACCAATTTGTGCTTTATATAGCCGCAATAGCTGTTATGAAGTAAAGTAGCATCCAGGTCTATACAGGAAACCAAGGTTGTTTTCAACAGACTTATTTATGTTAGAAACTTGTGTGTATCGGGAGAGATTATGTAATATAGTCAATCATAGATATCGAGGAGCCCCCTTTCATAATTGGATCTGACATGGGAATGTTTGGTTCATTTTTGGAAAATATACTTCACCGTATCTTAGAGGGATTGAAGTTTATACGATTATTTGAACCCCATTTACAGCTTTCACCAAATTAAAATTAATCAAGTGGGTTTGTCTGCATCTTGAAGGGTAGCATTCGGCACTCACTAGTATTTCAAAGGAGGAAGCAAAACAGCCCACATGGTTAGACGTTGTAGAAAGTCAGTTATTATTATGAAAAAGGAACAATGTTGGTGATAAGACATATCCTTGTGGTACATCTGATTTGGTACAGAAACTTCAATCAATTACAACATATAGTGAGCAGTTAGCGAGAAAATCTGATAAGTATACACACAAAATAAGCTCATAAACCAATAAGATGGTAATTTCATCATCTGACAATTAAATTCCTTTAAGATTACTATCTCTTCTTTCAGATAGTTCTCTTGAAGGAAATCTATTTTGTAGAAAAGTCGATATAGAATAATCATTTGAATGCAACACGAAAATGCTGATGACAATTTGAAAAACAGAAGATATTCTCTTGTTTCTGAGCGACACTCTCAGTGACAAGAAATATAATTGCTAGCATACATAAATACATGCTCATGGGGTTCATAACCTAGGTAAATCAAATATACAAAAATGACTTAACAAGCAAATGTTGGAATTGTGAAGGAAACAATAAAATGAAAATTATAGGCAACTCTTCTTTCTATTTTTTATACAGGGTGATTCGCGAGGAGAGGGTCGTACTTTACCAACAGATAGGGAACATTGAGGTCATCTTAAATCCCCATATAGTAATGGCTATAGCGGCTTCGTTTCCGAAATACAGGGTGTTTTATATTTTTTGGAAGAATTTTCTTTTCGCCATATATCTGCAATGCGTAAACGGAATTCAATGAAATTTTGTATTTTTGTTACAGTAGTCATTCGCCATCAAATGCGTGGGATATTAATAAAATATCAGGGCCGGACCCAGAATAAAATTATTTTTAAATTATTCCTAGAAAATAACACTCTGTATATTGTTTATGAAATTCTTGATACTGAAATATTAATTTATCTCTAGAACGATACAAGATCCCATAAAAAAATATTTTGGCACCATTTCATTGTTTAAGTAAAAAAATTACAATTGTTGAGGAATCAACTTTTTTTTGAAAAATTGAGAGAAAATAGTTACTTCAGTCCTGTTGCATGGCCCCCGAGATCACCAGATCTCACACAACTTGACAATTTTTTGTGAGGTTATTTAAAACTGAGGTATACAAAGAAAAAATAAACACCAGAGAACAGTTGATTGCAAGAATTGAGCACTTTTGCAATGAAATTAATAACAATTTAGAAATTGTTAGAAAAAGTATAAATCAAATGACAAATCGATCAAGAAAATGTATCGAATTTGGCGGTGGTCAGTTTGAAAACAGACAGTGATTAAAAAAATTTAATTGTATTTAGTAAATTTGACCGTTAAATTGTTAATTTTTTTTATGTGTTATTTTTTAAGATTATTAATTACTCAATCATTACAAAATATTTTTATTATTTTACTAGGTATAATGTGATGCGAATAAAAGATAGTGCAAACAGAGAAGAACAAAAATATATGTTACTGATATCTGAAGTGACTATTTTCTCTCAATTTTCCAAAAAAAAATTGATTCCTCAACAATTTAATTTTTTTACTTAAACAATGAAATGGTGCCAAAATATTTTTTTATGGGCTGTTGTAACTTTCTAGATTTAAATTAATATTTCAGTGTCAAGAATTTCATAAACAGTATACAGAGTGTTATTTTCTAGGAACAATTTAAAAATAATTTTATTCTGGGTCCGGCCCTGATATTTTATTAATATCCCACGCATTTGATGGTGAATGACTACTGTAACAAAAATACAAAATTTCATTGAATTCCGTTTACGCATTGCAGATATATGGCGAAAAGAAAATTCTTCCAAAAAATATAAAACACCCTGTATTTCGGAATCGAAGCCGCTATAGCCATTACTATATGGGGATTTAAGATCACCTCAATGTTCCCTTACTGTTGGTAAAGTACGACCCTCTCCTCACGAATCACCCTGTATCTATAATACAAATTATTTTACTTTTATACTCCTTATTGCAAAATAATTAATACAGGTACTTCCCTCTTCAACTGTTGGTATTTAGTGCCTTTACGGGTATTTCGTATATCTTATATTGCCTTCGATTCTGTTCACCAAGCAAATGTTTTTATCAGAATAAAACTTTTCGTTGTGAAATTAAAAATAAAATATATTTCCCTGTCGTTAAATTAATTCGAGAACAAAGTAAAAATCAAAACTATTAGCCAATATTTCATTAATAACTTACTCAAACCTTAGGATTAGTTACAATTTTTTTTTCTTTGCAAATAGATGCCCTGATATAACATAATACTTATGGTTTCTGTTAGAATAGAATTACTATTTGTCAACAATGACACTGCACTCAATTTGCAGCAACATAGAACTATTTTAAACGCCCTACAAATCATTAATACAAATTTAATATTTCAAACTACCAGTTTACTTTATTACGTACTTGCAGTAGTTGTACATTAAATAATCCCAATGAAGTTTGCCTTGCACAATTCGCTGTTTAACTTTTAATGCATTTTGTGGAACCTTTATTTTCTATTGTCTAAACTTTGCACGTACCATTAAACATAAACTCTAAATGCACTATTTTTATAGTCAAAACCTGCTTCGACTGTGGATTAATTAACATATTTCGCTACAACATTAATTATAATTATTGATGATCCTTGGTACTAACTTGAAGTAATAAAGTTATTTATGTATCGAAATGAACCTCGCAATTAAAATACTGTTTATTGTAATTATTTTGATAAATTGTAATTCAAATGATATTTTAAGTCAAACGTAAGCATCAATCTTTAGATAGGTGTAAGTACAGTTTTGATGTGAATTTTTCTATATAGTTTGAAAACTATTACCTTTTATTTTGATACATTTTAAATTATACTAAACCCCAGATAATAAGTAAAACTGCTTTTGAAACTGAAATTTTTCAATTGAATTGTATTTCTAAAAATGTTTCTTATGGTCTCAAAAATATTAGTGATCTACTTTTTTCTAATACAATATCATATCGTATAATATGTGAGTGAAATCCCAATAGTGGTTCTAAAATTACGAATGGCACCTGAAAGGCAATTGAAAAACAGACAAAACATCGCTTTCATGAATTGTGGCGTAAATTCCCTACGCCTTGCATTATGTTTATTGACTTTCTATTTCGCAGTTTTATATAAAATTTTATACGTTTTCAAAAATAATATACAAGCTATAAGAGCTTTGATACATTATTGTCTCTATATCTATACACCGTAGTATTCTGCAAATTTTGCTCTGAATAACTTACGAATTCGCGGAGCTCTCCTGCTCTCGTCGTGTGGTGTGATGTGCTGCTGCATAAATTGGCTTGGATTCCATTACGTCCTATTTGTGGGTACAGGGTTTCTCTGAACGACCCTAAATTTTCAACGAAATGAGGCAAATGCTGCAAAATAAATCCAACATAATACTTTCTAAAAGTATATTTATTGTGCCGTATGTTATTTACATATTATATTGAACCAATGGTATTATTAGACATTTGCATCCTACGCAAACAGAGGCCCAATTTGAATGTAATGTAATCGAAAGGAAATGGTAAAGCAAACATTTCATTAAATTGATATGATTTTTAGAACTGAGTTATACAGTGAGCTAAATTTAATTTGGACTTACAGAGCGTGTGGAATAAAATCGCTCGGACAGACATCAAATAAAATTTTTAATTGCTCGCTTTTCGCTATATTAACCTTTTTTGTGATGTTATCATTGTTCTGCATATGATGTCATTGATAATTTTTTTGTTGCCTCCCACTGAACTTATTTATGCCAACAAATCTCACCAAATAAATCGCATTTGATCTTTGACTGCCCAAGTCGCCTCAAATATATATATAATAACCATAAATAACAATAAATAGTTGCATAAAAATGCTCAATTATTCATAAAGAACTATATGCAAAGGAACCGTTGACCAGAAAACCACCAGAATTCTTCAAAAAAATTAAATCGTAAGGTGACAGCAGAAAAAAGAAAACAAATAAATAAACATCAAGAAATAGAAGATAAAAGAACTAGCACATCGTCTATTTTAGAGGAAACTTTAAACTCCTCTTCACGTTCCTCACAAGACGTTGAACCTGAATTTTCTACAAGCAGTGTTAACATTAACTATCCATCAACTTCTCAAATGAGAATAAAATTTCAAAGTTCAGAACAGGTTTGTGATTGAACAGGGGTCTCCGATAGATCAGCTTCAATTCTCGTGGCCGCAGCTTTGAAGGATTTGGGAATTTTGACCAAACCATCGATCGCAGTAAAATAAGAAGGAAAAAATAAGGAGGAGTCTTCATTTGTTTATGATATTCTGAATTGCAAGCAGTTGGGTGTTATGGAATAGCTGTTAAGACATGATCTTTACAATTGTTCATTTGTTTGCTACATGCAACTGAGCTGCCATTTATTGCAAAATTTGGATGGAAAAACTAGTGGACCCGAAGGTTACAGTGGCGAAATTGGGAAGTAATTAGAAAATTGTGAGAAAATGCATGTTACAAATTTTGAAAAAATAGAAGTATCTTTGCCATAAATCAAGCTTGATGAACTCAGTACCGACCAACAGTACCCTTAAGAAATTTGCCATGGATTTCTAAAGGTAACATTTCACGTTTATCACAGAGGGAACCAGGAAAAATTGTGCATTCCAGATGATTAACGTCAGTTAATCGGATTCTGTGGCTTTGTGTCAACAAATAATCCATCAGAAAATTTAAAAGTTTTAGCCCAATACGTCATTAGAGTTTACGCCCTGACATCATTTGGTGTGGATGTTTAGGTTCTCAACAAGTATATTTATTTAAAGTAGTTTGAACAAGAATGCCACATCAGAGAACATTAACTAGTTTAGGGATTATGGATGAAGTGTATCTTGTATGCCATTTGTTCTTTTGCAAATATGTTAGAACAAAAGACTAACAAACTGTATTCTCTAATGCAAGTCCCTAACTTGGTTTGTCAGTATTTTTCTGCACTGATAGTACCTAAAATATTCACTAATTTTCTAAAACTATATATCAAAAAAATATTTTTTAATTTCTTCTTACTTATTTACCACCCTTACAAAATTACCGATACACAGTTCTGAGATACTTGTTTCCTAGTTATTAACACAACAACCAAATTATAACTTTTAGCACTTACCAGACATCCATTATCAATATTGATGTTGTTTTAGTAAATTTAGCGAAGTTCTTGGACAGTGTGGATACTTAGACTAATGCAGGCAATAATCTACAGTAATTATTGATTATATGTTGTAAACAGGCTGTAACAATATTATGTTGACGAGGATTGACCTACGTGGGAGGCTTTTTGTATACAATACAAAATGCAATGTAGTTCTTCCATGATAAAATTATAATTATATTATATTTAATGGTTTAGTTAAAGCAACCATAGGCTAACTTCGCCCTTAAGAGTCTTATACCCACTTAAATCTTAATTTTCGAATATCTCGTTTAAAACTTATCCGATTTGATTGCAATTTTTATCAGATTAATATAAAATATGTATAAAATGTGTTTTAAGCAAATTTGTATATTCGAAAAATTTTCGGTAATAATTCAAGCACTAGAGAGACTAGTAGTGAAAATTACCCAATTTAGAGCATTGTCGAAATACTCACCTAAGAATTTTGTAGATAACGACTAAAACTAATTTTGTACGATATGTATATCATAAGGAAACGCATAATATAATAACGTGAGTTTTCAACAAATAATAGGTATCACTCTGACGGATATTATTATTTATTTAAATACTCTTTGTTTAATAAAAAGATCTGACAATAAAATATACAACCAAAACACTACTGTTCTCCATCAGGGTAAATAGGTAATTTGAAATGATTGATGATTCTCTATAACAAATCGTTAGATCAATTGATTGGCATATAACAAATTATACCTGAATCTCGAATGGTTAAACACCAAACGTACTTGTAAGGGCTAAATATAATTAAGGTCAAGGTAATACATCAGATCTAATCCAATTTTTTTTCTAACTAGTAAATTTTAGATATTAGAGAAAGTCGTCAAACCAACAAATCTTAAAAGTTATATTTGGTATTTTATTATTATTATACTAACAGTCGTATCAAAGTCAATTTATATGGAAATATAAAACGTACAGTGAGATGATAAATACGTAAATTTGAAAAAATATTTATAATTGTATCAGTTAGATTCTGTCGCTTCTCGAGTATTCAAATATTAAGGTGATACTTAATTCCTTTTTAGTTTTCATAGATCTCTAAAATATAGGTAGTCACAATTTTTTTGAGATTAGCCTTTTTATCAATATATTCAGCAGGCTTGCGTATCAAATATCATCAATGATACTATCACATGCGATCTTTACAAATAGTAGAAGCCAAACTATTTTTTACCTTAATAATATAGAATTAAATATTGTCAAATCTTATTCCCTGTGTACCTTTTCTCTCTCTTGTTCTAAAGACCAGTTAACACGATATGTTGTATGCTAAAAATAATGTTTGGCCTTCGTGAACTACATTTATGTAATAATTAATTATATCGATATCACAAAATTGTTTTTTCCAAACATAAATTAATTCATAAACTAACGGTGATATTTTACTTGAATAATATGCCACACACGATATTTATATCAAAAACTTTTGTAACAATTTATTGCTATATGATATTTTAGTTTTAGGTATTCAGCTTCTTTGGTGATACCATTTGATTTTAAAGCAATTCCGTATTTGCTTTTTGATCTTTAATAGTTATTGTAGAATATATTATTTTTTCTCTAATCAATGTTTGCTAGTATGCAACTTCGAATGGAATTTGGTCCAAGCAGAAGCCAACAGCTAACCGGTTAACCTGTCTTTAAACAAAACCTTTCTAAATGCACAGATTAAAAGAAGAGATCCAACCGTTTTTCCATTTGAAATATTGACACAAGACAACCCAATTTGTGTTGTAATTCCTGAATTAGATTTTGCATCTAGATATTAAAAGCGAATTGTCATCTGCGAACATCAGTAATGAGCTTTCATTAACATTACTTGTCAGATCATTTACAAAGAGTACAAATATTAAGGGCTCCAGAACAGAACTCTGATGAATACCGTTAGACAAAGAATAATGTTTCCGATTTCAACCCATTTATTTTAATAAGTTGTAGACGATTTGATAGACATTAACTCATCCAATCACCAAGCTTTCCACGAAAACCATATTAATGCTAATTGTACGGCACGATCTATCAGATCAAATGCTGTAATCAGATCTATAAAAATGTCAATACATTTTTTGTCATTATTTAGATTCATATCATATCATATAGCTCGTTATGGAAACCTAGTACTGTGGATTGAATTGACTTGCCTTTAAGAAACCCATATTGTTCATTGCAGAATTTTAATACAAAATTGAACCATTCTATTGATATAACTGTTTCCAATACTTTTGAAACGCACGATAAAGGAATTGGTCTATAATTATCAATAGTTGGATCTGTTTCCTTTTTTGTATAGAGGAATTACCTTGGCGATTCTAAATACTTTATGGAATACTAAGTTATGTAAAATTAAATTCTCGCTTTCTAGTAGGAGGCATTGTAGAGGTTAAAGTTACTACTTTTTGAAATATTCGTGATTTTTTTAAATGTTCAAGAATTTTTAGTAGAAATTGCCATAAACTTAGCCATAATTAAAAACAATCATCAATGTCAGTCATTCTCTTACGTCAAAAAATACCAGCACATTTGATTTCAACCCACGAAGATGTTTTAAATTTGTTTTTTATTTATGGAGAATGTGATAAAGTAATATTAAGAACATGGAACACATTTGCTACTCGATCTCCACAACAGGATACCCTATATACACCATGAAAATAACTTTAAGATACTCCTTCAATTATTATAGAAAGATTCAAAAAGTCGAATTCCATAAGTAATAGACTTTTTCTGTCAATATGCTACTTTTTAAAATCCGGAATACAATTAAGAAACCGTTAAGCGAAATTTTACAGATTCATTCCACAATGTCCATTTACAAAATGAATAGCTGTTTCAACGGCAAAGCGATTTTCTGCATCATTTGTCATCCCTTTCATAAAATATTGACTATATCCTGTCGATAAAATATTATTTCACTGTTAGTTCATAATTTTGTGCCTAAGAATATAAATGACTCGCTAAATTATTTTTCTCATTTTCATGGTCTCGAATACAGGCGTTATTAAATCAAATATTGAATATTTTTTTATAAACTTATTGAAATTCGCAAATATATTCATAATAGTAATGACACTCATTAATCCTATTTATTGTTCCTGTAATGAGAAGTAACAAGTATTCACAGTTTTAAAAAAATATATAAAGTTTTTTTTCTTAAAATAACTAAAAGGGCGTCCTTATAAGTATATAACGTTATCTGAATACTAATTATTTTTTGCAAAATTATTGCGTGGGAAATCAACGACACCCATACTTCGCTAGTAATCTTACTGCTTTCAAAATCCTCCGAGAAACTCAATCTCTAATAATATAATATTTATACGACAGTAAAATGTTGTTTTATGCAAGTTTCTTATAGCAGAAGTTTTAAAATAGACTAATTTCTATTATATGCATGAATTATTTATTCTCAATAGGTTACATTTTTACATAAAATGAATGTCTCTTGGAACTATTATGTAACGTGTCAATAGTCGTTTATTCAACAACTTCCTCATCGATTCACTTAAAGTGTCCTCGACAGAATTATTTGTGTAACTTTTTGCTTGAGATTTTCTACATGACATTTAATACCAATCATTTGTTTTATTTGCACGAACCACGCTAGCTTTTCGTATTATTTTTACATTTTCTGTAAAATAGAATGAAGTTTGAACCGTTGACACATGTTACACAATTCCCAGTATCCTTCAATTCCCAGTATCCTTTATTTTATGATGCAGAGAATTTTTAACACAAACTGTTCTGTAAAAGAAACAAAGTGAAACCTTATAGAGAAGAATATATACAGAGTTAATAATAACTGTTGTAAATTTTCCGTGCAGATTTACCAAAAATGTATTTAAAAAAATGTAAAACTTTAATGAAATAAGTAAAACGCGAATGTTGTTTCAAAGACCTAAACAATAAAATTCAAAGGATTAAATTAAATAATTTTGTCGCCGATTGGCTGCAAAATACTAATTTTGCTGAGAAACGTCATCAGCAAAGTGTCGCATTCCCTGCCTGGGCAGGGAAAATGGTCGTAAGCAAGTAAATAATTGACACCTTTTGGTAAGCAATATTTAATTAAGGAACAATAATTGCAGAACATTTCCAACAAAAATTAACAACGCATTTTTAATTATTTTTAACATTAACAGTAAATATATAACTGATATTTTCATCGAAACTGGCAAAAACTTTTATAATAAACTTGCAAAACTTCTATTTACTAAACCGATTTCATTACAATATTTAGTTTGTTTAATTTTCATACTAGCTATATTCAGATATCCATTACCCACGGTATATTTTCAAAGTATCACCCTTTTAGTGGTTTGCAGTTTTGCAGGTATTATCTGTTACAATAATGTAAATTTCCCTTATGCCTGGTAAACGTATATTTTACCCCAATCCTAATGGTTTCTGTTGTTTGGACGTAGGTACGCTTTAACCAAATACACAAATTCCTCTATGAAATCCGTACGTATATAATTAATGATTTTCCTCTCCAAGAACAATATAAGTATAAGGCGACAATTAATTTAAGTATCATCGCCAGAAATTTACTAAATAACTTGTTTAATAAACTGATCCTTGAATAAGGCCGAATATTTCGGATATTTGGTGTTCTATCAGGTGCAAACAATACTCCAATATTTACCACCTTCCTACTTTAAAGATCCAACGATGTACGATTAATTCAAATAAGTTGCATAATAAAAAATAAATATGTTACATATTAAGAATTTTAACAAAAACTATAATTTTACGGTGCTGCGATCGACGATTGTTTTAATCACTATGTCATATCCACTAGTCAGATTGCATATAGTCAAGTATGGAACGACTTATTGAATATATAGGACCACGTAAAACACACTCAGGGATTTTTTATATATTTATTGCATATGCCATTGCTACAGATGTTAAAAAAATTGTTGCAAATAAATATATATTACTATTATTATTATTAAAACTTCTAACACATACATATACGATACCTATATTTCTTATAGTTACTTGAAAGGTAAAACTATTTCCACTGCAAACAGGAAGCTGGAATCTAGTTTTCCTAATGAGTCCTGTTCTCATTATTCTGAATACTCTAACCGTATAGGTATCGGAGCATTTAATTAATCTCCTCGTTAGTAGTTCATCGAATACGTCGTTACTGAGTGCAACGCGATATAAAATTGGAATTTAAATTAAGTTGTATCCAATGCAACCAACCCTATCTTCCCAAAGTCCCAAAGTAGTAAGAATTTTAGAATACTCTGTGTATAGTGGGAATATACTAATTAGTATATTAGTAATATTAATCAATCAATGATTGAAACTATCCACCATTTAAATATCAATTTTATTAGAATTGCGTTCTTATTGGTGTGGAATTTATTCTTAGCAAGCACTCTACTTTTTAAAAATCTGCTTTTCCCATATATGCCAAGTATTTCACATTTCTACAAAGAATTACATACATGGTAATATCGAAAATTCTTCCCTTATATGCAATAAAATAATACATTATATATAGCAAAGGAATTTCATTTCTCATTTTTAAGAAAACATTTCATCTGGGACTCTGCTTTTACGGTCCTTCAAGCGAAGCTATAACATAAACAGATGAATGGTATTATATTTGAAAAGCAAACCTTTCAGCCGTTTAAATTTATAAATCCCGGTCTTTTTTGTTCCGTATATGAATAATATAGTATGCACACTCTGAATTGTTTGTGTTTCAAACCCTTATCTCTATAGCTTCCCATCTGTCGTCGATGTGTTTATTGACATACTCAGTGTATGTACAGAGAGCACAAGCCACCACCGATTTATGATGACTCGATAAGAATCACAATAAAAGACATATTTCGTTATTCTCATTAATAGGTGTTTTTAAAATGGACACGTGATTAATCGAACAAGTTTAAGATTAAATGTTTTAAAACGTGAAATGTTTTACTGATATAAGTTTATTTTGAAATATTTTAACGATAACACTGACATGCAAGCACGCTTTTACGTCATAAAACTTTAATGTATGTAAAATTTAAATTTTATGCACACGAGCTGACAGACTTTACTATTTTAAAATTTCGCTGGTATATATTAGTAGTTACTCTTTAAAATTAGATCAACCAGAGCTGGTTTAATTCAAAATGTAAGGTTCTACATTAAATTATACTCGTACACCATACCTTGATATTTTTATATTTTTTATTAATTAGATTAAAATGGTTAGACGGTGGCAACTAATTTGTAGAGAATTAAAACAAAGTTTAATTGACATTTTTTTAATTAAAATACTATTAAAACAGTACGTATTAAGTTACATCAATCAAGGATGTCATGATAGGGCGTTAATCCAACTAGAAAGCTTTTACAGAAGGTGCGGTTGTTAATAAAAGTTGAAAAAAGGTACATATAAACATTCACTGCATTATTCATATGAGATATCAAAACTAGATCAATTCCCAAGATGGAATTTAGAGTTATGTGGCATTTATTCGAGCTCAACCGTGTTCTAATTTTATAAAATAGTGCTGTTTATACTGATATCAAAGATTCTAGAAACTATAAATTTAAATTTAGTGACATAAATTTTATCTGGGAAACTTTAGTTTTGATATTTTAATAACAATATTCTGAAAAAGAGAACCAACTGAAACAATTATATTATTATTTCTAAAAGACATTTTAATGGATAAAGCATGTTGTGACATTTTGATAAAATCACGATATCTCTAACGCTTTACGTTAAAAATGCCCTTTCCCAAATTTAATAATCGCATTAAGCGTGTCGGCAAGCCTTTTAAATACAACAAAATTTATGGGTACATTTCACTTTACAAATGGAAGTAGTTAAGCTTTGTGAATATCCGAGTAGCAGTAAAAAACCACGATGACATCATTTTAAGCATTTTAAGCAAACGCAATAAACCAGCAAATCAAAATTTATCTTGAGTTAGATTAACACAGAGTGCAAATAATGCAACACAAAATGCAGGTACACTAAATTGCGTGTTCCTTCTGTTGAACCTGTCAGTTACTCCCCAAGTTTCGCTCATAGTTGGCTTTTAATAATAGTAGAGTGGTTGGATGTGTCGAGGCACTATAACTTTTGAACTACACATGCTGTGTGGGAGAAAGCTGTCGCGTTTCTATTCAGAATTAAGAAAAATGAAAGGAAAACTAGCGATAACTAATTAGTGTCATAATTATGAGTTTGCAAACTACTCAAACGTCTGTTCTTGCGCCTTGTACTAAGATATTAACAAATATACAATTACAAATATACAATTAAAAGCACTATATTACGCTATTACTACTTAGTGGAGTCAAGGAGTCGGAAGAGTTGAAGACAAAATTCTACGGCAACGAAACCTACTCCCCACCCCATTTTCGAGGGTGCTGAAAACGAAAAACATAGTGAATGAAGGTTTTAGCGACCGCAATCTCCTCAAATGACCAAAAACTACCCCTTCTTCGGGTTTACTGTTGTAAGGCTAGTAAAATCCGTGATTGGAGGAAATTATAGCTGGGAAAATTATTAGGGTTTGATGAAAAGGGAAGGATACCAGCAGGAGAAGGATGCAGATACAAAATTAAGAAATAATACAAAACATTCGAAAACCATTCGAAAGTTACCCTGTTATTACCCTTCACTTGTCATCGAATCCCAATTATGTTCCCAGCTAATCCCCTCCAACCCCGCGTAGACAAGCATGCGACCTCGCGCTGCCGAGCATGCGTACTACCAAAAGCTTTAGGAGGGTGAATTTTGTCCGTTTGAGGGGGTAGGAAGGGTGAGACGTTAATGAAACTAGTTTTTTCTTGTTCAGCATCAGAAATTGGGCCAGCTAATTTTCTCCAATCACAGGTTTTAAAGAGTGTTCCAATAAGACGGATCGAAGTTACATGTGAATGAGGCTTAAACGTCAAATGACTGCTGACATCTGTTTCCACATTTGGCTAGTTCAGTCTTTGGCAATTTCAACCATGGAAAGATTAACAATCAAACAACGTGTTAAAGTTATTGAAGCCTATTACGAAAATGGGCTTAACAAAAATGCATTTCGCGCACTTCGCGATTTTTTTTAGTCAGCATAATCAATCAACCGAGAGTGCAAATGGAAAATTGTTAAAAAATTCAAACAAACTGATTATTTGTACGTTCGCCGATTGGATGCACGAGGAAAGACAATTCAATGAGGATTTTTCACAAAAAATCATCTTCAGTGATGAAACCCATTTTCATCTCAGTGGCTTCGTTAACAAGCAGAATTGTCGCATTTGGGCTGACGAAAATGAGGACGATTGTTGAAAAGCCGATGCATCCACAAATGGTTACTGTTTGGTGTGAATTATTTGCTGGCGGAATCATTGGATCGTTTTTCTATTACGGTGAACGGTGAGCGTTACCGTGCCATGATAATCAATTTGTTATGGCCTGAATTGGATGCTATCGACAGCACAGCCCATGCAACAATGGCTTTATTGAATGAGAAGTTCTTAGGTCGCATCATCCCTCGAAAAAGCAAAGTCAATCGACCACCAATATCGTGCGATTTGACTTCTTCCTTTGGGGTTATCTTAAGAGTACCTAAGGTCTATGACCTATACCAACAAGCCAACAAAAATTCAACAGCTAGAGAACGAGATAATAAGGCATGTTGGTGAGATCGAGGAGCAATTATGCAGATATGTCATCAAAAATTTGGACCATCGAGTGGAGTTGTGCCGTCGAAGCCTTGAAGAACTTTTGGCAGATATTATCTTTCACACATAATTGCCATGTACCAAATAACATGATTCAATAAAGAAATCAAATTTTTTTAAATTATTTAATATTAACATCGATCCGTCTTATTGGAGCACCCTTTACAAATTTTACAACGGAAAAACGCGAAAAGGGGTAGCTCTTGGTCATTTGAGGGGGTTGCGGCCGCTAGAATATTGTCGGCTTTTTTAGTAAATATCCTGACTCTTGATGAACTCCACTAACTGTAAAAAAAGCATAAATAGATTAGGCAAGAAATATCGGAAAAAAATTTATACCTAATGGGTATCTCTATAATTATAGATTTTTGCAAGTACTAAATAAATCATAACAATTGCTCTTAATGTTGCCATTATTCTACATGGTACAGTTACCGAAAGAGTAAATGAGTTTCTTGCGAGGGTCGATAGTTCTATTTCATATAAATCTAATTCATTTACGCTTTGGTCTTAAATATAAAAAGGAACTGTTGATGCGCTAGATAATTCGGACTCCACAGCCTTATCTCGCTTTCTACAAAATCTTACATTTTCATAGAAATTTTAGATTTGGTTAAGATAACATTTTCCAATTTCGCAGGAGTCATTATTTCGATTTTTGCATATCACAAATTTTGTGGCTTTTCAATTGAGGAAAACTAGAAGAAACTGGGAGTAGCAAGATGAGCACCAATTTTGATAAACCACTCTGCCAACGTAAAATTCTCATAAGAAATGAATTTCAGTATGCCAAAGAAATATTTACGTTTCCAGTCGCTTGGATTTTCGGTTTGAAGTATTCGGACAATGCAATGTTGAGTTACAAGACTGTAACTCGAAGGTCGATCATCTACAGTTGTAGTAAATTGCCCTTCTCCCTTTTTGATTAGCAAACAGAGCCATTCATAGCGGAGTCTAGGAACGTCAAGGAACTCTTGGTTTATGAATTGGTCAAGTTGCTGAACTTGGAACGTCTGTTGTTTAAGGCGCATTGATTGCTTATCAATGTCGTGGAGATACACAGGAGTTCCATCCCTCATTGCCTTTAGGCAAACATGCAGGTATATATTGATTTCTTCGTATCCTCTTTTTACTTGGTTGTAGAAGTCAAACTTGAACTAAGGATGCTTTGGAAAGTCCAGCGTTAGCAATTTGGTATGGATATTTTGGGCTTCTTTCCAAGCCTCTTATATTGTGGCTAGCCTGCCGGAGATGTAGACCTTGATTTTTCTTGACCGGTGGTCTTTTTTGGAATTTGTGGGGATCTGAGAGATTTGCCTGGCTAGATCTATTTCTTGGAAGGCGAGTTGATTCATCTCATCCGTGTTATCATCATCATCTCGGTGTGCTTGTTTAAATTGTGTGTGTTTAAATTTCATCTTGATTTTGGTTATGGCAACATTATCGCAACCTGGAAATCGATCAAAAATTAAGTTTTACCAAAAAAATCAGTAGACAATAATATTCCCAAAATGTCAACCTACCGTGCAAAAAGAGAACCTCAAAATCGAACAAATGGCTCGGGAAAAAAATACTAACAAATTTATGCAAAATTTCTGGTGATTCGATCATTCTTGTGTGGGGGTATGTTTATATTTATTACGTGATCTGTCCTAAGATTTCAGCCGAAAAAATAATCTAATCGACCACAAATAAAGTTGATATTCTCAAACGAATAAAGATTTTGAACATATTTTATAAGAAAAATTACTTGTTTGTGAACTCAAAAATACAACCACTGTTCTTATATATTTTATACAAACGTATCGCTATTTTAAGAACAACGGACTGTCAAGGATAATACTCATCTAACATTCTCTATTTATTAAGATTTTTTATCTTCATCCCAACCCAACAGTACTTTATTTTCAGTATTTGTTTTTTCCGATCAAATACCCTCACGGTTTTATTGGATTAAGAATTTGCGATATTATTATTAGTCAGTAAAAATAGTCTTTAAAGACAAATGAAGAAATATGTATCTTCATAATGAGGAAAATATTGCAAGTCATTCGTTTGGAGTGATGCACAGTGTATATATCACATGCGATGAAATTTCATACTTAGTACATATTTTGCTTTCTCCCACCTGTAGGTAACGTAGATTAAAAGATAAGCAATTTTCCTTGTGTTGTACAAGTTGTTGAGACTAATCCCCGAGGGCAGCTAAGGAATGAAGTGCATCCCTGAAGTACCATTTTATTATTCATTGCCTTTGCCTACAATACGATTTATTATGTCTCTTTAATTTTTTAGCCACATACAGATAGATACACATGTTATATATAATACTTACTACTACTACTTTACTTTTACTCTAATAATATTTTTTTTATCATCCATGACATTATTTTCTACTAGATTTACGTGAAAAATAAAACGTAGCATTTCCTGCAGGAATTTGCCATATAATGAATAATTTGTTCTGTAATAAAGTTCTTCCCAAACAGATATTTAATATATTACATAGGTCTTTATAAATTCTGGAGAAGTACGCCTAGGTGCAAAAGTGTATAGTTTATCCAAAGTTAATTGAAACACTTTTTTTTCAAGCGTTTTTATATTTTAAAAGAGCCGACAAGTAAGGCGGTGCAGATAAAACATGAGTGTCTCAACTGATATTGGATAAACTATACCACATACATACTGTATCTTTTAGAGTAAAACAAACTTTATATTTAAAGAATTCAATTTATTCGTTCTCTAGAGCCAAACGTTATTAAAGTTTGGATTTCATAGGAAAAGAGAAAAGTTGTTTTGGTTTTATTAAATATCAGTGTAGCTAAGAAATGCACGATTTCCTTCCTCGGATAAAGTAAAAGGACAGTAATCACTCAAGGAAGGAAAACTCTCCTCACTCTAGCGTTGTGAAATTTTTTCAACGACAATATCAACCGAATTTGATAATACTGATTTGATAATATAATATAATTGTCAATTGCGCATAATAAAATCTGTTATTAAAGTGTACGCCGCCATTAATAGTGGAATGTTATAATTATTACTGACATAGGTACTTAGCTATTAAGTTTAAGTAGTTATTTATTTTAATACGAGTAGTAGTGTGATTTTCTGATTTAGTAATTACTGCCTTTCATCCGAATGTGGAAATTATGCACTTTCCTACCTAATAAAACAAGTTGCTTCTACTCCCTGCACAGATAGTAACATTTTCGTGCTTTATTTTAGAAACAATAGGTCATTTGATTTCGGCGGTATGTAATGATTATTACATCCCGCTGCTATTGATAACGGTGAGTAATGTTAAAATTATATGGCACTTTAGTTAACGTAAAAACTAAATACGGATGTATATTTTTATTTTTTTTTTTGTAATATGCTTTAATTAAATTTGTCGTAAAAACTTAATACTACTTGAAAGATGAGAGTCGTTTAATTTAATTTATTAATTTAATTTACTTCCCTTATTTTAGATATATAGATAAAGAAATTTGTAAGGATTTTCCTGAATCGCTTGAATTGGTCTTCAAATGAAATTAAAAAGTATTTCAAAGTACGGAAAAACTTTGTATTTTTTTAATGGAGCAGTGTTTCATTCAATCATTTCCATATTATCTTAATTTTCATATAAAATTGTAAATATTTAAAATTCTGTGTCGGAAAATATATACAATATACTCGTGAGTATAATAATAGACTCACCATTAGATGAAGAACAAAAAGTCAATACATTTTACAAATTATAAGTGAATATAATAAGCAATATCCTTATACAAGAAAAGAAACTTTATTGTATAAGAAATTGTATGTTTCGAAAGGGAATAAATTTTTTCTGAAAGATAGAATTTTTGAAAAAAACGCCTAAATAATTATTATTTTATACTAATGAGTGTTTAGTAATTTGTGTTACTATATTTTGTATGTAAACTACATGTTGTGTACAGCAATTCGATGATGTGAATGTATTTTTTAAATGTTACGTATTCGTTTAAAAAAAATGGAGGTATGTGTCAAAACTTTGTGTATTTTAAATGGTAATTTTCAACACGCCTGGCAAATTTATGGCTTTTTTGGACAAAAATTGAGACGCGGCTCATTTCACAATCAATTGCAGTAATTTCTTTTTTTGAGTAATCGTCAAGAGCTGTAGTTTACTCAGTAAACTACAGCTCTTGACGATTAGTTTACTCTACCACTGCTTCAGTTAGAAAAAAGTCGATTCTTATTTTTACTTTTGACCATTAACTATCCCTGCAAGAAAGGAAAGTCTATTTTTTTTATTGTATTTTATCACATTTTTAAAAAGAGTATTTTGAACACTTAAATGTCTAACTTTATGTTTTTGAGGTCGCTGAATTACTATCTGATGTCAAATTGCCGATATTGACTGTTGACATGTCAAATAGCTGCCAAATTGTACAAAAAGTAAAAATAAGGAACGACTTTTTCCAAATTGTAGCAGTGGTAGAATACACTACAGCTCTTAACGATTACTTAAAAAAAAATTACTTTAATCGAATGTGAAATGAGCCGCTTCTCAATTTTTGTCCAAAAGAAACCATAAATTTCGTCTGGGAAATTAAATAATTAAAAGTAATATCATTGTGAAAATCAACGATAACCTGTTCGGTTATTACATGTAAACAAGCTTATACAAAGATCTTATTACTCTTTAAAGTTGTTCTTCAAAAACCAACATAATATATTGAATTTTAAACTTAAGATAATTGTTGCAACACTTGTTTTAAAGGAAAAATCGCAGGAAATTGTATTTACTTTGTACCACAAATTCCATCCTAGAATCCTACTTACCTCAAAAATAAACTAAATACATATTAGAAATACATACATACAGCTAATGTCCGATTTAAGAATATTAAATATTCCCAGATATAAGACAACCACGTTTCGGAAAAGTTTTACTTATATAGTGCTGTCGTATTATACAACTCTTTACCCTTTCAGATTAAACACTTAAGCTTACCAAACATAAGTTTCAAGTAAAGAGATACCTTTCTAACACACAATAGTAGTAGTAGTAGTAGTAATTGCATTTTGGCTTTGATTTTCATAAAAAATCATTAGCTCAGCGCCATGTGGAAAGGTACTTTTTTTTAATTATTATTTTTTATTATTTATTTATTTATTTATTTATTTATTTTTTCTTTGTTAAACAAAAACAATTTTACAATTCATTATGCATACAATTTATGTATTACTTATATTAGATTCATTTTATTTTAATTTATGCAACCAACCAATAGATATACAGTGTGTCGCACTTAAGAGTGAAACAGCCTTATAACTTTTTTAATTTTTATCCGATTTAAACCAAATTTCACTCAAAGATAGAATCCATTAGGATCAACCTATGGTCCAAAAGTCATTTGCCCCTTACTAATACAAGCCACCTACGATATCAAAATAAACCGAGAAAATCAAAAAACATATAAGGCCGCTTTTATCAAAAATTTTATTAAAGTAAGTTGTTCAGAATTGTTCAAAAACCTTAAGTCCAAAATTTTATCAAAATCAAAAAATATTAATATTTTGTTTGAAAAAATTTTTAAGTCTGAAAATATAATTTTAATGGATTATTGTATTGTAATATTTTATTTAAAAAAAAAAATACTAAAGAAATACTCTGCAACTAAATCCGAATGACAATTGATATTGTAAAATTATATTTTCGGACTTAAAATTTTTTAAATCAAAATATCAATATTTTTTTATTTTTATGAGATTTTGGATTTAAGATTTTTAGACAATTCTGAACAACTTTTATTAGTAAAATTTTCAGATAAAAGAATGCCTAATATGTTTTCTTGATTTTTTGCGTTTATTTTGGTATCGCAGGTGGCTTTGCATTAGTAGGGGGCGAATGGTATTTTGGTCATGAGTTGACCATAATGGGATCTATCATTGAGTAAAATTTGGTTTAAATCGGATAAAAGTGAAAAAAGTTATAAGGGTGTTTCACTCTTAAGCGCGACACACTGTATAAGTTGTGTAACACTTATATACCTAGTGATATCATTTTAATAATCACAAAAAATTTTATCCTTAAAATATGTAGGGTTAGGTGAAAAATAACTAAATAAACTTCGCCCTTATAAATTTTTTGCTGGAAACACAGTCGTTTATTATTATTATTATTACCTATATTATTATTATTATTATTATAAAATATACGGATATACTACTGAATAATCTGAAGTTTTTGACACATTTATTTAAAATATGTAGGAGTTTCGAATATTTCCTATTGCGTTTCATTGATTAGTCGTAACATTGGCGCATTCGCCATAATGTGGAATATCTTTCAAATCCATTAAAAATTTATTTTTATTCAACTGCATTCTGCTAATAACAAATTTATTAGTAACAATTTTGCTTTTGTAATCCTTGACTACAGTTTTAATAGATTTTTTGTATTTCTTAACTGTTTGTAAAATACGACAATACGACAAAAAAATACGTATTTTGAAAACCGAAAGCAAAACAGTCACTTTTTGTACAGCATAGAAATTTTTTTTCAATTTTCTTAGGCTTTTATGTAGAAATACATACCGTTTGATATACACTGGCCCTTTAAATCGTTTCTAAAATAACTTGAATACATAGGTAAATTGTGGAAGTGGGTGTGCATCTGCATTTGACGTGTCGATAAAGGCCAGTTTGTGACAAGCAAGTATGTTATAATCGACTTTACACTATTGGAAGTTATTTCACATCTACTTTTTTTAACAAAAATATGCATACAAATTGGGCGATAATATAATTGACAGATCCAATAATATAGATATTACAAATATTAATGAATTAATGAAACAAAAAATTGTACTCATATTTCAGACAAAACGGAAACTACCGATCTCGTATAACAATCACCTTAATTCTGAGGAGGGTTGAAACCTAGCAACAAGGTAGTTAGATACAGATACCAGAGAACACTAATATCGCACTCGACACACTTTTTGCTAACCAAGTTGGCATCATCCGGAGACGAATAGAATACAATGTTTTAGCAGTTTTAATCGTCTCCGCCTTCTGATGCCAACATGATCGGCGAAACGCGTTTTGGTGATTCAGGAAACTACGCCGATGCTATTCGACTCTTTAATTTAAACTCTAAGTATTTCCTGATTAGCACCTCTGTAAATATTTTTTACTAGGTGATAGAAAATTATTTGTATTTAGACTTTAAAAAAATTACACTTTAGCACTGATTGGAACATACCTATACTTATATTTCAATTATTTTAAGATGCTATAGCAGCTATTACTGCGACAGTAAATTATGCCCATATATTACAGATTGCCAGCTATTCTCGTTTTCTATTCTTTATGTAATAAAAAATAAATGTCTGATATGTTCAGTAATACCTACGGCATCACTACTGATACCGTCACATAACTTAGTTTTGGAGTCGGAAGTACAAATGGCCACTTTAATTCTCATTATCAATAAGAGTTACTCATAGTGTAGAAGACAGAACCTGGTTTATGCGGCGATAACCTATCTCTCGCCAGATTATGTCATGGCAGTTGCAGTTGTTAAAAAATAGGGAATCATGAATAAGTACCAAGCCTGCTATGACAAATAAAAATAGTTTAGAATAATAACTTTAGAAAAATAAATTTAATATAAACATAGCGTATTTAACGCCGTCATGCGTCATGTTGAAGAGTATCAATATATGGAGTACGGCAGAATAAAACTGACAAGGTGATTTGCGAAGGAAAAAAGCTTTAGTGGATTGGATCTGCGCTAATACCGTCTGGTTATGGATTAGAAGACTTTAAGAAGAAGCTTGGTGAATAAGGGACAATGTATGAATTGATAAATGAATATACTTTAAGCGAGAGGAACAAGTAGAGGCAGAAAAGTAACAAAGAGATTGCCCGTAAAAATGTAGTTAACTCGTAATTGGGTTTTCCCCGAAAGAAGTTGCGACTTGGGTAAGTGTATCGACTAATCATCTTCATAGAAACGCCTATACGGAAAACGCAAGGTATTAGTTTGGTTGTTTAGGCAAAAGTAATAACACTGAAATATTTGATACTGCAATCCATTTATATTTTTTATTTACCTACTTAGAATTTTGCAAAGTAAGGTATTACATAGAGGAAGTTTTAGAAGTTGGGAATAATTCAATAAAAAGTTGTTAAAAACATTAGCAGGCAGGTATTTCAACAATAGTACTGATTATTAATGTGATTTTTAAATTCATATGTACCTACGACAAAATTATGGACTGGCATCCGTGAAAATCGAAGTTACAGGGTAAGGAAACAAAATTGGGAGGGTGGAAATTAGGCACATTTGTGTATATTCTAACATCAGTATGACTTTTTTATCACTGCAATTTCAAAAATATACAATTAAGGTAATTATTTTAAAATAGAAATAGGGGCAGTTTTTCCGAGGAACTTTCTTTACCGATAAAAATATAATGTTTATTGATTATTATAATGAAGAAAGTAACAAATATTTATTATACGTGTGGACGGAAATTCAGCTTTCTCCAGGCGTTTGTATGCAAATTGTCATTGTTTCTCCAAGCTTCATCAGCAAATTAGAAATCTGAAAAGGTTCAGCTGAAGAAAGGAGAACTAAGAAGAAGAAGAGAAACTGAGCAGCTAGTGAAAGAATCATTACAGTTAGAGAAGGCATATATCATCAAAAGATCTGATATATGCAAGAGCTCCGACTCAAATCATCAGGATCCATTTGACCCAAGCATAAAGCGACCATTGGATCCGGTTACCCATTGCATTTCCCTTCCCCTTCCTCTATACAAATAAATCTACAGGATTCTTTTATTGACGATTTATTAAATGTTGGAGAAATTCGTGTGGTGCTGAGAACTTTTGAGAAGGTGCGCTTTGACTTAAGTAGAAGGTGTTTTTAAAATGAAAGTGTTTTTGATTTGTTTAATGTAACGTAAAGGCATATTTTCAAAGGCACATTTTTTTAATATACGGCTGGGCTTGTAAAGGTTTAAATAGGAGAACTCTCCAGGTCTTTGTTTATATAAACTTATTGATTCGGCAGGTTCAGGTTTAGACCCCCGACAATTCATTCGTGAATCATCCCGAAGATAAATTGTCAGATTCACCAACCAGACCAACAAATTTAAGAATAATTCGACCTACAAATTGAATCCTCTTTCATGAATTTTAATAATTTGAACTACATCTTTAAAGTAATAGTTGTTATATTTTAGATGGAAGCAAAATAGTAATATATAAAACAAACGAGGCCCTTTTTCCTACAATAAATAATGTGAACTTTGATCACGGAAACCCAATTCATCCCACCATACATAACAAAGGGATACAAGTTATTTGATTAGCAAACACCATTTCCTAACAGAGCTTAACTCTTGGGGCTGAATAAGTCAATATATTTTATTAGCCTTTTACTAAGTTGATCCAGGTAAGTTTAAAAACCAATAAATTGAAACGGAATTGCCCACGCAGAAGTTCTAATTTATAATTTATGAATTTGAATATAAATATGTGTTTACAACGCCTGAGTTTTATTTAATCGCCTTATTTTAAAAATAATTCTCAGGATTATTCTAAGCTTTATTTACAGATAAATTTTGCAGATAAATATTTCGTTTGTGATTTTCAAAAAGCATATGCCTTTTAGACGTACCTACCTATGTAAAACAATATACCAAATATTTCAACTTTTTACTTATTATTATAATCCGAGTTATACAGGGTGGTTCAGATTTGTGTACATTAAATTTGAGAGGTGATAGAAAATCGCAAAATAAGGGGACTTTTCTTAATAAACATACCTCGAAAAATGCACCATAACTTGTTGAAGTTTCATTAAAAAAAGATTTATAATTTAATATCTAAGGAGAGACAAAAGTCATCCTTTTCAAATTTTGCACACTGCCTTTCTACGTAAATCTGCATCTACGCTTCAAGTCAAAAATAGTAACAGAAAGCCATTGGCGTAGATACGGGGATTACATATCCCCTTTCTAGAAATATGTAGAACGCCACTGGATATTTTTGAAAAATTATCAAACTGCTTAATTGCCTATGGAATTCTGAAGAAAAATGTGTTCTATTTTGATAGAACAAGCCGTTTCCGATTTATTCGTCAAGTTTTCCATCAATTACGCGAAAATCGACATCAAATATTGGAGGCAAACAACTCCATTTCCAGAAGATGTCAAAAGTGTATTGAAGCCGAAGGATGGCACTTTGAAAACTGTTTGTAAATACATATGTGAATTGCCTTCGTTCTATTTTTTGTCAATTTTTTATTAAATATCAATAAAACATAATTGAATCATGTTTGGAGGGCTATTATATCCTTTATTATGCCTGCACAAATGTGTTTAACCGTAAATAAATCGGAAACGGTTTGTTCTATCAAAATTTTACAAGAACACATTTTTCTTCAGAATGCCATAGGCAATTAAACATTTTAATAATTTTTCAAAAATATCCAGTGGCGTTCTACATATTTCTAGAAAGGGGATATGTAACCCCCGTATCTACGCCAATGGCTTTCTATTACTATTTTTGTCTTGAAGCGTAGATGCAGATTTACGTAGAAAGGCAGTGTGCAAAATTTGAAAAGGATGACTTTTGTCTCTCCTAGATATTAAATTATAAAGCTTTTTTTAATGAAACTTCAACACCCTGTATCTAAGTTATGGTGCATTTTTCGAGGTATGTTTATTAAGAAAAGTCCCCTTATTTTGCGATTTTCTATCACCTCTCAAAATTAATGTACAAAAATCCGGACCACCCTGTATAAAAATATAGCCGAAGTTCAGACGCACATATGACATCAATCGATAATTGCTCCGTTAGTAGGTATATTTTATTTCATTTCATGTGGTTTATTATTATTTTATATTTTTATCACAAAAGTGAAACCATTGTGAACTATACAAAACACAACCCGATACCTATCAATAACACGATAACAAAATAAGCTTGTAAAACGAAATATTAAATATAAATAAAATAAATTAACATCAGGTAAATTGTATATATGTATAAGTATATAGTGTATATATTTAACTACAACGTGCAGATAAGCAATAAATGTATCGATTCAGAGTTTATTTATTGATAATTTTTTCCACGTTTTTTTTCATCATTTTAATTATCTCTTTCAACTAATACATTACACTGGTGGGTTGGCAATTTTAAAAGGCAATTTAAGTCGATGAGGTCACCGAATAAGTGTTTTAAATGTTATTAAATTTAATGTTTAAATATCGAGTTAAAGAATGATTCCATAATAGATTTTTCACAGGCGCATTACTTTATAGGGAGAAATAATATTAATATTCAATGTTGAAATTTAATATATTAAACTTTATCTCGAACTTTGGCGTCATTTTTTCAGCCTATTTACATTTTTTTATTTTGCTCAAGAATTATTGGGTTTGCGGTTTAGAAAATAAAGTTCTTTACGAACATCCACGAGATTTTAATATCACAAGGATTATAACATTTTATTTTTTTCATCGACAAACTTATTAAGCCGTCAAGCTCCTTAAGCAGTTTTTCTGTGCTTTTGAGTTGGAAAATCAAACTGAAACATTTTTAATATCAACTTATTAAATAATTAAATGGTAGTATTGCTAGTAATCTACAATAAAAAATATGGAATGGCAGGCACTTATGTTTGTCCGATTTAATAATTTGCTTGATTTGCTAGCCCTTTATTTTGTTTTCCCATCATTCAACTGCGAACTGAGCTTGAGATGGGTCATGAACTATACCACCTATTAAATTAGGTAGATCTTGATTACCTTGCATCTGAAATTCGAAATGCTATCGGGTTCATCTTCATATGAATCATAGGTATGTTTTGAAGATAAACGTTTAACATCTAAAATTGTCTACAATAAAATTAAGCCACCTCATAAACGAGCACGCCCAATGGGACCGTGCGTCGACTAAATATTTTGTTTCCATGTGGCTTTCACATTAAATTTGCGGTGAAATTTATATTTGCATTTGTATAATACACGTACAATTATGAAGAAAAGAAAATAGTGCATAATTACATAGTTCTATTTTTAATCTAACTATATACTTTTTTATACATAGGTGATAAAATCTACATAACATATGGCGTTTTAGTTTTGAATAAAGTTCGACAACCTATAATTTTAGCTAGCGATTTAGGTTATCTTAATGACCTAACAAAAATATAGACACAAAAAATTGCAATTTTTTTTACTAGTCATAGATTTTATCGAAATTTGACATGAAAGAGTTTAATTTAGTATACACAGTATATCTACGAATGATCGAATAAATATGTGTAGGTTATCAAACATTTTTGAGTTAGATATTCAGTTCTAGATTTAACTCCTGTTTGATTTAATACTAAAATATGCAGATAATGAGTAAAATATGCAAAATGTTTTAGAATCACATTTAAAAAAGTCGGTTACTGAGACGTTCACAATAAAACGTTGTCCAAAATATCCAATTTGATAGTTTCTGAAAAATCGGTCAACTTTGATTTTTATTCCAATAGACATTTTCTTACCGTTTACTAAAAGGTATTCTAAGTATTTCGAATATTTATTGAAATAAACATGAGAACGTTAATTAAAGTTCCAAGTAAGCCATTTTCGTTATGAATAAAAAAGTTTTATACAGGGTGTCCCCCCGATAATAACGTGCAAAAAATTAAAGTGGGTACTTCATTTAAAAATTTTCAAAATAAGCCTTCCCTGTTCAGCTACAACCCCCTTCAGGGTCTGTATAAGATGCAAGTCAAGATTCTACCACACCCCGCACAGGTCAGTTTGACATGATGCAATCAAACCGAAACTACCGTGACTGCAGGTTGCAGCAGGTGCATATGTGTTTTCGCAAATTTGTGCGAGATGGCAACTCTTTTATGGAATAAATTATGCACTTTTTATTTTTCAAATAAATTAATTTACAGCTTATACCAAGAGTTAGGGAAAATGAATTTAAAAGTTAGAGGCAATGAATAATGTCGGAAAGTCAGTAAATTTGGCCAGAAAAAATATAAAATACATGCTAAAAAAACATTTTTAAAAATAACTTTCCGACATTTTATACATATTTTAGAGTAATCTGATAAAAATTGCATTCTAATCGGATAAGTTTTAAACGAGATATTCGAATTAAGATTTAAGTGGGTATATAAGACTCTTAAAGGTTTGTGTCATAAAACTGTTTTTAATTTCTATCTAAAAATAGCGCAATCGGAAAAAAACTAAATTTGACACACATCTTGGTTAATAATCAAAAGGAATCTAATACGAACTTACTTAGTGTTTTGACTAATAAATATCGTGCATGTCGCTTTTGATAGATTACCTAAGTAGATGTAATATTTTTGTCTCAAAACTGTCGATTATACAACATATTTTCAAGAGATAAAAAAGTTTCTAAATGAGTCATAATGTTTAGTTGTTTGATTTAATTGAAAGAAAAAATGGCAGGCAGAAAGATATTTACAAAAAAATTTCAAGAAGGGTAGTTCTTTCACCCTTTTGTATACACACTGGGTGGATGAAATAATTTCATTAGATGCCTCTTGATTAGTAACCGAGATGTACCGAATTTCGTCTTTTTCCGATTACGTTATTTTGAGATAGAAATTAAAAACCATTTTTTGACACACACATTTAAGGGGGTGTAGCTTTAAAATAATTTTATGTGGAGTATCCACCTTAGTTTTTGACAAAGAATCGCCAGTTAAATTTTTTGTAAGTTATTATCGAACACCCTGTATATACTCATACAGGGTGTTTCATTAATAATTGGTCATGCGCTAACTGAGGAATTCTTAGATCAAAATATGAAGATTTAAACAAAAACACTTAGATAAAATGAACCTCCTTACTGTTAAAGTTAAAAACTAAAAAATTATTTTCACATATTATATATTATTTTAAAATTACTTAATATTTCTTTACCATATTTGGTAGATAGTGTTAGTGGTCTAAGACCTATAATATCAGCGAAAGAACTGGTTGCTCATTATTGTCAGGGGTCCACAGTAGGGGGACAAAGTAGTTTCTCCTCCTTATTTTGTACGCCAATGGCCAAATATTCCTTTTCTTGGTTTTCTATTATTTTTCAATAATTTTTACGCAAAAAAGGTACTCCTAAAGTGCCTATTTCTCGAAATAAATTCTCGACAAAAATTAATTTTTAATCACATCCAACTAATGCCTTAAATAATAATAATTTTAAAATAAAATATGAAAATAATGTTTTAATTTTCAACTTCAACACTTCAACTTCGGTAAGGAGGCACATTTTATCTAAGTGTAAGTATTTGCTTAAATTATATTATAAAACAAAAACTTGCCAACAGTATTTATATAAGTTTCTATTAATTTCTATTAAATTATATTAGTTTCTAAATAATAAATAATGTTTTCTTCTTTTTTTCCTATTTCTATTTCTGGGTGCTGTTTTATTTCTGTTCTATTCTGTACTGTTCCATTTTACTCTATTTCTACCTCTATATCTATTTTCTATTTCTACCTATTTCAACTTTTTATATTCGTTTCGTATATAGACGTGTGACCCAGCTGAGGTATTTATCAAAATCCAGTTATGAGGAAATTATATTGTAGAAACAATAAAGTCAGTTTTTATATTAGTAATAATGTTTTCTTCTTTTGTTTCCTATTTTTATTTCTGTATTCTATTCTATTCTGTACTATTTCTGTTTTGTTCTCTTCTATTTCTATTATCTATTTCTTCTATCTATTTCTACCTATTTCAATTTTTTACATTTGTTTTGTATAAACATATCGTCGAGATATTTATCGAAATTAATTATAGAGGGTAATAAACAGAGTATATTAATTATCCGCATAAATTTAGAAATTGATAGAACTCAATAAAGTGATGTAATTTTTACAGAAACATTTTTTACGCAGTGTTGAGAAAATTAGGCAATTTTTGTTCGACAATTTCACTGCTCTCAACTTTTTATTCGGCAATTCCACTGCTGTCAACTTTTGCTTATTAAGAAATAATGTGAAATATTCTTAATGCTTTTTAAATAATACTAAATATTTAATTTTAAAATAACATATTAACATGTGGAATGTTCTCAACAAATACCATTCGAGGTTAGATTTCTGGTAGGATATTTTTTTCTTTCTTCGAGATAGCGAAAACACAAACACATATTTTAATGATATAGAGTCTTTTAAAGTCATGAAATATGTGTTTGCTTTAATTATATACGATATACGATTATATTCTTCACCCCTCGTATAAAGCAAATGAACATCTCAACAAAACAAAAAAAATTCATTAAAAAATTAGAAGATAAACGATCAACAGTCAATATCTCGAATGTGTTCGACTGTTGAAATCGTATAACCTATAATCGATTTGGTGGCGTAGTGGGCTAGAGCATGAGTGACAGTCATGGCTCTGGCCACACTGCCTATCGCGTCCAGGTTCGAAGCCCGGCATCGGCAGATGGCAATGTCGGTGGGTATGGATGTTTGTCTACGTTTTTTCTAACGTGTAGCCCCCTTCTGGAGAGCCTTTGTTTTATGTTTTTATAAACAAAGACCCTGTATAATTATCTAACTTTTTACACTCTCGTAACATTTTAATATTTTGCTCAACTACAAGTTAGGGTATAGTCAGTAATCTGAATTTGCTGTTTGCAATATTTGAAAAACACTAAAATTGCCACGAATTTGTCAAACCATTTATTATTTCATTAGAAATTGAATAATTAAATATATTTCGTTCGTAGTTGTAAATTATTTAAACATGTTGTTTGGAAAATTGCGGATTTTTGTGTGCGTTGCTTGCATTTTGTTAATTAATATTTCTATTTAGTCCCTAAAAGCGGCTATGAAACCTCGACTTTATATATAACTAGTTATGCTTTCAGAACCAGTTTCTAATTATTTACATTTGGTAAAAAATCTTAAAGTGGAATATATGGAATTTCGCCACTGTGCAGTTTGCGAATTCTTTAATATTGATGAATCAATTATTGCCTAGCGCACATATTTATTAAATATACCTGCCATTTTCTGAAAAAGTTGTTGAAATACTCGTCGAATGTTTTTCATAACCAAAGTTTTCATTAATCAACTGCACCAGTCATTGTTAGTGCCCGATAATTTTGAAATCAGTGAAACAAGGCATGTAAATTAATGAGTCTCAGTTAATTAATTTATATACAGCTGAAAGAGCGTCATAATTTAAGGGAAACAATGCCAGTAATCCAACTTCCAGAACTCATTTAAACTTCAAATGTAGTTAATGATATTTGTTCTTATTCTAGTTGAAGTTAATTAATAATGTTATTTTGTTTCAGTGCGAAATTTATACCAGCAATATGAGTTTCTTCAATTCGCTATCGGAATATGTCAGCAATAGTGTAGCAGGATTAAGTTTGAGCCCTAAGCGGTGAGTTATTACACTTTTTGTCGTAGGTATATAATTTATTTGATTTACGACTTTCAATTTAGTATTATTAGCAATATACCCGTGTTTGGCATCCAGTGACCATTTTTGTAACAATCTTCTCACCCTTTATATTGTAGCATGTACGGAAACCAATTTGGTATTTCCTTAGTTTCATTTTGATGATTACTATCAGTTTCCACGTCACATATATATTTCACTTATGGGCTTGTTTGGTGCTAATTAACAGAGTGTTTTATTTTAATAAAAAGTGTTATTTGCTCTTATTAAAAAATTATTAGATTATTAGGTCTATTTTTGCACCTTTCAGACTGAAGTGATCATGTTTATTCCATTCACATATTACACCAGATGTGACCACATTTTGCTGGTGTAGTAAATGTAAATAAGCTTGATAAATGATTTTAGAAGATGTAAGTACGGAAATTTAACTTCATAATTTATTTTTATGACTGACGATATAATTTTGTACGAAATTGGATATCGTAGCAGACGTCTGATAAAATATGAAGAATGATTACATGTTATAAATAAGTTTTATATGGGCGAATGTAATAATGTGGCTATAAAATAAAGGTAAAGCACTTATTATTTTATGAAATCTTTAACTCAAAGATTTGTCTATCAATTCTTTAAACCTTTATTTTTTTATAAAAGTGAAGACAATATTTTTCGAATAATTTGAAACACTGATTTTTAATATTTCTAAACAATCAATTTAAATGTTTTTAGTCACAGTATTTTGAAATCAGTTTGGCGTTCTATGAGAAAACAACTTGTATCCACTACTCTCTCACTTATATTGATTTGATTGAGTTAATATTCTTCTAAGTGGTGCTATGATTTCTAGATTCAGATTTATTAATATGAAACAAAACAAAAATTATTCCTTGTCCCCACACACTACTATTCTATATTTACAAATTAAGCACAAGGTAAGATTACAGACAAAAGCTCAAAGATATGATAGGAGGTTGTAAATACAGACCACAGCGAGCAGGCGGTTAAGAAACGGTTACCGGGATTAGAGAAGCCAAAATCACCACTATATTCAGCAGATGACAACTAAGTAACAGGTGGGTATCAGGAATAAAGAGAACAAAAGCGCAACTGTATAACATAATCTCTACAAAGTACCAATAATGATTACAGACTCATAAGCTAATGCACAGTCCCTATTAGGGTTCTTACTTTTTTGGGATTTATTATCACATTCTTGAATAGTCCCAGATAATCTAAAAAAATCACCTTCACGTCAAAGGAAGTTGGTTTTTTGACATAATATAAATGAGATAAAAATAAAAATAAGGATATTTCGCAGACGTTTCGTTAGCATTGAAAACGGAAACAGACAAATTTGGTTGAACTAGTTAGTTCCTATTTCCAGGGTCGGTCACAGAAAGTATAAAGTGTCCTGTGTAAAAATTGTCACATCTGGTATACCGCAAGGATCCATATTAGGGTCACTCCTATTTTTAGTTTACACTAGTGATATTTTAAGGTCACTGAAAAGTACAAGCATTTGCTGACAACACTTAAGTTTATTAAATATAAAATATATAATCATATAACAAAAAGTAATTTTATAATAATTAATATGAATAAAAAATGTTGAGTAATATTCGAAGCCGATTTCATAAGAATAAAATGAATAAAACAATTTCAAGAGTATATCAATAGGTGGCAGGATTCGCAACTTTGTTTTCTGGACGATATTTTACCAATAATTTTACACATAAACCAATAAATTATCAATTTCGTAAAAGTAGAGTACGCCTGTTAACCTTGCTAAATATAAAGGATGAGCACACACAATTTGCATAAAATTCCATTTTTAATGTAAAATTAATAAATGAATATTTAATATAGGGTTGTATGAATTTCAGCTTAAATTTATGCAAATTGAATATGTTCGGTTTTGGCAAATACTTCCATATTTTTAAATCAGATTTTATCGAAAACGTTATAATTAAACCATACTCTTTAAGTGTAACATTAGGTGTTTTCTAATATCTAAATAATATTAGGTACAAGGAAAATATAAAAATTAAATAAAACATAGCACAGATTTAGTTATAGTTGATTTTATCTGAAACTTTACACTAATATACAAGCACTTAAATTTTACAAATATTAAAAAAAAAAAGCAAATGTATGCCATCTATGATCATTTTATATTCTTCAATTAATAAACCAGTTATCATAATACGTTTTAACGTTTAACAGGACGCGACACAGTTATACCGGGTGACCACGAGATGAGGTTGCACTCTATAACTTCTTTGTTATTAAACCGATTAATTTGAAATTTACAGGTGAGGCATAACATCTAAATGCGCAACTTTTGACACTTGGTGGTCCTATTTCTTACTTCCGATTTAGCCGAAAGTGATATTAACTTTCTTATTTTATATACAACTCTACCTGTTTTTGTAATGTATCTTATTCGTTATAAAATTTACAATACAATGATATGTCACACAATGACTTTTCATTTCAAAATGGCCGAAAAATTAAATTTTTTCAAAAATATTAAAATGTCAATTAAAAGATATTGAAAAATAATTTTTTTCCAAAGTTGGCCGTGAAATCAAAAGAGTAATGAATTTGACATGTTTAATTTTTAATTTGTACAAAAATTTCGTTTTGGCAGAAAGATATTAGGAAAATAAGATAAATATTTTTCTGCAATTTTTAAATACTCAAAACTATTTTTTTTTTAATACACCTACCTGACTTTTTTTTTAATTTTGCAATTGCTTGTTTCGTCTCTTTGATTTAATGCCATTAACGTACCGAATTATTCACAAAATATAAAAATTAAATAAAAATTTCTCCTAATATTTATTTTATTTTTCTAATATCTTGCCGCCAAAACGAAATCTTGATGCAAATTAAAAATTAAACATGTCAAATTCATTACTCTTTTGATTTCACGGCCAACTTTGGAAAAAAATTGATTTTCAAAATCTTTTAATTGACATTTTAATATTTTTGAAAAAATTTAATTTTTCGGCCATTTTGAAATGAAATGTCATTGTGTGACATATCATTGTATTGTAAATTTTATAACGAATAAGATACATTACAAAAACAGGTAGAGTTGTTATTAAAATAAGAAAGTTGACATCACTTCCGGTTAAATCGGAAGTAAAAAATGAGGCTACCAAGTGTCAAAAGTTGCGCATTTAGATGTTATGCCTCACCTATAAATTTAAAATTAATCGGTTTAATAACAAATAAGTTACGGAGTGTAACCTCATCTCGTGGTCACCTGGTATACTCGTAGATAAAACATGGAAGAGGGTTTTTATTTGTTTTCTACATAAAGCAATATCTAATTCATTATGAAAAGTAAAACGTAACCAGAAAACAAAATGAGAAAATGTACATTGTTTGCCTACCTTGAATTAAGCTCTCCAATTGGGAGATTTGTCTGACCCGAGGCATTATAGGTAATTTATTTGTCTCAGTTCCTGCTACAAGATATTTACACGTATCCTTAAACTAGGACGATGAGGTCATCTGACCCGATGTTTCTGCAGATACACGAGACATGAAAGGTTGTAAAATGAACCTGCTCTAGACCCCTATTATATTGAACAGGACTATGCAGTACCGACAGAATTCAGCGATAAACCATATGAGATCTTATTATAAAGCTTTGCTAGTTAACATACCACCAAGTGCTAGGCTTGCCTGGACGGAACTTGCCTTTCGGATTGAGTTCTACTCTCTTGCAGTAATAAAGATGAATATCATCAACTGAACAGATACACAAAATAATTTATATTTATATTAGCATTTAACGGAAATTTGTTGCATCCATTGAATCGTAATTGTTGGTACAGGATTGATGACAACCAATTTGGATGAAAATGAACATTTTCAAATGATTTCATGCAGGGAAGCAGACGAGTTGTTATCCCAAACTGTATAAAAAAGGGATATATGTAGATTAAAACAATTATTATACCATCCAAACATATTCTTAACATAAATCTCAAACTTTTAGTTTGTAACTCACTAGTATTGTCTATCTTTAACCATTGTGATACTGTCTATGGGCCCTGTTTGACGGCAGAATCCTCACGGGGAATACGGAAATTTCAGAATTACTGTATAATGTAGGAATTTTGTTGTTCAGTCCCTTAAGGACTCAACTGATACTAAAGGCGAATATTATAGCTTTAAGCATAATTATTGTCAACGAAAAGCTGGCAATAAAAAGGAATTTATCCTACGTTAGCGCACTTATAAAATTTGAGACTACTAATTGTATAATCTTGTTTCGGTAATAGGAATACTGTTAGTCCTTTAAAGCTATTATACCCTCGCTTATTACTTAATAAGCATAAAATGGTTATAGTGCAAGTGATTTACGAGGAATAATTTATCAAATCACAATGCTGATAAGCGCAACTCGCAGTAATTTAACGGATTTTATTCTGTTCACAGTTTAATTTGGCATAAATTGGGGAAGGATAAAAATTGTACCTATTAAGAGCCGTTTTGGCTGCAGTATCTGCTAAAATTTAATATCTGCTCTTATAATCACAATGGCGCTTTCAAAAATGGTAGTGGATAATTTGAGGGCATAATATTCTAAATAAGTTGATTGTTTTGAGTAGTTAAAAAATATGGGTTAATTTTAATATCCAAAATGGTCAATATTAGGAATACAATCGTCACAAAAGCAAGCTCATGCCTTAATGCAAATGTTTTAAGAAGCGCCAAAAACTAAACGACAAGTATACCAAATCGCTCTCTAAAACATCACTACATTGTGTTACCACTAGAGATTTTTGCTATAGTTGAATGTAGATGCACAAATATAAGGAGATGATGGGCTTGACTACAAATCACCATCGCGCCTTAGTCAGGAGTCAGGACTAAAGGTCGTATAGGAATGAGAATCCTGGACAAAGAAAAAATACTTTGGATGCCAGAACAGGGTGGATATGATTTAAATCAAACTGATTTAAATCAGTGATTTTTATTTGATTTAAATCATTGTTTATAAATGACTTTGTTTAGGCTTTATACTAGCATAATAATAACAAACATATCCAAATTGATATACTTATATTGATGTCTCATCTCTAAACATGCTATTATTAAATTCATTGGACTTTCTTTAATACATGATGAATATTGGATCAAGAATTACAAAATTCAAAACGTCTAAAAACAACTTATAAAAAAAAATTTTTTTTAACTCACCACAAAATTTATTCATTATGGTCACCAATTAAAAAACGAAGTCCACAAGAAGATGTACATATTCTTTCGCTATTACAAGCTCATCAGGTGGACGATTAATCTCGTAAAACAAATTGATTTACTTGATCTTACATTTCACAATTAACAAACTGTCATGTAACCGTAAGAAACAAATTTCTATAATTAATGCCACCTGATGAGCTTGCAATAGCGAAAAAATATGTATATCTTCTTGTGGACTTCGATTTTTAATTGGTGACCATAATGAATGAATTTTGTGGTGAGTTAAGTTGTTTTTAGACGTTTTGAATTTTATAATTCTTGATCCAATATTCATCATGTATTAAAGAAAGTCCAATGAATTTAATAATAGCATGTTTAGACATGAGACATCAATTTGGATATGTTTGTTATTATTGCCAGAATCTTCTAGGATATCAGGTAATGAAAAAGGATCAGCTAACATTTTTCTTGACTCAGAATCTGTGCTGGCAATATCCAAAAACTCATCGAGAGGAGCCATCAGAGATTGAATAGCAACCACTAGAGGAAAATTCTAAGAAATCAACAGGGGCAAACACTAATTGAGGAACCATACAGAATAACAGAAGAGCTGTTTCAAACAGTACAATATTTTTTAAGTGTCACTTTCTTTCAAATAATTGCGTACGTTCAGCATATTATAAATAAAACGTTTATATACCCCGAAAAAACGTAGAATTAGTACTCGTAATAATTATATTACCAGGTCTAACGAGCTATAAATTTGACACATGGAATAAACTCCATAAATAATGAAATTCAGCAGTAACTACATTCACAACTGTAAATTTATTTCATGGATGCTTTTACCTATTCAGGAAATACAACCTGCTAATTTTATACTGACTAATTTGAAGCTGCATGTAATAAAATTTAATTACATTATTTTTGACATCAACATCGCAACAATAATATTATTTTAACAAATTTTATTGTATGTTATTTTACATTACAAGCCAATTTTGCGAATATAAAAATATCTGGTACCTATGTAAAAATATTCTACAAATAAATTTCATTGTAATTCCTTTTTGGTTTATTCATTATTACATTAACATATTATAAGGATCAGGAACAATTTTAAATTGGTTTTCGCCATGGTAATGCTTTGTTGTAACAAATTCTACAGGGCTTCTCTATGAAGCCTCTGTACAAATTCTAATGTCTACTTAAAACACTTAATGCAATACAGTAATTTTCTTATACTTATTAGTTTTGTAATGTAATTTTGTTTAAATAACGATGGTATTCCCGAAACGGCTCTTTTAAAGTGTTTTTCTTGCGAACTGATGTATTAATTAATTAATGGGTACTGCCAAAAACATGGAAAGATAGTTCTTTAACCCCCTTAATATAAAAGCTTTAATGATTACATGACACGAACTCCAACAGTACACTACGAGCATGTGGCAATTTTTATAACAATCATATGTGTATAAAAACTAACTGACCACCTAGAAAAGATATTATCACAATAGGGTCAATACAAATATTGGACCATGTCACGTAGTTTTTTAAACTCCTTTCAATAATGGATGATGAAGACAATTTCAAGATATTTTCTACAATACATATAACAAGTACTTTGATCCAAACTTGAATGACCTGTCATGTACGATTGCAAGAAATTTTGTTAGCGTCGTTCTGCAATACATATACCAGATAACTACTAACCCAAATTTGAATGACTTCCCACATACGATTTCAAAGTTATTCGATAATGAAATGTTGGTGTTTAATTATTAATCACCTCCCTCATACTCGTTATCCGTTTGCAAGAAATTTTGTTTGCGGCGTTTTAAAGATAGAGAAAAGTAAGACGAATCGAATGACGCAAACCGCAGTTCGATATCTCATTTCGTTGGGAAGATTAAATGCTACGGATTATTAAATTTAAGTTAATTATATCACTTTCGTTAGCATTTGTGGCTCCAGTACTCCACTATGAAACGAGATATCGATTTGCGGTTTGGCAACTCGTTTGAACTCTTTTTCTGTCTCAAAATGTTCTTGCACATTTTTTATTTTTCGTAAAATTGATCATTTTTTCCTCGTACTACGACAAAAAAATTGTGTTAGAAAATTCTCAAAAAATTCATGAAGATAGAGAAGAACGTGGCGAATCAAGTGTTGCAAACCTCAGCGCAATATATCCGACCCTTTTGAGAAAAGACCTTTTTAAATCTACATATTATATTCCGGTACATCGTTACACAAAAAAGAATTGTAACTACGGTGACAAAAGAGACGTTTCTTTAAATGGAGAATTCAATTTTTATGCAACAGTTTCTTAGCTCACATCTGATTTGAAAAATATAATGTTTTTATGTAGTATTTTTAATGAAAGAGAAGTTATTGATGAAAAATATTTTGGATATAATTTGCTGTAAAAATAAAATAGGAAAAGCAGTAATAACTGAAGTGATGAACATAATGAATAGGAATGTGAGGAATCATTGCTTGGTTACCTTGTAGGCCAGATTTAACTTCACTTGACATTTTACTTATTAAATTTTATTTTCTAAATAACCAAATTTCATATTACATATTTAAATTAACAAAAACAGCAGCAATAAAATAACAATTAAAAAAAACTAAATAGACAAAACAATAAACAAAATTAAAATTTCTTAAAATGTACTCTATGTATTGAGATTAACCGAGGTAATTTTACAAAACGAGACACATGAATAATAATTGAGTTGGTTAAATCCGTCCCTTCTTTAGTTATTACTAATTTTTCTTCTGTTTTATTTTTATATTTATTTTATTTTCAGATCCAACTATACCTGAAATAGGTTTTTTCTAATTTTGACATATAAAATTACACTAACGTAAGTGTCAAAACGTTCTACTTTTCATCACCAGTTAGGAAAAGTTAAACTTATATATTTATTCTCGTATTTACTTAATGGTTTTTTGTTGTTTTTTTTTTCTTATCTTCCTAGATTCTGACCGATTTTAGAAGTACTATAGTGAAAACCGAATTTCGAAGTAATTTATAATTTCAGAGAGATTTGTAATTCTTTATTAGTATGCCTCCGGAGCCCTATTAAGATTGCTTTTATTCTGTAGCTGTAGCACCCTTTACGGATTTAATGTGAAGTTAACTTTATCTCACTGATTACATCAACACAAACTCTACGAATGTTCTAGCGCATTGAAAATGTAGGTTTCTCAATCGCAACTATATATCTGTCCATAAATATGTGAAAATCAAATTTATATCAAGACATGTAGGCTTTTATGAAAACCTAACGAGCTATAAAGGTCGCATAAAAAGGTAATATTGCCAAAAACGTGAGACAGAGAACTCTTAATTGAACGACTCCCTAGAGAGTTCAAGATAACGCTTTCACACCACTACGCCGTGCGCTAGTTTTTTTTCAGGTACAATTCGATGAAGTAATAAAAAGTTTAAATTACCACAGTGTAGATTAAATGTAATTAATCCTTTGTGTAGAACTTTCAAAGCGCATCCAATTGATTTTGGAAGAAACGGTTTAAATCGTTGGAGGTGAAAACAAGTAATTGCCTACTTGAGCAGCTCATTGAAGGCATCTACGAGTTACAGTTACCGTCACATAATTTATCCAACTATTTAATAATTATATATTTTTTTTAGAATTAGTTCCTACTAAGTTTAATTTTTTGCAAAGTAAAAGCATTATAAAACAATAAGGAAGTTGCAATAATGAAATGAAATGTATAACTAAAAACGTAAAACTGTTAGAAACAGGCCAATAAGCTAAAAGAAAAAGGACACAATTAACTTAAATAAGGGACTCGTTTTTTTAATAGAATTTTTGCATCAAACTAAATAAACTCTGTTAAAACCGTTGTAGTCGCAAACAATAATAACAGAGAAGTAATTTTCTACAACAGCAAGTGGTAAAATAATAACACAAAACCATTTATTCTGAATTTTAATTTACTGCAAATTTATAGAAAGTGGCTATTTTCAATGTTTAAATGAAATAAACTTATATTTCTGAAAAGCAAATGCAATCATTCCTTTCACAGGGAAACTATATTTCAGGATTTTCAGGATTTAGTAAAGCTATAATTAGTAATCATATACCTGGAAACAGCTTAATCAGATTATATACTCAATTATTGTGAACAGTTCAGTTAGCGCAACGGCTAAACTAATTATCCTTATTTTAAATTGCATTTCTCTGTTGTTGTTGCTTCTGAATATTGCATTGCCACGACCTTAAAGTGTAAGTTAATTACAAATATTTAATAATTTGCTACAGGATTTTCTTTATGGTACAAAAATTATTGAGTGAAACTTAGATTGCAATTATAAGACAACAGTGTCCTTAGTCGACATAATTCTCATTAATGGTTAGACAAATCCCATTTTATTAGAGAAAGATGATTTCAAACTAATTTAGCGATTTCATTTTAATCTGCAGGCAAAAATAAATTTATAATTTCTTCTCTAATTTTATGGCGATTTAAATGGTGAAGTTCTCCAACGCCACTTATTTCATTAACATAATTCATTTTAGATTAAACTCACTGGAAAATATAAACGAATTTAGAGAAATAAGAAATCAAAATTATGGTACCAAAGCGACAGCATTGCACCCTGGAAAAATATTTGTTAATTATTACCACCAAGGTTTCCAGACCTATCGCTATTTGATTTTTTTATATAGAGCTACACAGTACTACACACAGAATGAGGTGTTTGGGACAGCATTAACAACAAAAGAAGTTGGCGTATGCCTTTCAGTACTCACCGCCAAATTTGATGATTCAAACAGCGGCTGCATATTTTAGCTATGCCGATTTTATATCATTTTTATTCGTAATAGGTTTAGTTCTTCTAGGTTTAAGTTTAAGAAAATAAAAATGTTTGCATTCTCCAATCTGTCATTTTATTGGATCTTGTAACACTAGGATTCATCAAAATCTTAAAGCCGAAGGTCATATTGTTATTTTGTCGAAATCACCTTAAGTAGCTAAATAGATAATCCTCGTTAATAATAATATAATCCTAAGTTGTTGTTTATTAAGTTATTCAACAGAACTTGGTGAAGAATTTCGTTTCTAATTTGAGAATTGTTAACATGGTCCTCTTAGTTAAAGTTAGTTTAATTAACAATTTTTACAAAAAAATTGATATCCTGATTTCTTGTGAATATTTCAAAAACTACTTTGATTAAGCATACGAAAGTAATCCAAAATTTTAGTTATAGAGATCGATAAAATGAGATTTTTTAAATTTAAATTTTTGACTATTTTTGTACTCATCCTTTGTAATACTGGAGATTTATTTTTATTATTCGTTGGCAATGTACAGCTTTGTTTTGAATTTCCAAAGCAAAAAGTAATACTTACCTATATTTTAAATAAATTTTAAATATAAGGTTTATTGTACAAAGTTAAATATTAGAATCATTTTCTCTAATAAAGATATTGTTGAATGATTTAAAATATCATCTAATACTAGGACCTACTAATAAAAGTATTTGGTTTGAAGAATCATTCCCTTACTTATTTGAATTTGTTGATTGCAAAGAATATAACGTTTGTCACTATTAATTTTCGCACAAATTTAATCATAAAAGTAGCTAGTTAATTCTGTGCGTATCACAAACTTGTAACTACTTAAATTCCCCCTTCGCGAAATATTTTATGGTTAGTAAGCCGCACCTTGAACGACCTACATGTGTATCCGATATCGTTTCTTACACCCAAATAAACACTGTAGTAAGTATAATTTTCAGAACACTGAACATCGTGCGTATTTCGGCTCAGTTCTCAATAAAATAGATCCTAATATGTTTACCAAATATATCATCTGTAAGTATTTTCTTTCTAATAAAATATATGTTAAATTATTACTATCCAATTACTAATTTTATTCAGGAATTACTAAACTTTCAAAAGAGCATGCAGGACATTTATTACATATACAAATAGTTATACTATAAACATAAACTGCTTCTACTATTAACAATTAATACTCACTGAAATAAAAATAAAATCAGGAATCTGGAATATTTTATTATAGGAGGTATCTAGGTATTTTAAGTTGGTTAATAAAAAACAACTTTTGTCTATTTCTTTTGACCCAGATGCTATTTAATAATATTTGAATTTTAAATTCATTTAGAATTCATCACCTTGTTTATCCAACATATAAAAAATTACAATTTACAGATATTGGTATATATTTCTTTGTCCTATAACTCTTTTATGATAACAGACTTGGAGTAGTTTCAGTTCTAATGAACTCCAGATAATTGCAGTTTTGTTAGTTTGTTTTGTCCTGATGTTTGTAGAAACTACTTCAGTAACGCCACAAATGTTTCAACTCTTTCAGGAGGATGCCCTCTAGAATTTTATCTATAAATACTAACTATTAAACCTCCATATGGTACTTGGCTAATGATTTTTTTAATCTAATTCTTTGACTTTGACGTCTTTAAAGAGATTGACATTTTTAGGACATTTGACACTTTCAGGAAATTTGACTTTTTAAGAGGATTTTGACATATTTGAATTTATTGTGTTTAGGGAATTTTACTTTTTTAAGAAATTTTACGTTTTTAAAGAGAGTTGGATGTGTTTAAGGAAATTGACATATTTAAGAAATTGGACTCCTTCTGGGAATAAATTTGACTTCTTTAACGAGTTTAAAGTCCTTGGAGAATTTGACTTCTTTAACATATTTAGAATCCTTGGAAGATTCGACTCTTTTTAAGAGAACTTAACGTCTTTAAATAGATTGACATCATTAAGGAGTTTGGCCATTTTAGGGAATTTGATGTCTTTAAGAAAAGAATTTGACGACTATATAATTTGACTTCTTTAACGAGTTTAATTATTTTAAGGGAATTTGATGTCTTTAAGGAGATTGACATCTTTAAGGCAGTTGACACTTTCAGGGAATTTTACTCTTTTAAAGGAATTTGACGTCTTTAAGAAAATTGACATATTTAACAAATTTGACGTCTTTAGGGAATTTCATTTCTTCAATAAGTTTAATGTTTTTAGAAAATTTAATTTTTTTAGGGAGTTTGACATTTTTTGACATGTTTAATAAATTTGACATTTTTAGGGAGTTTGACGTCTTTAAGGAATTTGATTCCTTCTGGGAATTAATTTGGCTTTTTGAACGCGTTTAAAGTCCTTAGAAAATTTGACTTCTTTAATATGTTTAAAGTGACTTTATTTAGGTTTTATACAAGCATAATAATATTTAAAGTGTTTAGGAGAATTTGACTCTTTTAAGAGAACTTAACGTATTTAAGGAGATTGGTGCCCTTAAGGAATTTGACTATTTTAGGGAATTTGACGTCTTTAGGAAAAATAAAATTCTAAAAATTTGACTTCTTTAGACAACTTGACGTTTTTGACGAGTTTAATTCTTTAGATAATTTGATTTTTTTAAGGGAATTTGACGTCTTTAAAGAGATTGACATATTTAAGACATTTGACACTTTCAAGAAATCTGACTCTTTTAGGGATTTTGACGTCTACATATAAATTGACATATTTGAGGAATTTGACGTCTTTAATGAGTTTAATGGTTTTAGGAAAAAAGTTATTAAAAAAGCAGGGCTGTAATAAATTAAATTACTTAAACACTTAATTTAAGTTTTGGAACTGAAACTATTATTCATATCAAGGAATGTCATATATCGTTGGAATCCGAGTTGGAATCAGAATGAAAAATGCTGTTGAATTATATCAGTTTATTTAAACTTCAAACAAAGTTAAAAAGAAACAAAAATGTAAACAAAAAATTTGGGTTTTTTCAAATATCTCAAAACCCAAACAAGATATTTTTTATTTCATCACAGCATATTATTGGGTATAAAATTGCGCATCTTTGCCACTATTTCTTACCGTTTCCGAGATCCCAATGGTGGGGATCGAATTTGACTCACTCTGTACGTTCTAAATAAATATTAATACATTTTGTATAAATAAACACAAAGCTTTTATAATTCTAGTACTAATGTGACATGTGAAAAAAACCAGTTGGTTAAAAATACCTAGAATCAGTAAAAGTGACAAACTGTGTTACCATAAATCCATCGATTTGTGAGAATAATTTTGATGGCAGCGAGGAAATAAGTGAACTAAAATATTTATTTTTTCATTAACTTGAAACCTATAAGTCCTCTCTTGTTTGTTTAACCCTTAACCCAATGAAAACATGTCACACTCCACTAAAGCATTAATTTAGCTAGTTCGTGCCACTTCAACAACTTCTACTTTAAAACTACTTAGCCACGTTCTATTGACAAGTGCATTTCTAGAGTTGTTTTGCGTGACTCTACCTTTTTCAGTATTCGTGTTTCGGTAAGAGTAAATGTGGATGGAAGAAACGATTCAGTAATCCATTTTATTTAAGGGAACTTAAACTTGAATTACATGACCAATTCAACATGTTTTTTTGACTATTAATAGCGTGGTTGTATTTAACTGTGTCAAATTATTAAAATAATATCTATATCTTTAGTACTTACTGAAAATAAAAAATATTAAAGAAACCTTGGAACTTAAATTTTTAAATTAAAATTATTGATTCGTCTACAGGCCACAATTTATCCGTTTCAAAGTATTTTTGTATGAAATATATGCTTGTAAAATATTATATATGTTAGCTTCTATGCCACAGCCACTGGAACTGTTTAAATGACGACCGCGGCATACGTGATTGTAACTATAAACAATTCTCATGAAATATAAATAATAAGTTCAGTTCAAGTTGAATTCTAAGCTCGAATGTATCAATGTAGCTCGGAGTGGTGGTTGGGTGGATAAATTTGTACTAAAATCTATTTTGTGTTAATAATTTTGTGAATTATATTAGCAAAAGCTAACATCAGAAGTGGGATATCTTCCTTGTTTCTTTAAACCGGGAAGAAAGGACCTAAAACATTTTTTTGTTGGCACCGTATTGCGATAAAAATGGCGGACCAGGAGGAAAACGCACCTGATAATAGTGCTAGGGACCAAAGTGAACCCGAAACGGGTGAACAGGACAGTGCTGTAAGTGATCAGGTGCTAAGAATGTGGAAACTTCAACAAGAAAGTAATGTACAATTACAACAGCAGATGATGCAAGTTTTGTCCACAATGGCTGCTCATCATACTTCCGTCCACTCCGTCCCGAATAGTTCAACACCAGCGTCTGCGCCTGCGCTAGATGTTGTCAGATCCGCTTTAGCAAACATTCGTCTGTCGCCGTTTGATCCCGACGACACTCCATTTTCTATGACGGAATGGATGGATAATGTAACGCAGATTCAGCAAGAAATCGGCATCTCTGATACACTAATTGTGTTGAAGGCCGGTGATGCTCTCCGTGGGCGGGCTGCCCGTTTCTATAAACAGTGGAAACCGCTTGTACGTGATTGGACTTCGTTTCGCCGCGATTTTGAAGTCGCTTTTCCTGAACAAGGCACCCCAGCTACTAGAATACGTACTTGCCTTGCCATTGTTAGTTCTGATTTTGCTTCTTTGGTCGAATACGGCAACGCTAAGCTTGCTGCTATAAAGCGCTTCTATTCAGAGTTTCCTTGGGAAATAACTCTCAGTCTCCTTGAGGATGAAGTACAGGATGCAGAGGTAAAAAGTAGAATTTGTATCCAAGAACCTACATGTGAAGCGGAGTTGTTAAAATTGCTAGCAGCCTGTGATGCTCGCAAAAGTGCCGAGAGAAAACAACATTCTTTTTCAAACCGAACTGGAAGTGATAGTGCTCGAAAACGGCGTCGAGATTCGCCTCCTCGGTATACAAGTACTGGACAATCTGTGTTTCCTGGAAAGTGCCGAAAATGTGACAAGTATGGACACAAACAAATTGACTGTAGAGCGACAAGAACCCCCGTTAATTCTAGTGCACCTGGCCCCTCGGTTACAAAGCACAGCACTTTTACGTCGCAAGGAAAACCTACGGCAAGTAAAGTGTGTACATTTTGTAAAAAAATAGGTCATACAGAAGACGTTTGCTTTCGCAAACAGGAAGGTGCTAAACGGGTAATGTTGACACGAAAGACTCGTTTTACGCGATTTTTCCCATCTGCTACAATAGCGAACGACAAAGCGGTTGCTTCAGTCACGTACCTAGTTGATACCGCCGCTGATGTCACAATAATCCACGAGAATGTAGCGCGAAGCTTGAATTTGGATATTAAACCTAGTGTTCATAGCCTAACTGGACTGGGAAATAATGTTACTCAACCTATTGGTAGTTGTACTGCAGTTATGTGCACACCATCGATGTCTCTCGATGTTGATTTCACTGTTGTACCGGACGGATCTATTCCTGGAGGCGATATCGATATACTTGTTGGGCTTGACGTGTTAAAGCGACCAGGTATCAAAGTAGAAGTAGACGCAAATGGGGTTGATCTGGTTCATGATCCCCTCAGTCTTCGTGTTCTAAGTGTACGAAAATGTGACGAAAATCATGTTGATGTGTCAGGATTGGACGAGCGAGTAAGCACAGAATTAAAAGAAATTCTTCGGATAGCGCGAGTACAAACACCCCCAGCTGTAACCACCGGCAAATTGAAGATAACGCTACGCGATTCTCAACCGGTGGCGTACCGCCCACGTCATCTTGCCTACACTGAGCGTTTGCAAGTTAAGCAAATAATTGCAGAGCAGTTACGAGACGGCATTATCCGAGAAAGTGAATCATCGTACGCTAGTCCAATAGTGTTGATTAAGAAAAGAAATGGTGACCTTCGAATGTGTGTTGACTTTCGAGAAGTGAACAAACGCGTGTTACGTGATCATTATCCACTTCCGCGCATTCAAGACCAAATTGACAATCTGGCAAAAGCTGTGTATTTTTGTACGCTAGACATGAAGTCAGGGTTTTACCAAGTAGAAATTGAAGAGACATCTAAGCATATTACTGCATTTGTGACCCCTGATGGTTTATACGAATACAATCGGGTACCGTTTGGCTTTGTGAACTCTCCATCATGTTACCAGCGTGCAATTGATAAAGCACTTGGGCCACTAAAGGACGACATCGCTTTTGTTTATATTGACGACGTGCTTTGTCCCGCGCAAACGATTGATGAAGGCCTTGACCGCCTACGAACGGTAATAAACACTTTATCAAAGGCCGGTTTCGTGTTAAACTTATCCAAGTGCAAGTTTTTCCAAACATCTATTGAATATTTAGGTGTGGTAATCGAGGGTGGGACCGTAAAGCCAAGTCCCCGAAAGGTTGAAGCTCTCATCCAGGCTGTTGCGCCTAGTGACGTAAAAGGTGTGAGACAATTTTTAGGGTTGGCAGGATATTTTCGCCGCTTTATAAGAAATTTTGCATGCTTAACGGCCCCAATAGCTGCGTTGTTACGCAAGGAACAACCATTTTTGTGGTCAGCGGAATGCGAGCGGATTCGTGTCGAACTTGTAAATAAATTGACAGAGTACCCTATTCTGAACATTTTTAATCCTGATCTGCGAACTGAATTGCATACAGACGCCAGTTCGGTGGGTCTTGGTGCAGTGCTGTTACAAAAGGGTGCAGACAATTTACTACATCCAGTGGCATACTTTAGCAGACGTACTACTGATTGTGAATCCCGCTATCATTCCTATGATTTAGAGACATTGGCAATTGTTGAAGCCACCCAATATTTCCGTGTATATTTGTATGGCATCAAATTTACTATTTACACGGATTGTAATTCAGTGCGCGCAACGGCACTAAAAAAGGAGTTACACCCTCGTGTAGCTCGATGGTGGATAAAATTACAAGATTTCGATTTTGATATTAGTTACAGACCAGGAATGAAAATGGCCCATGTTGATTATCTTAGCCGCAACGCTCCACCTAAACAAGTTTTGGTTTCCCGCACGGTTATCATGAACGAACCAAGTAAATCAATTCGTGAATACCAAGTTGATGACCCATTTTGTCAGAGTGTGTTAAACAAAACATGTAGTGAGCCTGGTTATATCGTGAAAAATGACATAGTGTATTTACAAAGCTCATGTGATGGACTTTACCGTTGTTTTGTTCCAGTGCACGCACGCCTAGACATTTTGCGATTATACCATGATAAATCTTCACATATAGGTGCTGACAAGATATTAGTGAAACTTCGCGAGGACCTGATCTGGCCTCGCATGGGTAAATCAGTGCGTAAATACGTAGCAAATTGTCGCTCCTGTGTTTTGGGAAAATCGCCTTCTGGTAAAAAACGAGGCCTATGCCAACAAATAGAGAAACCATCAGCAAAAATGGACACTTGGCATATCGATCACGCCGGGCCTCTTGTGAGATCAAATAACTGCACGCAAATCTTGGTGATTATCGATGCATTTACTAAATATGTCCGATTTTGCCCCATTCGGCAAAAAACTACAGATTGTACCATAAAAGCTCTTAGTCTGGTATTTGATGATTTGGGAACTCCCCGGCGCATTATAGCCGATAGAGGAACTGCTTTTCAAGCCGGTAAATTTAAACAGTTTCTCGATGAGCGATCAGTCGAACTACATTTAATTGCAACTGGAGTGCCACGTGGAAATGGGCAGGTTGAACGTGTAATGCGTACTTTGTTTAATGCTATGCGAGCAGTTCTCAACGAAAAGGATGAGAGAAAATGGACACAAGTGCTTCCTGCTATTGAATATGACTTCAACGTGACAATTAACAAAACAACTGGGTTTTCTCCGTACTCCTTAATGTTTGGTGAAACCCGACGCCTAAAGGCCGTTGAGCAGCTGTTAACCGATATTCCGATACAGTCCGAGGTCATGGATGCTGATTCAGCACGAGAAAAGGTTATTCAGCGACAAGACTTGGTAACCCAAATGTCATCAACAAATTTCAATAAGAAGCGAGTACCGGCAGTGCCGTACGCTGTAGGCGACAGGGTCGCTGTACAAGATACTCAGCTAGCTGCAGGAGGCAAGCTAAAACCTAAGTTTCATGGTCCTTTTGAGGTGATTCACTGTTTAGAAAATGAACGGTATGCATTAAGGCGTATAGGTGGTCGTCGCAGAACAACTGTTGCTGCTCATGAGCAATTACGCACCTGGCCTCAGTAAGGTATGTTTTGTGTTTTGTTTAAATTTTTGTAGAGTATTTTGTACTTGACTTCTTTCGGCTAGTACCTTGGCGTACGGAACCGAGAAATTGTTTAAAGGTCCCCGAAATTTAAATCGGGCTTAATCACTAATAGTAGGTCCCCGAAAGCAAAACTTCGGGCTGTTGAAGGTCCCTGAACACAGATTCAGGCTTGAGGTCCCTGAACATGGATTCAGGCATGAGGTCCCTGAATATATTTTCAGGCATGAGGTCCCTGAATATGTTTTCAGGCTTGAGGTCCCTGAACATGGATTCAGGCATGAGGTCCCTGAATATATTTTCAGGCATGAGGTCCCTGAATGTGTTTTCAGGCTTGAGGTCCCTGAACATGGATTCAGGCATAGGGTCCCTGAACATGGATTCAGGCATGAGGTCCCTGAATATATTTTCAGGCATGAGGTCCCTGAATATGTTTTCAGGCTTGAGGTCCCTGAACACAGATTCAGGCTTAAGGTCCCCGAAAAAATCGGGCTTTATAAGGTCTCCCCCGTGTATTTAAGCATGGTGGGACGAGAGTTTTCTCTCATTTAAGGTCTCCCCCGTGTATTTAGGCACGGTGGGACGAGAAGCGTATCTCTCATTTGTTGTTATTTCCTAAAAATGATTTACAACATTGATTGTTAATATTATTTTCTGTTGTCTGTTTTCTGTTTACAATAGGTGCGAGGACGCCCCAAAGTCAGGAAGGCCGTGTTAGCTTCTATGCCACAGCCACTGGAACTGTTTAAATGACGACCGCGGCATACGTGATTGTAACTATAAACAATTCTCATGAAATATAAATAATAAGTTCAGTTCAAGTTGAATTCTAAGCTCGAATGTATCAATGTAGCTCGGAGTGGTGGTTGGGTGGATAAATTTGTACTAAAATCTATTTTGTGTTAATAATTTTGTGAATTATATTAGCAAAAGCTAACATATATGAACGAATATTAGTATTGAAGTCTTCAATTTTACTGAACGATTGCTATTCTGAAATTAATTGACAAAGAAATTTCTGTTCGCAGAAAAATGGCTTGAGTAAAAAGATATCAGTTTTAGTAGCTGTACTGACACATCGTTATATTGTCACTTTGAAACCATGTTGCTTTTGTAACTGAAGTACATAGCGAGAATAAAACAACAACGTAGTTGCAACATCAATGTACCATACTTCCTCGTCGGAGCTTCTAAAGAATGTAATAAGATATAACTAGAAAAGAACTAACGGACAGTTGGAACATAAAGCACGATGTAATGTGTCGTATATAGGGCACCAATCCTTTGTTTGTAAACAAGGTTACTGAATAATTTACGTACCTATATGTGTCGTGTTGCAAAAATTTTAAAATGCTTGAGGAGAGAAGGAACCAGGCAAACACGGTCAATAAATTCTATAGCTCTTCTAATAAGGAAGGACTTTGGTATTTAAATAGGGTCGCATATACCATCATGTAACATAAATGACAAATGCTTTTTTATGCATAAAAAAATTAATAAGTCGATCATAGATATTATACGTGCCATAACTGTATTTTATAACACCCGTCTGTTTACAGAACTCACCTTCGGTTCGTTCTGTAAAATTCAGACGCGTGATGTAAAATCGCGCATATGACACTTATAATATAAATAGCTATTAAGCCATTTTAAACCTGCCCCTTTCATTATAATTCATTATTCATCGTGAAAAATAGACCGTAAAGTAGTTGGATATTTGAAAACGATTATAAAGCAGGGTAGTAAAATTATATACCAGATTGCAATAAAAGATGTTCTGACCAAGGCATAATAAGAAAAAAAATTAAGAAAATAAATAAGCGAAAAACAATGCATTAATGAAAATATTGTATTGAAAATAATCAGATAATCTTTTTATATTTATTTAATACTTATACTAAATCCAGAATGTCTGGGTTATGATAAACTCATAAAACATTGATTTCCCTGCTTTGTTCAATTATAACCTTACTACTCTAATAATTATTACAGTCGTTAAATTTATTGTTTTAACCCCCTTCAGGAACAAAATACTTACAAATAATAAACATAAATATAACCCACTAATCAATTTATTTTTATTTTTTATAATTCAATTATTGCTACTTTCATTAGATTATATATACTATGATAAACTAGGTAAACATTTGCATTTTCTATCCTTCCTTGTTTATTTATTTAGCAGTTGATTTAAGCTAAGCCTAGCCACATGTTCTGCCATTAATATTTCCTGTGCAGGGGTATTCACGAATCACGAGAGATTTTACCCCCTTAACTTTCTTATTTTTTATTCTAGTAAACAATGGTTAAGAAAGAAAGAAAGAGTTTCAGGAAATTTTCTTATCATCTCAATGCACCTATCGCAGAAACAAATGAAAATCGTATTTCGGAGATACTGACCAAACTTATGATTTTTTTGATGACAGAATTTTTATTATGTTCAATTCAAATGCTTAATGGGATTAATAGCCGGGCATCATTATGTCAAAAAACTAGCCAAGGAAATGAGCACGCTGTGTGAACATCGAATTTGTTTTAATGCTGCCATATTGTTATACGTCATCGAATTACCTCGAAATTTGGGCAAGTTACTATGGACAAATAGACCTTTAATTTAAGATGTCACACACCTTGGTCCGATAATAGAGAAATATCCAATATGGCGACCAGGCGCCATTTTGGAATATCAAATTTTTTACTTAGCGTCAAACAATCGCAAATCTGTCTGGGAGTATAACCCCTAAGACTCCAAAAATATTTGAAACCATTCAAAAGTTAGTAGGGGGGTAACTGATTTTTGGACCTTACTGTATGGCGTTATGTACTCTATTTCCTAATGGTTTTTTAAATTTATCCTCAAAACCCATTCCAAATCTTTCAGTTGCATTCGTGCCTCAGATGTATGACACTAATGCTTACGTTAGTGTAAATGCAATTAAAAAAAAAAAGGCAATTTAATAGCCGTAATTACATGTGGTGTATTTATTTATTTTATTTATTTATTAACAATTTAATTTAACAGAAATTGGCGTCAGGCGTTTAGGTATTTATGCCTTTATCAGCTTTACATGCGCTAATTTCTTATTCAACAGACTTTAGTATTTTACATACCACCTTTATTATCTAATACTCTACCTAAACATTTGACGAGCTTGAAACAATACGAAGTCGACGCTGTTACTGAGAGGAAGAAAATATTACCAGGTGAAAAGAAAATCAATATTTAATTACACAATATAAAATATATCACATGAATTAATACGTTGTTAGTGAATGGTGAACATATTCTCTCATCGTACAAAATTAAACTGAATAGGCGTGAATTATAGGAGCGATTCAATCGCCAATTTCACGTTTCTATCTACTAGTTGTTAATTGCCTAACACTAGTATAAATTCTGCTAGAATTTCTCAACTAGAATTTGCTATTAATTTACCTATAAATTTACCAAATTAATAACAATATTAGTTTATTAGTGTCTCTAGCATATTGCATTAATTTCATTTTATAGGGATTACAAATGCCAGGATATTTTGTATGGAACATTAAACTAGTGCATAAACAAAATAACTAAAAACTCATATCGCGTGTTGTAAAACTTTACCAAGTTACAATAATGCTCTCTTGTTAATGAGTGAGATGTTTATTTAATAGGGAAGCGGCAGGTTTATCTCCACAGTATTTATGACTCTCGGTAGTTGGTATAACAAGAACTGAAGGGGATAAATTACTCAAATTCAGATTGCAAACATTCTTTTTTACAGTCTTAATTACTTGCGCTAAAAATGCCTCATAATTTAAGTAATTATGTTACAGTGAGCTTTTTACTTTTTATTTTAGTCTTTAACCCTTTGCAGAAAATATTTGATAATACCGAAATTTGTACTTATTTCCCACCCTAGAAAGAACAATAAATGTAAGTATAATTCGTTGCACACCACTCATCTAAAAGTTTGATAATAACAGTATAAAAATGCTATTAACGGTCATACATATTGACAAACTTCTTCAACGTTTCTATATGAACAGAATATTAATTATTGTTATTGCTTAGATTTGTCACTTTTTTGGACATATCTAATTTTGTTCACATCCTATAGATTTTTGTAATCTAATGTATACTCGTCAAAATTTGCTACGGGACACCTTAAAATTGACCAAGATTTACAACGCTGTAAAACTGTCAAAAATGTATGGATTTGTGCCGGGTTTTTAGCGTTTCAAGGGAAATTTAATTAGCTTGCATCTTACCTATTTAACTCTAAGATAAAGTTACAAAAACATGTTTATACAGGGTGTCAAACGAATGCCTGTTTTTTCGGTCAACTTTTATCTTGAGCACAGCGTTAACCAAACACCCTGTATATTAGAATTTTATAAAATTTGTTTGTCTTATGTGTCTGCTTTAAAACGTTTTTTGAATTTTGCTCTTATCTTTTTTGTAGAAAAAGATACAGAGGTTTTAGTAAAACGTTACATTTTCACAATAAAATAAGGGATGGATTTGATTACTAAAATTTAGGTATATCGTGATTGACCACAAGGAGCAAGTATTGTAAACGAATTTTTTAACAAGAGGGTATAAACCGCATACAGAGCAAATTTGGGATGTTCTACAGAAACGAATATCTAGTCGAAACCATCAACCTGATACATTGGGAGAACTTAGAGAAGCCCTTGTAGAAGAGTGGAACCAAATTCCAAACAAAATAATAAATAATTTGGTTCAGAACATGCCACAACACGACGTTGCAGAGAATTATAACATCCAGAGGTGGAGAAAGTATAAAAAGTTTTTTATTTTCTTGTGAAAATATAACATTTTATTAAAACCTCTGTATCTTTTTCTACAAAAAGATAGGAGCAAAATTCAAAAAACGTTTTAAAGCAGACACATAAGACAAACAAATTTTATAAAATTCTAATATATAGGGTGTTTGGTTAACGCTGTGCTCAAGATAAAAGTTGACTGAAAAAACAGGCATTCGTTTGACACCCTGTATAAACATGTTTTTGTAACTTTATCTTAGAGTTAAATAGGTAAGATGAAAGCCAATTAAATTTGCCTTGAAACGCTAAAAACCCGGCACAAATCCATGCATTTTTGACAGTTTTACAGCGTTATAAATCTTGGTCAATTCTAAGGTGTCCCGAAGCAAATTTTGACGAGTATACGGGTGGTCCAAAAAAAACCGGAATTTTTTATTTCTCTAATAGTTTCGCCAATTTTTAACCGATTTTAATTATTCAAAAACTAAATTATAACTAAAAGATCACGTTATGAGGTAATATAAATATATTTTAATTATTATTAAAATTGTAGATGGCGTTAGTCATCAAACTTGGGCCTTCTTTAAGATCGGCTGGAACTTTTTTTGCTAAATAAACAATGAAAAGATTGAGGAAGTATAATAGAATAAACATTTGTGAATATTTTAAGACATCAAACACTAAAATCGACCAGTTGGTTCCGAAGATATAGTCCGTAACATAAAACCCTTTTATCACAATTTTGTTGATATTCTATGCCACTCGTCTAAACACCAATATTTATTTTAGTCAAAAAGGCATTAAAATATATTTATATTACCTCATAACGTGATCTTTTAGTTATAATTTAGTTTTTGAATAATTAAAATCGGTTATAAATTGGCGAAACTATTAGAGAAATAAAAAATTCCGGTTTTTTTGGACCACCCGGTATATTTATTTATATTACAATGTTGAGTAAACTCTGGTAAATTAATATACCTATGAAGTTAAGACCGGGACATTGTTAAATCCAGAGAATTTGAATGCTTGACGTAGTTGGCAATGACCAAGTTCTGATTAATTTTGTAATAGTGAATTGTATAATTAAACCAACAGGATAGAATTCTATAAAATATAATCGGTTTAACGACAGTCGAGAATAACGGTGTGATATTGGGAAAAATGCGTTGCAAAATTAAAGTCAGGTCTCAAATTTTATCCCCTGTGATAAGTCTAAAAATAGATTATATCCTTATAACTCAGGAGAGTTGGCAATGCTTCATCTATTTTTTATGCAATAATCTCCCACTAGACGTATACGGGTTAAACAACCCATCGGGGAATCGACTTTATTATGGTATCGATTATTGATTGATGTAACTATAAAAAAGTGAGCTAATATAATTAGCAAGGCGAATAATAATAACTAGTTTTTGTCTGAGATTAATGTTTATTTTTCCCTCAGGTAAAAGAATGAGAACGTACTGTCATGTATTTTAAACTAAAACCCCACTAATAAATTAATAAAATTTAAAAAAAAATAAATTCAGTTCAAACCAGGGCAAAATGAAATAATCCTCCTAATAAAACGATAACGAGAAACTTACGTATGGTATACTCATTAGATAAATACAAGTACAAAAAAAAAAGGAATAATATCGAAGAACCATCTGAAAAATCAGCTGTAGAACACCTGTTGAGGCGAGAGAGGTCAACGAGCCTCATGGAAACAAAGGGTCAGCTACGCTAAAACAAACCAAAAGCAAACACATTAAAGGCGTAAATAAAAGAAATACATTGTGCTATGTTTCTTTAAAATAATCAATAACAGAACAGCTGTCAGTTACATGCTTTAAACCAAGGTTGAACGATTGTCAACTATAGTTAAACAAAGATGGACTTTATTTATGTAAGTTTTTATTAAATTTGTAATTAAATAGCATAAGACTAACCTATAAAACCTCCAGTCTAGTCAAATGACCAGACACAATGTAAATTAGTTCCTAAGAAGTGAGTGCAGTGATCTTCGATACGGTTCTGTGATACCTCGTTCGAGTCAATGGCAGATCTAAAATTTATCTCACGTAATATCAACAGAAGGGTATCCACAAATTCATCTTCAAATAAGGATGCTAAAATTACCATAATTTCATAGCAAAATTATATAATAAATTGAAAAAAGGCGAAAATACCAACCATCATGACAGTTGAAAATCTAGAAATCCATGGTTTGGCAAATTTTCTGCATGCTCCTTAGAAACGAAACAAAAAGAGAGTTGTTATTGGGTCGTGAAAGAAGCAAACCCACGTCCAGATCGCTCCTGAAATAAATATGGAAAAATAAAATTTAAATTGGAAAATTATATTCCCAGAACTTTCGAATGATGGTTCAAGGCCAAATACGATAAGGTAACAGTAAGCAGCTTCAACTTACCAGGAATAAAGGTAAAATTTATCCTAATTAATAAGCAGCCACCTGATTGGTCGAAATTCGAAAGTGCATCCAAGGCCTATTTAGTTTATGCAAATCCAGTAAATGGGGCACTAAATTCTAGAACAGCCAGCTACCATATCTGGACCACAAACCACAAGTGTCAAAAACAAACTTAAAATAGGTCTGCCAATTCAAGTGTAAATAACGCGACACAGTAACTTTAGTGTGCCGAGAATACTCTGAACCGAAATTTGAAACTTTAACTTTATTTAATTTTGTTATTATCCACAAGGACACTGTCCTATACTTGTTGTAGATTAAATTCGTTTGAGTTAGAGCAGGGACATAGTTTAAGAAACGTTTTTGCTTTTAATTGTCTCATATGTGCAATAGACCCGACTTGTTGAGTTCCATCTATGTTTAATTCAAGTAACTAAAGCATTAATATTCATCTCAGCTGGATATCTAAATTACAGCAGAATCAGAGACATCTAGCTGTCTAAAGACAAAGTGATATTTATCCTGATAAATTTCTCTATCTTTTCTAAGTCCTTACAAATCAATTAAGAAATAGAACCTGCACGAAATTTAAATAATCTTTATTCAAAACTTGTACAACAGCAGATTTATAGGTAAGATATTTCTTCGATGGTAGAAGGGAACCCCCAAAGGCCCTGAAAGGTAAAAGGGTAATTATAGCTAACCTATAGTAAGTTTCACGTTAAATTATCTTAAAATCATACGCTGTCGCTTATTATTAAAAACATTGGAAAATCCTGCCCAGTGGCGGACTGATCGTATGCTATAAAGTAGATAATTCTAAAAACTATATACAAGAACTAAAAACCTTTCTTTTAAAAGACTATTTACAACTAGATTAGAAAAATAAATTTAAATTTCAAATCTAAATAACTTAACTCCTCTCCTAGTGCACGCATAATAACGTGAAATTAATATCTAGAACGTGCAAATATAATATACAAAATCCTAAATTTAAAACTTACCTTTAAAATAAAACCAAATAAAACAAAAAATTATAATAAATCCCCAAAGTCCTCATAACATAACATATAAATTGACACCACCAACGTGGGGGCCTAAATAAAAGAAAAAAAAACTACCCAAATTAAACTCAAAAATAATAGTTATTTATGATACAAGTGTTAAAAATGAATTTTTATTTTGTGAGTGGAGAAGTTTGCGAAACGAGCGTAAGCGAGTGGAGCATCTCCACGAACAAAATAAAGTCATTTTTAACACGTGTATCATACAATGTTTTTTCTACAAACACCATTAAAAGAACAATAAAGTCAAAAAGATTTCAAATCCTTTTAATGGTTACCTCATAATTCTAGTAGTTTGTAGGATTTATAAAATAAATAAATCAAGTTTGCCCGTTGTTTGGCACATGCTTGTCAAATGTGAAAAACTATTGCAATATGATGAGTTCCAATATTAATTATTATAGTCCAGAAGGAAGCGAATCGATTCCTCCATTGCTTCAAGTTCAACTTCAACAATTTCTTCTTGTGAATTAGCTTCCTCACAAGGGATAAATATTACTAAATGCTCCAATTGTACAATTAACATAAATATTTCTAAATAACTTGTAATTTTTTGGTAATAAATGTCATTATGACAAACGACTTGTCATTTTACTATCTGCACTAGTTTTAAAAATAAATCATGTGATCATTTTTAACGCGAGTTTATATAATATTACATTTTTAATTCAAGTATGCCGTGTTAAAAATTTGTGTGTTTGCAGAAAAAAATTATTAAACCCCTAAATTTCCCTGACCATAACATATAAATTGGCGCCCAACGGGGGGCTCCAAAATAAAAATAAACAAAACCTTAAAATTCAAAAATTAAAAAACGAAAATAAAAACTATTAAATTCCTAAAATTCCCTTATCGTAACATATAAATTGGCACCACCAACGTGGGGCCTAAAAGAAAGAAAAACTACCCAAATAAAAGGAAAAACATCTAAAAAATAAAAATTTCCCCATAACGTAACAGTACATTTGGGCTCATTTCGTGATATTTGCTTTTTAATTCATTTTAGCATTTTCCGTAAGTATTTCATCCTCTAAGTATATAGTGAAAAAATTAGATCGCTAGCGTTAATATTAACCCTAATATTTGATTTCAAATTCGTAACATATTTGAAACGGCTATGACGTGTCACACCTCCCGACTCCACTGGTTCTATGAGTTATGGGGATATATGGTATTTAGATTTCGCTGTACCAAGGACGAAGCACTTAAAAGATGAACGAAATTACCACTTAACGCCGTGTGTGTACTAACTGCCGCCGGTATGAAACTATAGGAAACAAGCTAGCGGCCGAACGCTGCGAGTGGTGTGACGTCACAGCGCTCTATTTTCATAATTTATTTTGAGGGAGAAACAGTTGAAAAAAAAATTTAATATTTTGCACATTTACTAATTACAAGGTGTACTTTCGGAATATGAATTAAAAAATTTTTCCGAAATGAGCCCATTATATTACCGACTCAGTCACGTAGCTTGTTGTGGCTAACATGCTTGGTCACACTGTTCATCATCGACTAAGTTCGAATGGATGTGAGTCTGCGTTTTGCTACATATATAACTTCCATCCACGACGGTTTTGACTTTAAATTTGGGGGGTTGTCTAATTTATGCAGTTTGTTTTTTTACATGTAATATTAAATTTAGAACACGATACGATTATATTTCTGTAAAATACGACGGTTAACTTTAAACATAATTATGGTCGATGGATATATTAAGAATGCAGAACTGTTCAGTCTGATTAAGAATTTAAACGCAGAAATAAAGGTCACTGCGAAATTAAAATACAAATTTAAATCCTACAGAAGTATATTAAAAATAAAGAGGGATCTCGTTTGGATATTAAGTGCGTTGAATTAAGAAAAACTAATAAAGAATCCGTGGGTTTTAAGAAGAAAATTAAAGATACGGAGAGAAAAGGAAGGTAAAGGCAAAAGTAGGTAATCTGAAGAATTCTGGATTTGTATAATGGATGGTCCCTTGTAATAGGGAGAAATTAAAGTTGAAATACAAATTTATCAGCTAAAGTTAAGAATAAGAAATTAATTATTAACAGTGAATTTACTGTCGTCATTGCGTAAAGAATAACATAGAGGAGCAACTGAGCAGATGTCGAGATTTTAGTATTGTATTTTTTTTTGCTACGAAGGGCGAACTGTGCTAATTCCCAAAAGAGGAAGTCGATTACCTACCTTAACTCCTGCTACAAGTTATTTACTAGTATCTTGTACACCAGGATGTTGAGGTCCGTAGACCCGGTCTACTAACAGATAAACGAAAAGCGTGGTGCTAAGAAGGATCTAACAAGTTGTAAAGAAAACCTGATGATAAGAAGTCCTCTACATCAATGCAAATTTGCAATCAGAGAAGACATGACAATAGAGCATTTCACCACCTAATTCAAAAAGGTGGAATACAGCGAGGTGGTTTTGGATGTTTCCCTTGACATTGAAAGGGCATTCGACATTTCATTCCAATATCAGAATTGTTGAAACTAATATCGAGGACACTTGTTGCAGATGGATTGAGGGCATAATCAAAGGCAGTGTGGTATTTACAACGATGGAAAAAACTACCATAGTTCCATTTACAGAAAGAAGGAACTCCTAGGTGTACATTTACAGATGTCGAATAAAGGAAAACATCAAATTATTATAGATTCTAAGCCAACCTGGACCAATATTTTAATAGGATTTTACAAACATCAGTAACGACACTGATAATATGCAGACAAACGTAGAGCAAAACATGCTACAGATAATCCACCTCCAAAATAACACCATTTTCACAAAATATGCGCCCCTTAGTTTGGTGGTCTAAGGCAGCAGAAATAACTACAGCTAACAACTTAAGTCGGATACAAGAAGTGGATTGTCTGGGAATTACAGGTGCTCTGAAATGAAACACACAGAGGCCATCTACTAGACCTTCCCCCTCTTATACCCGAGTCAAGATAGCATTTGACCTAGACAAAAATAATATAAAGCTGATTTTTGGTAGAGATCATGCCTGAGGGCTAAATTGCAACATACTAAAAGTCCTGGAGAATCCTCCTTCCGCAACCCCCTTTTTTCGCCCCCCAAACCCCTCCCTTTTAATATTTTGGTGATTTTCTCGAAAACTATCAACTTTACGTAAAAATGTCAAGTGAGCATTTTTGAAGCTGATAAAAATCCCCTTCCAATGAAGTATCGTAATCCATATTCAGTAGCACATGGCACCCACCAGTGGCGTATCAAATGAAGGGTTACTTTTCAAAAATATACTTTTTGCTATTTTTTCTCAGTTTTTGGATCTAAGCATCATTTGTTTAGAAGAAACATATTTTTCTCTAAAACGACAATTAAAAGGTGGTCTACTTGCAAATCTTTTAGAAGTTCATCGCAATTACTTCACCAAAAAAAAAATTAAAAGTTTATCCGAGACTTCTCAGCTTTACGTAAATCTGGAGCAAATTAATTTTTACTACCAATATTAGGCCAGTCAATATCGACACAAGGAAAGGCAAACATCGCAAACACGCATGTATCTACGATTGTTTTATATATTATTAGGACCCCTGAGAGTAGTTTATACCCAAGTTTGCAACCCCGAAAACCCTGTGCTACTCCCGTGGTGCTCGAAAAACTGCGAAATTCTGACACTTGTTGCATTTTTTTTTAAAATAATAAGTTAAGGAAGCGTTTTTCGGGTATCTTCATTCTATACTTTTGTAAAGAAAACTAAATTTGCTACAATTTTAGCCCAACCACAGCTCTCTAGGTCCATTGGTTGCGGAGATACAGCCAGTGAAAGATGGGCAATTTTTTCTAAAAAGTGAAAATTTATCGGTAGAGTCATTTTCTAAGACACGTACCGACTAAACTAATGCTCCTAGAGAAAAGTCATGAAAATGAATTTGTAGATAATTGAATTAGCTTCAATTTGATCCTCTAAGCTTCATAGTTTCCTCAATACGGAAACAATAGTATAATATCGGATTTTGGGAATACATTGTACCTACTGAATAATGTTGGTATATTTCTTTAAAAAAACGTGCAAGAATATGGCTTCAAATAAACATACACTAAACAAATACTAAACAAATACCGAAAATTCATTAAACAAACAAAATTACATAGGTACCGTTTTTCTTGTTTTATTTACAATGAAATATGTTGAATATACATAAATAATATGATTCAGTCAGAGCCATTGTGGCGGGATACGTCAGCTACGTTGTCAACCGCTTTGGTAAAAACGTAGCTGTGGTTTTTGATGGATACCCACAAGATGCAGCTATGAGGAGCACTAAATCAGCTGAACGCCTGCGACGCTCTGCTTCTCTCTCCTGCAGTGTCCCAAGCAAAGCTGCTCTCAAATGAATCTAACAAACGCCGACTGATCACCATAATGCGTACTGAATTTGAGAGGCATGGTATCGAGGTACATCAAACTCAAGAAGACGGCGATGCTGATATAGTGAGAACTGCCCTCTCCAAGGACTCATCGTTCGACCAAGTTTTCATCATTGGAGAGGACGTCGACCTACTGGTCCTTCTCAACGGCTTAAGCTCTCTACATACAAACGTGTACTTTCAGAAAGGCGGCAGAGATGGGTCAGAGTGCGCCCCCAATATCCAGCAAATTCCTTCACATGTGGAGAAATGCAAGTACCACAGACGGTTTTGTTCCTGCATGCCATCAGTGGGTGTGACACCACCTCTACCCTTTTCTGGCAAGACAAGATGAAGTGGTGCAACGTCTTCAAAAGAAAACCCACAGGATAGACCTCGCCAGCATTTTCCTTGATCCAAGCTCCAACCAGGAAGTAGGAAATGCTGGCGAGAAAATCTTGATGAACCTCTACGGAGAAGACGAGGGAACGCTGAACACCCTGCGATACTCAGCATTTGTAAAATTGGCCGCCTCCCCCCCACCACAGAGGCTGCAAAATATAATTCTTGGAGGACCTATCACCAGGTGCAAATATGGTTGGGGGTCGACAAAAACCCGTGTGACTGGGAATGGGCTACCAGCGAACAAGGTCTCATGCCAGTCACAATGTGCGCAGAGCCCGCTCCTCAAACCCTGCTTAAAATGGTGGCTTGCAAATGCAAGAAAGGGTGCTTAGGGCCGTGCACTTGCAGAAAGGCAGGGCTCAAGTGCTCTATCCTATCCTTTTACCAAGGGCGAAGTTGCAGCAACGCACCCCTATCGTCCTGGACAGGACGAGGATGTGGATGACCCAACAACATATGACGACTCGCCTCCACCTCCAGAAAACCACGTCTTTCCTCCCCCTCCCTCTCCCACTAATCCAGACTGGATGCGAGACTCGGACCTTCCAAAAGGGCGAAGTTTTAAACTACTGTGCTGTTTGTGCTTGACTGTGTAAATAGTATTTTATAGTTTACATTTATGTTTACGTTGTTTCTTTTATGTTTACGTTATGTTAAATTCAATTGTTTATTTTATGTTTACGTTATGTACGTATAAATTAAACAGCAGTTTCAATATTTATGGTTCTGGGGGGTCGTTCTATACATCAATGGATTTGCAATTTTATCACCTACAAAAAAATTGGTAACGATATTTTTCGCCAAGCTTATAGTTTTTGGTTAAAATCAGTAAATTCGACGTGTCCTTCAAGAAATTTCAATTAATCTCGGGGCAGACTTTCTTTTGATACGCCACTGGTGTGTACCACGTGGTACTATATGGGCTCGCAATACGTCTTTGGAAGGGAAATTTTGTCAGCTTCAAAAATGCTCACTTGATATTTTTCCTTAAAGAGGATAGTTTTCGAGAAAATCACCAATATATTAAAACGGGGGGGTTTGGGGGGCGAAAAAAGGGGGTTGCGGAAGGAGGATTCTCCAGGACTTTTAGTATATTACTATTTAGCCCTCAATTATGATATGTACCAAAAATTAGCTTTATATTATTTTTGTCTAGGTTTACCCAAAATTTGAACTATCTTGACTCGGGTATTAGCAGAGTTACTAAGCCAGAAGCCAGAATGGGGTTCAAACTGAAAATCACTTGATCCAAATTCTCATGAACTGAGATCGAAATATATGAGAATAGTAAATACAGTGTTCCCCATACCAAATAAGATTGGATTACCAATCACATTCCACCAGTGTTTCGACATTCAAGATAGAGAAAAATTGCGAACGCGAACTTCTGACATATTACTAAGGACTAGGACTAACCTGGTAAACAGATAGTTTAGGAAACAGGAACTGCATCAGTGATATATGGAGAGAGACCAAAGGAGTCTAACTCTTGGTCAATACTCTACTGGTCTGCATTCCAGTAAGTTGCTGGCATTCCTGTGATTCACGTAGCATGCTTTTGATTAGCCTGTTTCATGTCTGGTTTTATATCAGTGGTAATACAAATTTATTGTTCAGATTAATTTTAGCTTAAAATTGTTAATGTAGTAGTTCTCTCTGCCAGCTATCTCTCAACATTTGTTTGATTTTTAACCATTACATAATTTTAAACTAAAATCAATCTAAACATTCAATTTTTATTACCGCTAGATTATAAACTATATAAAACCAGACACGACAGAGTTTTATCAGAAGCATACTACGTGACTCACAGGAATGCCAGCAACTTACCTCGCTGTCAGAATTGACCTCGCACTTTGCCATTTGCATCGCGTATCTTTTTCATTCCTTAATCAATGATTCCAGACAAAAATATTTGCTATACTTGCATGTGCATGTGACAACTTAAACGATAGACAAAGGTTGAGTATATTACCCCAAGAAGCACTTTTAGAAAACTTGTTCAGTTCAGATTTTTTTAGTTTAGTTCTAAAATTATTCAAAATCCCGTTATTTTCGGATTTCCTTCAGTATTCTTTCACCAAAATTATTAAAAATCTTCCTAAAGGCAATTATTTCAGCAAAGTTCTATTGAAATGTTTTCAAAGTAATCGCTCCTGTTAATCGTTAAAAAAATTTGTTATGCATGTTGAATAAGTGACGTCACGACTTTTTTTATCACATTTAAATGATGTGGATTGGGTTTTTGTTGATATCTGATCATATCACATATTAGCCTTTTCTGAATTTAGAATTAAACTTTCTGCAGTTCTCCTTTGTTTCCCAATCCTCCCCAATTAGATTGAAAAGCCCATTTACTGCTAAATTAAATACGCTACTTGTAGTCCAGTTACAGATTATTTAAAAACGGAATATCGTTTCTCCATAAATCCATAAACTCTAGAGTACCTTAACTTTTACCATAATATGGACCTCGCTTTTATTAAGCGTATCGAAAAATATATGTAATATAAAACTTTATTTATTTTTCAGTAACAGTTAATTTGAACTAAAATTTCCACAGCAGCTTCACAGAGATGATAATGTGCTACACATACACCATTGGCCTTCTGTGATACACTTGTTATTATTTTCATCGAATATTATTTTCCGTAAGAAATAAAAATGTATTGATAAATATGTTGTTTCTTTTTAATTTAATTAAAGTAATATAAATAAAATGTAATTTTATCTCAGCAATTATTGTCCAAAAAATAGTGAACAGAGTTGTCGTTGCTTAACTTTAAATCATAAAAACCATCTTAATAAATGTCAGATATCTGTAGTAATTCTCAAATTGTTTTTACAAAAAAAAACGGCTTCCCGAGAAGTAACAAAATACTTTTCGTTAGTTCCAGTCTTAATCTTAGATGCTTTATAAATAATCTGAAATATCATTAAGTATTTAAAGCATAAATATAAAGTATTGAAAGAGAACAAAAATTAATTAAAACTCGTACACTGCGTCATTGTTTAGCTCATATTGAGGATATAAACCTCCTCCCGTCTCCAAAGCTATCTGTAATGCCCCTCTCTAAATTGAAATTTACCTCGTATACACGAAATTGTGGGACAAGAAAATACAACAACAGGTTATAACACAAAAATTGCATTAGCCAAAATCCGTATTTCACTGGACTAAAAATAAAACTTACGGTTTATATCACTTCGATCGTTTCATTCAATTAAGTGAATTCCTTTTTTTTCAGATTCTCCCTTAGCCGGACTGACACAGCCGAAACTGCGACATCCGCCATCCCTCCGGGCTCTAGGAGTAACTCAGGGGACAGCAACACACCGGGTTTTCCCAAAGTTGTGCCCGCCCCGGGCGCTAGTGCCCTAGTCCAGCGTAGACGAAGCACGTTAGAATGCCTCGTACCTGCTCCTCCTGTTCGTCGACCTGGATCTTTCAGGCAAAGGTCCCCAAAGGCCACACCTGAAAGACCACCGACTTTCTGCTACAGAAGACTGAGTTGGCCTGAAATCGATCACCAGGTTCGTTCCGGGTAAGAACACATATTTTGTTAACACATTTTTTTCCTGTGGTATATTTACGGTTTGCTACTTGGGATGAAGTAATTTTATGTTGTTTTTCAAATATGAAATTAATGGGCTAATAAAAATTTACTCTACTTATGGTTTAAAATAAATATTCCTCAATTTTTTTTGGATACATATGAAACTATAGTATAATATGTACGGGGTGTTCAACGTAACTTTCTACCCCCATAATTTCCTTATTTATAAGGTAATAAAAAAATTAAAAATTTCATCTTATTGCATTTTTCACATAGGTACTTTTTAAATATGTTATCAGATCATATATCGTCTTCTTCAAATAATGATTGTTGTAAAAATAAAATAAATATAATTTATCTGTTATTTCAAACGGTTTTTTATTAATAACTTCCTTAATATTACTCGAAATATACAAGTATTATATATTTTTGAAATCAGAAGAAATAGGCAAATCCAAATATGTAAAAATATATCGGGTATTCCATTAAAGAAAAACACATTTTCTCGCACCCACTGTATATTTTCTGACATGGATATGATTTGATAACACATTTAAAAAGTACGTGAAAAACGCAATAAGATGAAATTTTTTATTTTTTTATTACCTTATAAAATAAGGAAATTATGGGGGTAGCAAGTTACGTTGAACACCCTGTACATGTACAGTGTTTCCCCGAATTGAGTTCACAATAGGAAAAACTCTTTTATTTTCGATTTTTCGACAAAAAGTCTCTCTTAATAAAAAACTCCTGATTACTTTGAAAATAACATTTCTGCTAAGGGTGTTAATATTTTCTGTACAGGGTGACCGGAAAGTCCATAATCTGGAAAAAACATTTTTATTTTCAATTTATTGATCGCTCAAGAATAATGTAACTTTTATTTTGATTTAATATAAAGTAAAGTGGTATTAAAAAATAAACAAGTTAATCTATGTTAACCAATAAAATAGGAGCATTTCTTAAAGTTGCCATGACAACCTATGTATTTCTTCGGAAATTTTCTCCTGCTAGGAACCCTGGAGAGAATGATAGTGGAATTTTTTTTACAGTTGCATATAAAAACAAGAAAACTTCTAACGCTATTTCCGAACGAAAAGCCGCCTCCGGACTGCCGTTCTCGCAAGAAATCCAAGGTAGAGGGTTGAACTTGGAACTACAACATGAATTGCATGATCTCGCTGTGAAAAGTAGCGATTTTGACGTCTACCGTAAAATTGACAGTTTTTAATTTTTTAACCTAATCTGTCATTTATTTTTTCATTTGATTTAGGTGTGAAATTTTCTTACCGAATACCACACGTAAGTACTAAGCATAAGTGGTATTACAACTCACAGGGTTTTCTAAAAATTACTAAACTAAACTAAAACTGAAATTTCAAAGATCAACAAAATAAAAACAGTTGGGTCTAATTTATTATTTCAAACCACTTTATTTGATATTCTGCTTTTAAATGAAAATAAAGTTACGTTATTCTTGAGCGAGGATTTATGAACTTTTCCGGCCACCTTGTACAGAAAATATTAGTATCTACTCTTCGCAGAAATAATATTTTCAAAGTAAGCTGGAGTTTTTATTAAGAGATACTTTTTGTCGAAAAATCGAAAATAAAAAAGTTTTTTTCCAGATTATTGACTTTTTCGGTCACTCTGCATGCACAGAAAATATTGTCATGTATTTTAAACTACTAGAAGAAATCAGAACCCGAATATTAAATAAACAAAATTAAAAATAAATTCAGGTAAAACAAGGATAAAATAAAATAATCCTCACAATTAAACAAATAACAATTAAATTAAAATTGAAATAAAAAAATAGTTTTACATAAATTCCCTAAATCCCCAATACATAACAAATTAAATTGGCGCCCAACGTGAGGCACAAAAGAAACAAAAGACAAAAACAACCATCAAAGACAAAAAAAAATAAGTAAAAATTATTTCTCTAAAATCCCCCATACATAACAAATAATTTGGCGCACAACGTGGAAGGGCTAGATTTTGGGGATACTAAAATTATTACAAACAAAGAAAAATGGACTTACGATCAGGGAAAAACACAAATGGACGAAATAGAACGTGAGGGAACAGGCGAGACAGCGTCGACCACCAAAAGCTCAAGCACAACGTTTGAAAGAAATATTATACCATAAATGACTATTATATTAAGAGAAGAATTAGATAAACAAACAAAGAACATCAAAATTTGATAACTTCAATGAAACGATTGATAAAAAATTTGAACAACTAATACAAGAAATAAGAAAACAATCTGATAACATAAATGAAAATTTTCAATAACAAAGTGACAAATTAAACCAAACATATAAGGGAGTTGAGGGAAAATTAGATGCAATAAATAATAAATTGGAAGAACAACAGGGAAATATCAACAAAATGAATTGGACATATCATTGACAGACAGACGAACAGACACCAGTCATACAAATATAGGCGACACACAGACCGAAATAAATCTTGAAAATTCTATAATTGAAAAGAAATTTGGAGACATACAACAAGAAACAGGAGAACTAAACCAGACATACCCAAATGACACAAATATGTTGAATAATAAAATAGACGCGGAAGTCAAAACCATAAGGGGGATATTAGAAAAATTGGGACGCCTCAAAACATACCATTTATGGGAACATCGCACCTACAGATCGGTAAATATTGCAAATTTTACGGGGACAGAAAGAGTCACCCAAACATTCTTTTAAAACAACTTAACCAAATTTTGAATAACATTCCGAAACTATTAGAAGACAAAGTCCATATAAAAATTTTCGAAAATAACGACTTTTACTTTGACAATACTCCTAACAATGCCACCAAAATATGCACAATTTTATTCCTTGAGAAAAGGGTACCGAGTAAATCGTGGGTAATCGAAGACTTTTTAATTTTAGAAAAAACACCAAGAAAGTAAGGAAACGGTTAATAAAAGAGCGCAAAAATTCCAACGGTCGAAAATAAAAATGTAATTTCTAAAAAACGAAAAGGATCGATAAAAATTTTGACAACCAAGCTAGGAAATAAAGAACAACGATTATAAAAAAAATAAATATGAATTGTAAGAGAATTAATTGTGAAACTTTAAAAGATACGGGAATAGAAAATAGAATATCAAATAAACAAATAATTCCAAAAAAGTAAAAATAAATTACTAAGCAAAATGATAAAAACGAAGTAAATAATAAAAATTAAACTAACTACCAAATGGGAAATAAAATAAATGAACTGAGGGAAGTTATTAATATAGAAATTAAATTAAATGGCTATCGGAAGACCATAATTTTGTTATAATGCCTTGTATGAAAGTGGACTGTACAGTAGGTACGAATTTTCTTAACCAAGTTGGAGCTATCACACATTTCGATGAAAAAATTAATAGAGAATGAATAAGTTTCCTCGAGAAAATGGGGAAGAAAATTTAATTTAAAAAAGGGAAAAAATGAAAATAAAAACCCATGCACGAAAAAAGTGGTGGGAAATAAAATTGAATAAGGTTATCATCGAAATTTGGAAGCGAAAATTGGAAGGGATTATTTGCCCCGAACTACATAAACTGGTAGTATAAAAATTTATTAATAGAAAAATTTTATTCCTGACAGACCATGGCAAATTTACAAAAATTACAACAAAAAGTCAAAGACACGATAAATAAACCAAGGCAAAAATAAAAACTAGCAGAAAATAAAAAGATAAAACACAGTTTAAAATATTTAACGTAATAAACGACAGCGTGTACGAAATTAGAGGCATTAAAGATAAATTTATCAGAGGAAAATTTCATATTAATCTGTTATACCCTTATCAAAATTAAAATACATTGGTTTTGCCAAAATGGCAAATTTGCTTAAGGCAGCAATTGTGCGATTTATGTCAAAATCACGTATTTTAAACTACTAAAAGAAATCAGAAGCCGAATATTAAATAAACAAAATTAAAAATAAATTCAGGTAAAACAAGGATAAAATAAAATAATCCTCACAATTTAACAAACAAAAATTGAAATAAAAAAATTGTTTTACATAAATTCCCTAAATCCCCAATACATAACAATATGTACTCTTATCAGAAATGCTATTTTCAAAGTAAGCAGGAGTTTTTATTAAGAGAGACTTTTTGTCGAAAAATCGAAAATAAAAAAGTTTTTACAATTGTGAAATCAATCCGGAGAAACACTGTATAATAATTTAATATACCTACCTACATGAAGGGCGATCAAAAAAAAAATATTCTATATTTGTTGGTAATTCATTAGCTGAGGTATCATGTTGATAGGCAAAAAACAATTTAGCTCCTTAAATCTTAGAAAACCACCTGCATATTATACCGGGTGGCCACGAAGGTTTTGCCTACTGGGTTATTATGAAAGATAGACTTTCACTAAAACCAGAATGACACAATTGTGCACAAAATACTACTACTGATCTTTAGTTTTTCACGTTTTCGACGCCATTTTTATACAAATACGAACTTGTGATATGTCGCTAAAATCAGAATTTCATGACAAAATATAAAAATATACAGAGGATATTACTTCCAGTTAAACCGGAAGTAGTATTTTGTATATAGTTATGTCAAATTTTGGCGTTAGTTCTAAATTTCAGGAGTCCACATAGGAATAGTTATTCGGTTGTAAAAATCGATCCACTAGGAAAGGAAAACTTTGATACGTGGAAAAATGACGCTTGAAATTATGTAAATGGAACTAATAGAAAGCCGGTAAATCTGGAAGATGGTATTAAATGGGAAATCGCAGACGGTAAAGCTAAATTTGATCTATTATTAACCATAAGCCCGTCAGAATGAAAGGATGCGAAACCTTAAAAAATATTTGGAACAAATTACATTTTTCAATCTCAGGGCCCCGCCCGTAAAGCTATGTTATTGAAAAAAATAATGTTACAAAAGTGCACGAAGTAGAAGATATGAGAGTTCACTTTTTCGATGTAGTCAACAAATTAGAAAATATGGATCTAAAAATAATAGATGGATTGATAACGATCTTGTTATTATTATAGGGACTCTTGTAAACCTTTTCATATAACAATAGAAATTTAAGAAAAATTACCAACACCAGAAGCTTTAAAAGTGAAAATTATAGAAGAATATATAATATTCTTGAAGTGGAAGAAATGGAAATGAAAATCCTTCAAGTGCAATGATTAGGTATACGTAACAGATATGCGAATGAATCATTTAATAAATTTGATTATCAAAAATTTTACCAAAATTCAAACAAACAAAAATTCAAATTTAAGTGCCACAAATGTCAAAAATGAGTAATCATCGATGCAAAGTTCTTTTCGAAAAAGAAAAGGAAATATCAAAATTAATAATGTAACGAAGTGATTTTTTCCAGTCAAGGAATGTTCATTTTGCTTTAAATATTACCGTCACTTGGGTACACCCTGCCGCTGTTTTAGTAAGTAAGTTCTGTTCTAGTTAAGTTATGAATGAGTTGTTAAAAAGTCCGCTGGTAAACAAGCAGTCAAGTAATTCATTGATTAATTTTCGACAATCCCTCGTATAAGTAAAATCCGAGAATTATTAGAAATAATGACCGAGTCGAAAATAAAAATCATTCGTTCCTAAAATTATTAATCCTTGCTCGTTTTGATCCGTTTCTTTTTGCAACAGAGTATAGAAATTACAAGCAACTCATTTCCGGTTAGATACGCTTTGAGTCGATGCACTAAGATGCATAATCCGCTGTACCTCTGCAAGTTACGCTGGGATATGCATACGAGTACGTCGTTTAAAGTCGGTGACCACCTCTCTTTTAACACGACAGATACGTCATAAAAGTTTACAAAAAGGGGAAACACAGTCACTTCGCTCTCATTCTGTGCTGATTCCGTCCTCATTCGCATTCCGAGAAAACCGGCAGCAGTTCAGGTTCATTTCGAAATAGTCCGCATCAGATCCGTTCGACCGCCAGCAATTGACGATCAAACCGAACCCGTAAATCTTTTGTATCACCGCTCCGAGTTAATAGTAATTTCCTTTGAGTATAATATTGGTAAGAATTTAACGCAACCTGCTACATTCTGCAGGTACTGCCGTCAGTCAAGTATAAATATTTCGAGATTTTATTGTCAGTAAATATCACCGTATTTTGCTACCAAAGTAAACTAGAGCTTATTAGTAATACCTCCGTTGGTTTGTTTATTTTGTTAATGTAGGTAAAGACTGCTGAGGTCTGTTCACTAGTGCCACCTCAAATGTTCCCTTGCCTACTAGGTTACCGGAAAACCTACGTGAAAAATAGTCACTATATGCATTAACAGTTTGTATTTGTTCACTAGGGCCATACGGACTGGGTTTTGCATAGAACTGACTCGCAAAGCTGTCATTATTTAAAATAATCCTGTAACAAATAGCTCGACGTTTGCGACAGTAGCTTACCGTTTGTTTAAATCTTGTATCTAGCCTCAAATATCTATAGCTGACGGACTGCCCGCCGTCTATAATCCTCGTGGAAACATTTGCTTGTCGTACGTAGCGAAATATCGATACAACGTCTCTATAAATTCCGCCGTCAAAACCCCACGTAAAGACTGTTGCTTGCCAACTTGACTAAGTTAAAATTATTTAAGAGAATATTTTGTATTATTATTTTACACATACACGATTGCAGCGTCGTGAAAGAATAAGCATAAATTACGTTGTTCATTATTTAGTCCTGAATAAATACGTTATATTAAAAAGGCAAACTTTCCGAGTTATTATTTCTGTAGTGTTATTTTCTGATTAATCCGTTTGAGCAGTATGACCGAAATCCATTAGATAGGTCTCCAGCTCAGAATCCTGGCTATTCCGTATCATCCACTGTTTTGCTACTCAGGGTTGTTCTCCCAATTAGGAGAACCAAAAAGATAGTGTCGTTCTTCGCACTCAAAAATTGAAGGGCTGGCGCCCGAGAATTCCGTAAGAATAAAAGAGATTACGTAAGTATCTGACCGAAAGCAAAGTGCATCGGAAAAAGAACGTTACAATAATAGTGAATAGAATTGAATTATAAAGAATTAGTGTTCTGATTTTCTGACGCCGTGATAGAAACTCAAGGTATGCTATGCCTCGACCCACTCAGTCACCATCCCTTTTAATTGTAAAGAAAGCAAGAGTTTAATTATTATTAGAATTATAAAAGTGTGTTGAAATGCCAATAACATCATAATTCATTCTATTGCCTCTACGAAACTAAAGATGTTTTATTCGTCGCCAGTTGTTATACTGCGTCTACTAGGATAAATTAATCATGGCATCGAAGAAGTGGCGGATCTAAAAGAAAAAAGTTAAATTACTTACTGTCAAATGAAATCAAATTAATCTCCCAATAATATAACTTTTATAACTCACACAAGAAGTCTGTTCAGGAGATTATGTCTTGTCGTAGAAGGAGATATAAAATTTCAGTCCTCGATCACTTTATCAAACGAAAACAATAAAAGCTGAACAAATAAAACATTTTTGAAATGTTATTAAACAAGACAAAATAATGATAATTTTATTGTTTACTGTTTTATTAGTTTTTGTTTAATCAATGAATATACTCGTTTCTAAATTATTGTTCTTCATCTTTATCAAAAAACATTGCTCAGTGTACCTATCTTATTTCTTTCAAACGTTAAAATCCCTTTTGGAAAATCATTTCAGACCCATGTTCATAATATTTTTCTTCTTTTGACGATTTGAGCTCATTAATTATATTTTCTTAGACATCCTATATATTGAAATTTTTACTAAGACAAGTTTAAAAGGCGTTTATTATTTACAGAGCTATATGACTGAATTAACAGTTATCATCTCTTATTAAATAGCGTTATCATGTTTCGTTAAAAAAACTTATTTTGCGAATGAGGGAAACAAGAGCCCTTTTAAGGAAGAGTGGAATTCCATTTCATGACGTCAAAACTCATTTTTCACAAATTACCCTCTTCAGTTATTATCATTGTTATTGTTAATGTATGCAAATTCAATTTTATATTGCTCTGAATGTTCCATAACACATTTAACACAGTGCACTACCCTGCCTTTTTTATTAAAAGAGATGTTCCCCGGTATAATTGCATTTACTTTTTCATTCATTTGCTAACACATTGAAGGGGAATTTTTCTTATAAGTAGTTTTATATCAATAAAAACACAGACAAAGCTCCCTACGAGATTAAAAATGATTTTAAATTTTCTGTCAGAAACATTCTCTTTCCCCTTGTTCAATTCAAATTTTTATTATACAATTCACAACAGTGTATGATTGAAACGTCAGGAGTTAGTAATCTGAAATATACGCATGCAAAAATATTGGTATAACGGGATACAATCGTAAAAATAACTAAAATATTTATATGCTCATCGTGTGTCGATGAATGGACGCAACAGGAGGAAAATCTTTTTTATTTATAACTTAGCATGGAATATTTTTATTCCTAAAACGCACACAATTTGTGCAATAGAGATATTTGTTTAACTATGGAGGAACGCGTAAAAGAATTTACTACCACCGCTTGTTATGATTCCAAAAAACTTTTCTGAAAAGATTTTTTCTCCTGGCTTAATGTAATAATAGCTAAATTAAAAAAGGGTATCTCCTTCTTATGTATTGCGTTCACATTGTAGGTACAACCATATTTTTATTTCCTCAATTTTACTATAAATATTTATATTTCTCTACATGTATATTTATTATTTTATAACTGCTTTAATCATACGCTGCACTTAATTGAATTAAACAAGGAGCAATTCAGAACACTTCCAACTGGAAATCTACAACAATTATTTTTAATTTCGTAGCTAGCTTCATTTATTTTTCCAATAATCTAGAAACTCTCTACTACAGAAAAAACCCAACTTAATTGCATAAATTACTTGTCGAAAACACAAATTGCCAAGTTAAGAAGGAAACGAAAAAACGGAAATGAAACTCTACTTATACCTATATTTGATGACATCTACACTGCAGCTTTTCGAAACAAATTAAACAAAAGAAAGCAGCACAATTGACGTAAATTTAAAATTACAATAACAAATATGAGAAATATGTATGCAAATGACGCTCTTGTCTACAATTAATTCAAATAAAATTTACATTTGGAAATGACCTCTAAACTAGCATAAGGCACGTAAACGTAGAGATAAGATTATTTTATCTTTTTCTTTAAAATTACATTTTTACTGTTATTCTAAAAATATTTTTAATAATTTCAATTTCGAGGCTAGGTGTGAAAAAAATACTGCTGTATCACATACAACAATGAATATAAATCGTAAGTTCATATACAGATAAGTCCAGGATGCTTTGAACACGACAGGGATTGGGACGAATATACGAGTGGCCGACAACTCGCCTCAGTTCAAAATTTGTACATTAGGAGAAGGGCGCGGCAGTGCGCTGTGGCCACTCACTGCTCGCTCAGCAGTCAGCAGACTGTTGTTAGTATCTCATTAACCGTGTTGGGATGTAGAACTCATGTCTGAAAGAAATTTGATTTACGTTTCGAAATTTTTCTAACTTCAATAATTCATCCTAGATAGGATTAATTATTGTAATTTAAAAAAAATCTCGGAACACATTTAAATATTTCCATTGTTTGTTTTTCGCAACAAAAATGTGATTCTACAACATAAAATTAAAATTAATTGTCACTGCACCTCGAGTGTTGCAGGTGTAATAAAAATTATTATAAAAGAATCCAAACAAGGAACAGTAGACGCGAGAACCATCGGCTACAGCGCGGAGATCCACGATTCCCACCACTGTCTCCGCTTGCCTACAACGGGCACAAGTAAATCGCGCGAACTAATACCCATGTTCGAATCTCCTCGGTCTTTACTGTATACATACTGCTTTTATGTAGTCTCTTATTATTAAGGAAAAATCAATAACATTCAAATCGGACGGTTTAGAGAAATTTAACATAAAACTTGTGAAAATTTTGTACAATGAATATTACCTATGCCAAGATTACAGGCAGTCATAAAGTATAAATTGTTTCGGAAAGTCTGACAAATGATTTTTTTATATTTTATTGATAAAACAAATTCAACAAAATTGTTAATAAACTGTCTAGAAAGCAAGCCAGCAAGAAAAAATTTAAAAAATAATCGAAAACCTGAAACAAATAATTATTCTTAAAGAAAATGCTATAAGGCATTTGGGCTTTCGCTATTTCCCTATAAAACGGCGAGTTTTTAAAACATCTTATGCCAAATTGTCTAAAAGTAAAAAACTTAATCTTTCTTTTATCGTTCACCAAATATTTAAAGAGCATCACCTTGAATAAAAAATTTAATTAAAATTGTTTCACGCTGCCTCATAATATAACTGAAAAGAAAAATAATTAACTTACTTACATTTCTTTACTTTTTTTTGTACCTCTCTTATTATGTTTATTTTATTAGCTGCTTTAAAACATGTAAGTTCCTTTTGATCTCGAGCTTTTTCTAATATCTATTTTATTTGCATAAAACACGACAATAAGAAGAGAGTCTTGTGAAAGAGCCTTTAATTCCGTAATTTGCCCTAAATTAAAAATGAAGTGTTAATTGTAAGCTTTTAAACGTCGCGTCCCATTAGATGAGGAAAATTAAAGTTGAAACTGAGTGAGATTGCTGCTACAGATCCACTAATGGCAATGTCCTGCAGGTACAGTCACTGCCAAAAGGAGGTTTACAAGTTTAAGAAATTAAATCACATATTTTTCTACCTTTATTCATATTCCTTTAAATTAATTATTTTCGCTGTTATACATTTTTCGAGGATACAAATATCGCAATAGATATGCCTGCTATTTTTTTAAATGATAAAGGTTGTTTTTGATATTACTCAAAGGTGCAATTTTTTTTATTCTAAAAATGTATCGTAAGTGTGGAGTTGCATCAGAAAAATTTTGTAAAATAATTATTGCAAAAACTTGCCATCAGTAGATACAGTATTATTTAATCAAATCATTCTTGTCAATGCTTTATTTATGAAATATTAACGACTGGAATTTATCCCCAGTTTAATAAATCACCTGTACCTCTTAAGGATATAAAAAACACGACAACACAATACTGGAATGTCCTACACATACAAACAAGTTCTCTACCCACAGTTATTTTGTTCCTGCACATTTATAATCCACCCCATATAATAGTATTTATGTCAATGCGAATAACAATAAACAAAGGGAAATCTAAATTTACATCTTTTATTATTCATGGATGGATGTAAATAATACCTAGTTAATAAAAGCGACTGTGTAATGGTTGATGTTCATGTCTGATTTCTTCCACAAAAATCAATAGTAATTTACATAATAATATATTTCAGTAATTTGGAATCAATTTGGGAACGTCTACCTGTAAGAAGCCGCGCAAATACACATCATGAAGGATTCACAAACATACCGGGATATCAAAAATTATCTTAGTCTTGAAATTAAAAGCTGCTGTCTTAGCTTGTTTCCTCATTTTATAATAGATCATTTGGTATTAATGCTGGGAGGTGCTCCTAAAAGTCGTCCAAACATAAACGCTTACTGTATTCCCAAATTCCATTACCTGGCACACTAGTTCGAAAATAAGCTTCAGGTATGTAAATTTTGTACTAATGGTGAAAATCATAATTAAAATTATTCAAAACCTGATTTTAAGATTCTAAGAATTCAACAAAATTGGAGTTGTTTTTAATTCCGTGACCATCTTCGACCAAGATAATTTTTGGATACCCTAGTAGAAAACGTTTAACCTGCTAGGGTCGCAAGTTAAGTAGCGTCAAATCGGCTCAATCGTGCTACACACATGATATAACTTGCAAAATGTCGAAGTAGTAAATCGAGAGATCGTGTGGTCGTCTCGATTGGTTCACAGGAATCGTCCCAGAAAGCCAACACTCCACTCTGCAAAGTCCCTGGTAGGGATTCCCTACAGATCTGATCGAGCTTTGGTAGCGTGTAGCAGTGTAAAGAGTTTTAGTTAGAACAGAATTTAAAACGTGCGTGTTGAATTTATCAACAAAGGTCAATAAATCACCTGTACCTATATATGGGCCTAATGAACACGACAATACAATATTAGAACATCCCATATATCCTGACAAGGTATCGAACTTCCAGTACATTTTTCTTATCAGATAACAAATCATTCCATATAATTAGTACAATATTAAGGTCAATGCGCATAATAATAAACTTACAAAAAACTAAATGTACGTGTTTTATTATTCACGGATGTAAATAATACCCGATAAATAAAAAACTAGGACGATATAGTACCTAATAGCTTTGTTTCATATCTGATTTGCTCTACAGGAATCAATAGTAATTTACATACATTTCAGTAATTTGGAATCAATTTGGGAATGTCTACCTGTAATAAGTTCAATATTGCCTACATTCATTTTGATTTATTGATATCGGAGGCTCCCTGCCGCAATATGCTAATAACTTTATTTCCAATGCCACAGAATTATATTAAAAGTTTGATCCATTAAATGTTTTAGCCTATCTGGAATATATGGCAATATGTAGATACAAATTTAAAAATTTCATTTTGTCAAAGAATTTCCCCAATTAAGTTGTAAATGGTTAATTTCGGCGTAAGTTACAATAACTTTGGTTATTCTTATTTATTTTAGTGGCACATCACGATGACTTGATATTGGAGAATTACAACTGGCACACGGGGTCGAGATTTTCATTTTGAAGATATTTTCAAATTCTGCATGATGATCCGTATCCGTTAACCTGTAAAACTAATAATAACGATAAACATATTAACGAACAATATGTGTTATTAATATTTAGAATTTTGTAGCTCTGATACTCAAAAAACAAAGAATTTTCATGAAATCCATAAAAGTGCCAATATCTCAAAACTTTACAGCTTTTTACTAAGGTCATATTTTGATTTTCTGGTCAGGCATGAGCTGGCCTATCAGCCCTCCAATGGATGACGTGGATTTTTGGGACACCCTGTATGTGAGATAAAACAGGAAACACAAATATAATGAGGTTACATGTTACTTACCTTATGGTATACAGCGTATAAGCGGTTTGTAAGGGTATTTACCTACGATCACTAACGTAAATAGCTGAAAACGCACTCTCCGCCACCTACGTAAATTGAACCTTACACACCGTAAACAAATCACACGCTCAGCCGCTAAGGTGCAATGCAATGTGACCACGTGACCTACTTTACACAACACTTGTAGTTCATATTTCTGACACCAGGCTAAAATTATTAGAAATGGCAGGTGCAAAACTTAATTTTCTAGCTCTGTCAAAACTGACATAAGCAACAAATAATACAAAATTGTGTTTTAATTTCAATAAATACGATCGTAGGTAAAGTATAGTACATAATTCGAGTTGTAAAGCAATTACGCACTCATGGAATTGCCACACTCGCCGCTACGCGGCATCGTGCGCAATTTTTCCATTCGTGCGTAATATGCTATTTACAACTCTCATTGCGTAATATACTATTCCAACTTTAAATTATTATGTCACTTAACTATACAGGGTGTTTGGTAGATGGTTTTCCAAATGGAAAGGGTGGATAGGTAAGGCCATTTGGAACATATTTAGCCCCAATGACCTTTAATACAAAGTCTCACTGTTTTCGAGATATTATTTTTTTTGTTAATTTTGAAAATTTACCAAAATTCAGCATTTCAGCTGAACTAATTTTTTTATAGTTCTAACAGTTAAAATTAATTTTTATCTGTACACTGTTTTAATGAAATCGTTAAGATAAAGAGTGGAAAAAATGTGAGCTAACAAAGTTCCGACAATGGGTAGAAATTTTTTTTAAATGCAATTTTGCATCGCATTTAAAAAAGTAAAAGCGATCAAAATGTTCCAATGCTTCTAAAATGTTCTCTAGTTTATACCCTTTCTAACGGTATATCACATTCCATACTATAATAGTTGAAATGCTGAATTTTGAGAAATTTTCAAAATTAACAAAAAAAAATACTATTTTGAAAACCGTGAGACTTTGTATAGAGGTAATTGGGGCTAAATATATTCTAAATGACCTCACTTATCCACCCTTTCCATTTGGCAAACCATCTGCCAAACATGCTGTATACATATAACTAGGTTGCAGTAACAAAACGGCTACTATTAAATAAAAATCCAATAAAGAAGTATACAGTTGTTTAACGCCAGATTCTAAAATTATATTTTAAATGAATAACAACCATTACGGCCAATATACTTTTACTTTATATTCATGAAATATACATAAGGAATATATTTTTATGGTTGGTAAATTCAATTTAAAGAAACCCATAAAAGTTATGAAACCACATAAAAGTACTTCTAAAAGCTTCTGATATATTCTTGACACAAAAAGAAGCGGAATTTTATTATCATGATTTATCCTTTTAGATGGAGGTGTTAACTTTATTTTTATTTCAAACATATTGAAAGGAAAAGCAATATTTATTTATGCCGCTAATAAAATTCTCCCAATCAAATCGACGGTATAAAGTGGGAATAAGTGGATATAAAAAAATCAGATTATTTCCAGAGCCTATATACTGAAAGATATTCAACGTTGTCATTTAAAAAAGTATTTAATTTATAACTGAGTAAAATGTGTAAAACTTAATTATATTATTTTTTATTGACGAGTTATCTAGCAAATACTAAACTAAGCAGGGAAATTGCATTTAATGTATTTTATACATTACAGATGCTGAAAAAAAAATAAATAAAAAGTACCTGTCATCCATATCTTAAGGGATTCTGATAAAACATACATCTCCACGCAATGTTAATTGTTTATTAGTCAGCATCGTACAGGGCACAATATAATCAGACCTCTAATGTCGAAATAAATGCTTAAAGTTCATTTGCGCTAAATCCCAAATAATCTTATAAATTATTTCTCTGTAAGTTTTCATCTCATAATCTCGATGCCTACAATACCTGCTCCAACATGTATCATGCTGAAAGGAGTTGGAACCTTTGATGTGGTAATAATAACACAAACCAGAAACTGAAATTTCCCTATATATATACTAGATGTTTTGTTTGATTTTCTAACCTGGTTGATGAAAAGCTAGTCGTCTTAGTTAATCATTGTTTTGATATCTATCCAGTGATACTATATTACAATCACCAATAGTTGGGATGGCAGAGGGACATTACTAATAGTGAAAATATACGGATAAGACTGGTTGAAATTGTAAAATGCATATTTCTGATTTTCCTGCAAAGAGGTGACATTCCTTGGATAGGTGACTCTATCGCTATTGTTGATAATCGAAGTGTTCTTGGGGAACCATTCCTAAACTAACTACGTTTCTGTATAAGATCTATGAGTGTGTTATAAACCTTGCTAGGTACCAAAGATTAAATATATAAAATTATCCCAGAAAAGAACAAAATTATCCATCTAGTGGTCAGTTGTTGCTACTAGCTGTCGAGACATACAATGTTACTGTGACAGATAGCGACTTTACTAAAGTACCAAAGAGCAGTCGACCTCTAGCCCTGGTGGACTAAACTATTAATAATAAATAGGAGTAAATCCAAATGGGTAGCCAAGTTTATTATTCGTCTTTTCTACACCAGACACAGACCTGTTTATTATTCGTCTTTTCAATTACCTATGGCACACTGACGAGAACACAAAAAGTTCGAAACCGGTCTGTGTTTGGTGTAGAAAAGACGAATAATAAACTTGGCTACCCATTTGGATTTACTCCCATTTATTAAAAAATATTTTCTTGGCATCATAGACCGTTTAACTATACCTAATCAACTGATAAACCAAAACTATTGGAGGAAATATTTTTATGGAATGGTTTCTGTGTTGATTATTTGGAAGTTTGAAGTTTTGATGATGTTGATCCAAGTTAAGAAAACCGCGGCAAGATGATCAACATGTCCAGAGTTCAAACTTGGAAACTACACTCAGTTCCATAAAAAGTGACGCACTCGATTTTTCGGGTAATTTTAAAGTTCTTTAATTCTTAAACCGGTGGAGCGATTTGAACATTTCTTTTCTCAGTTTATAGCAAAATTCATTCTCTATGAGCCGGATTGGAAGCAATGGTGAGTTCTTCCATATTTCATGGAAATTAAAGGAGAATTTTAAACCTAAGTTTTTTCACAGGTTTTCAAAACACCCTGTGGATTATTCGCGCATTCATGGAGAAATTATTCATTCTGCATTCGATGAACCATTTTTTAATAAACATTTTGTTTTTTTGTACACTGTTTTATCGCTGGTACTTTCCGAGATATAACGTTTTTACGTGAATCCTGTCTTTTCGTGTATTGAGAAATGATGCACATGATGAGTGGTCATACTCACTGCAGAATTGTATAGCATATAAACCAATAGAAATTGTCAAGGTTTTTAAATACACTCAGTTCCAAAAAAAGTGACGCATTTGATTTTTGACCTAACTGTTTTTCTTTTTTTTTTAAACAAGTCCGATTTTTAATTTGTTTTTATTTATTGGCAGGTATTTCCTTTGTCTTTCAAAAAATAAAGAGGTGGAAATTTATTTCATTGTAGGATCACATTGCTTTTGAAAAAGCAATTGCCGTTGCCATAGCAATTAATTTGCTGTATGCCTCCATACTTTGTTGTTGTGTCATTAAAGAAGTTTTAGAGACTAAAATTACACAAAATGCCTCAAATAAATCCTGAACAGGTTTATAATTTTGTGTTTAATAAAAATGTTTTTTAAAATTCGTATCAGTTTATAGAACTCGGTAAATTCAGAAAGTTGGTAATACGCAAGGTTTCAGCAAAAAAGCTGTAATTCGGACAATTTTAGAGATAAATCAATGAATAAAAAAACAAAATGTTTATTAAAAAATGGTTCATCGAATGCAGAATGAACAAATTTTCCATGAATGCGAGAATAATCCACAGGGTGTTTTGAAAACCTGTGAAAAACTTAGGTTTAAAATTCTCCATTAATTTCCATGAAATATGGAAAAATTCACCATTGCTTCCAATCCGGCTCATAGAGAATGAATTTTGCTATAAACTGAGAAAAGAAATGTTCAAATCGGTCCACCGGTTTAAGAACTAAAGAACTTTAAAATTACCCGAAAAATCGAGTGCGTCACTTTTTATGGAACTGAGTGTATTATACAAATAATCAGCTCCATCTAAGCCTTACAATTAAAACATTTACTATAGATCCTTTGTTATACTATTATTGCATTTTTTGCAAATTTAGAATATAACACAATATTTACTAAGTTTCTAAGGCGCTTCTAAGATCTTTTATGTTACTAAACGAGACATTTTTCTAATTTCTGTAAACAATTATTTTATGGTTTAAAATTACAGTTACCTACTATTGTTCTAGAGTAAGTTTCGGAACGAATATTTTTCGCAGTTTCCTTTTTATGTTACTCCATTACTACTATAACAGTAAGTTATTAACTAATCAATAAATCACAAATAAGACTCAAAGTAATATAAGTAAATTCTTTGAAACAGAAAATATATTAATAATTTTTTAATACGTCAGTGTAAAATGTCTGTTGATTAAGTATTCGTAATCTGCGACCGCTTCATTGCAACTAATTCATATTCTACACACAACTGAAAATGCATTTTACTCTACACTCTACATAATTCGGCAGTTGGCAGTTGTAGTACTGAATACCGTCTTGTTTATGTGATCTGATTTGAAACAGCGAGATCTAATAACGCAAAGTATTGAAAGGATTTGTTGAAAAATTAATTGTTGTGCAAAGCTTAATGGGCTAGAATTTCTAATTTTTATGCATATTTATTTCAATTTGAACTGAGTATATTTATACAGCTAAATAGTTTAAAATGAAACGCATATTATTGGGCTATCAATCCACCATGACATAGGTATCAGTGATCAAACTAAAGCTTATCAGATCGACATGACAATGCAATGAAAATAATCTCAACATACCTCTACACCATAATATCGTTTGATTAAAATTAAAAAGCGTAATTATTAAGTAAATAAAATACTTAACTGTTATTCCGACGTTAATAGAAAATATGCCTGAGGCAACACTTAAAGAAACAGTTCAAATAGTAAGGATGATTGGAAATAAAACAAGTTTTAAAGTGGCAGCTCATGAATGTTCTTTTAAAACCAACAGAAAAATAATTAAGGAAAACAATTTAAAACTCCTTTTTAACTTGGATGTTAAAAATGCGATATTTTCATAAAAGTGTTAACGTAATGTAGTTGAAATTGAATTGCTGCAAATTATACTACTCATCTTATAGATAAACATTAAATATCTTTAGAGCAAATTAGAAAAATGTCTGGAGTGTTAAATTTAACAGTATATAAACTGCTGGACAATTGAAGCGAATTTTTAGGTTAACTTTGAAGTAAAATATTTTGCGAACCAATAGATATCGATGCGCGGTTTGCAGAATTTGAAAAAGAATTTAATTCTGAACAAGTCTATTTATTCCGATTTTTTTAGTTTCAAACATTTCACTGTCTACAGGGGGCAAAAGAAAAGTATATTTTCTTAATTATTAAAGTACCGGGTTTCCACAAAAAAATTTTTAAATTTTTTTGATTGGCATTTTTCTGATCTCTTGTCTATAAGGAAAAAACTAATTTCTCAAATTTTTGATATTATATTTTTTCATGAAATTTCGATTTTTTCTAAAACCCTGTAAATTTCAGGTCAATTTTGGATGCCCCCATTATCCACAAAACGTATCTTTGAACGACCATTTGTTGCAGTAGATTTCCATGATAACACTGTCATGGATTATAGAGATGTCATCAAATTCTTCAGAAGTTTTTGGGGGAAATAATATTAACCAATAATTAAACTTGCCTTTAAAATCTCCTGACTTCATTCATTGAGCATGTGTGGTTTTCTTGAAGTTGCGTTTACGATCAAGAGAAAATGAGCCTCAAACATTGGAGGAACTTGCCGTAGCAATATGGGAGGAATGGGAAAACATACCACAACAAATTATTAATAACCTGGCTCAGAGGTAGTAGGGAGTTAAGGCACACAAGGCACATATCCTGTAATGAACATTATTTAAAAATGTATCCTTGCTAATTGTTCTATTAATAATAAGATTAGTTTTTTTCATTGTACGGGGTTTTTTAAAAACAAAATGGACCGATTAAAACTTGTTACATTTTGCATATTTCGTGTATTGCAATTGTGTTACTCTTATTTGCCCTAATTATTGTTGCCAGAAATATATGTATTTTTTTGCTAGCATTATTTTTGTAAAGATGTTTATAAAATGGTTTATTTAAAAAAAAGAATCAAAAACAGTTACATGTATCTACTTATTTGTACATCCTGTATACGGGCGTGTTTCAAATGAAAAGACAAGGGTGATGTTTCAAGCGACTCGTGAAACTAGGTACCGATTATGGGTACGCCACTGGTCACCACGAAATGAATGTACTCATTGGAGGTAGTCCTAGAAATTTACAACCACACAAAATACAATAAGGTCCTACTAGCACAAACACCTGAAATTTACAGGGTCTTACACAAAAAATTTAAATTTCACGAACGAAGAGGGATATCAAAAATTTGAGAAATTGGTTTTTCCTTATAAATAAGATACCAAAAAAATGCTAACCGAAAAACTTAAAATAATTTTTTGTGGAAATCCAGTACTTCGAAACTTTGGTTAAGAAAACATACTTTTTTTTACACCCTGTAGACAGTAAGATGTTTGAAACCAAAAAGATCACAATAAAAGGGCTCTTTCAGAATTAAATTCTCTCTTAAATTCTGCAAACCGCACATCGATATTTTTATCCGTTCGAAAATTATTTGACTTCAAAGTTAACCTAAAAATTCGCTTGGTCCGCTTCAGTTGTCCAGCTGTTTACTTCAGTAAATCTTACCGGTATGGCTTAGTCCATTCCTCACATAGAACAAATTGCTAATTTTTGTCACCATTTTTTTCTAGGGCATCGGAAGATATAGTAAAATCAATTACAGGCAAAAAAGGCGGACTAAACAAAACTTGTTGAAATTTTAACTATTCAAAGAATGCACCAAACTTAAGACAACTTAAAAATTTAAAAAAATTTAATCGGGCCACAATCTTTCCAGTACCTACATGTTGAAAGGCAATATGAGAAAAGTGCTTATTTGGAATAGCTCCATTATCTCTGTCTGTTTCTTCTTCTTCTTCTTCTTTCTCGCAATGTATTTAATGATAATACCAATATTTGGTAAATTAGTAACTTAAAACTGAAAGAAAACAAGTAATATAATACTACTATTAAAAAATTATTGTCTCTTTAGAAATACAATTTTAGCTGAAAACAAAAATAATCACATCAGTCGTTGAGAAAATATGCCCAATAGAAAAACTCAATTCCAGGTAAGAGAACGTATTTAAAAACCTACAAATATACCACGTGAGTGAAATTTGGAAAATCAAAGCAGACTTGTATACAATGAAAATAAAAATTAAAGTCTGTTAAGAAATGTTTGATGATAGCAGATTGCAAATGAGTCGGTTCAGATGAAAACGTCTGTTAAGTATCAGAAACTAAAAATCATCACCGTTTATTTTATTTGATGGTTCACTTCCGGTCAGGTCAGGATCCATCACAAGTCTGATATGATGTCATTTTCATATACTTATATGACGGGCACTATCCTTTTATCTATAACAGATATTGAAATGTTGGTAATATTATTTTACTATTGCATAAGTGTGTTTTTAATAATAATTGTAAAAATTTAACTTAAACATTTCAAAATTGGATAGTGCCCCACTAAAAATTCAATATTATATGCAATTTTCAGTTGGATCCTGTGCCAATCCTGTTCCACAGAGTTGTTCTTTTTCAGGCGTTAAGTACTCATCCCTTACATTACGTTACTTTACTATCAATTGCTTAAAGTGTCATTTTCTAGGAGAAAAATATCGCGTTGATAATTTTGAAGAATTGACAACTTTGACTACTGAAAAAGTCATGTGGAGGAAAAATTAAAAATCTGAAATTTTCAGGAATTTTCGTCTCTATGTTCGTTATTAGAGACCAGTTGGTCCTGGCGTTCTGTTATTTTTACTTCTCTAGGAGATATAATTTTTAAGTGATGCTTTTGGAAAATGAAATTTTCTAAATCTACGATAGTGGGTAAAAGCCATTCACCTCAGAGGGTTAAAATAACATTAATTTGAACTAAGAACTACGAGTATAATCAAAGCTATAGAATTCTATGGAAGCAAATTAAACTCTAGATTTCATTTTCTAAAACTACCACTATTATAGAAAAGTCATATCTCCTATAGAAGTGAACTGGTCGGTAATAACAAACATAGAGACTAAATTTCCTGAAAGTTTCAGATTTTTATTTTTCCCTCCACATGTTGGAATCAAAGGGTCAAAGTAGTCAATATTTCAAAATTCAATATTCGCGATTTTTGTCTCCTAGAAGTAGAAAATTATACTCTAATACCTTGATAGTAAAATCAATTCTTTAAGTAAAACAGGATTAGCACAAGATTCAACTGAAAATCGCAAAAAATTGCAAATAATATTGAATTTTTAGTGGTTCATTTTTGAAATGATTGCTAAATTTTTACATTTATTATTAAAAACACACTTAATCAACAGCCAAATAAAATTACCATCATTTCAATATCTGTTATAGATAAAAGGATAGCGAGTATAAAATGACAGCTTCAAACTTGTGGTGGATCCTGACTGGAAGTGATCCATCGAACAAAATAAACGCTGACGGTTTTTATTTCTGATACCTAAAAGATCATCCTCAATTTTTTCATTAAAATTAAAAATCATGCAGCACACCTCATTTGATGGTTTCAGCTGTAGTTGAACGAGAATGGCACTGCAAAATATGTGAAGAAAATCAATTAGAGAATATGATTCGACGCTGTAGTAAAAAATGTGCTCTAATATTGTCAATTGTTTGTATATTATTATCTGAATTTGAATTTGAAAGACAACTATGTCGTATGTAAAAGTTATAAGGTAAACATGACTTTACTCTAATGCTGACGTAATTTTATGTTTGTATTGCTTTATCTACATATGTGCTTAATTCAAACTATTAGAATCATCTTGTTGCCAATAGTTTTAAGTAAAATTTCACGTTTGCCTTTGCACTTGTTGAGTAGCTAATATCAAACTACGTATTTTCTGGCTATATTTCAGTATTTTGTTTAATACTGTGAAGAATCAACAGTTCAAGTAAACTAAAATTGTTTTCGTTAAACTGATTTTCTAGTTTCCCCTTTCATTTCAATAAAACTTATGTTGAGTCAATTTCCAGAAGGTGAGTGGACCTTTGAAGCGCCCACCAGGATATTCGCATCCTATCCATATATCCGTAAGCACACATGTTTGAAATGCTTTATCTCTTGAGGATCATTTCTGTCCCTTGGGTTAAGTTTGTATTGCTATCCAAATATCATTAACGATTATTTGATCTAACATCCAAACTTAAGAAAAAAGCTTATTTACTTTCTGAAAATGTATTTTAATTACTGTTAACAGTTAGTAGGTAAATATCAGTATTAGTACTAAAAGGTAAATGTTGCACGGCTTACTTACAATTTGACTTGTGTACACACTTTGAGTACATAAATATTCTTGAGGAGCCACTAAATCTACTGAAATTAAGATTTTTTTAACCAGATGTTATCGAAAGATTCAAGCGATATTTTACCAAGTAGTAAACCCACATAATTCCCAATTTCATTTTAACGAACGTCACGTTTTCCAGAGTTCAAGAAATTGACGGGTCTTATTTTGAGAGCTTCACAGCTTTAGCCTGGAAGCAAGAAAATCAAAGACAAAGTGTTCTTAAAACAGCAGAAGCCTCAGCGTCCGACCCACCGCCTCCAGAACCAGAGCTGGGTATTACGCCGATTGACTATTCAGCATCTCAAAATGAAAAGGACAAGTTGTACGTCGAAATGCTCTATACTATCGCTAACACGGTAAGTGGAGATTAAAACATTACAATTTTGTGTTACCCCAGTTGAAATAAATAGGAATATTACCACTTTTAACAAATAAATTAGAATTTATTCATAACGCACTTTTTTCTTTTTACAAATTATTTCATAAACTATTAGGTACTATTCTTTTTGAAAATTTATTTATTATTTTAGAGATTATTCTACGAACAACTATTGGATTTACTAAGGAAAAGAAGTTATCTTTTTTTGACTGAAATTTTGCTATGATAGTTCCTTTGGTTTAAATATTTAACAACCTCACAACAACAAAAATATTTTACGAAAATTCTGTGATGAAAATAAATAATAACCCTTTTAAAAGTCTTGGAAAACTCGATTTGTGAAGCCATCATGAAATCTATGTACGTTATGTGATAGCTAAAATATCATAGGAATATGCAGAATCATATATACCTACAAGGTGTATTTTTTATTCAATAGTCAATTCAGGTAACCTCCTGTTTGTTTTTAATTTTTAAAAGCTGATTCAGTTCATCGAGTCGAATACACTCCAAGTAACGTTTCATTATGGTCTTCTTTTGAAAATAAACTTATAGACGAATTCAACTTTTTCTATCAAAACTTTATCTCCTGAGGTTTAGCTGGTGTAGCGTTCTGCAACAGACGGCACGAGTGAACTCGTGTTCATAAAAGGAGAAAAGTTTTTAAGGAAAACATTACTAAACTTTTACATGCGCAGCATTTTTTATCCATTTAATACAAACTACTACAGAAATTGATGGATATACTTTGGGGCACGTCGGCACATAATGAGAAGCAAAGCTTACAGGAGATTCATAATTGAAAAAATATTGTACGTGAAGATTTTACATGACCCTTGTTAACTTCCTCGAAAGCTTTTCCAAAGTTTGTGTTGGCAATTAAACACAGATTTAAGAACTAAACGTATGTTTGGCGAAAATATAATAAAAGTTGTTGTTTTAATTACGTTTGAAATGCGGATTCCTCCTAATACTTGTTTATTCTTTGGCTCAACGAAATACGGTTTAAGTAATTGTCTGAACTGTTGGGTATTTTTTGCCAAAATTAATGTGGATTTAGTACTTGTTTAAATTAAAATATCACGCGAATATAATCTTATTTTTTGCCGATCTTCAAGTGATATTCGAAACCACAGCAGAATTTATTTAACAAGCTATAAAATAATTTACTGAAATCCGTTCTGCAATGTTCAGACCACAAATGAAAAATGATATTTAATAACGTTCTCCTTTCATGCGGTGGAAGATAAGGATTGGTTTAGTCTGAATTCTACTTTAATGCCAATGTGCACGTACTTACGAATGAGTAGGTAACTTAGAATAACTGTCTTCCGGATTTCATTTTACAACCTCATGACTGAAATATGGCGAAAATAGGCATCAATTCCGATAAGGTGGGCTTCATATCTGCAAAATTGTATCATCGCAATATGACGTAAATTAGACATGCAAGCAGTATATCCAGAAAGTACCTATTCTATTTGGTAAAGACGAAGACGTTGATAACTCTGAAATTCCATAGTTCCTGACTTCAGCCAGCTGACCCAGAAAAGACGAGTCGATAAATATTCATTTGATCGAGTTAACTAACTTTCATGTATAACTTTCAAACAAAATATTATAAATAACCAAATGGCTTTAGCGGGTTTTGCCATTTGCCATTTGTATACAGGATTTTATTTTCTTATTTATTAACTCAAATAACTTATGGCACCTACGTAAATGAACAAATAACAGATTCACATTATTTCCATTTCGTTGCCAAGTTTTGTGGGGAGATTTAAGTATATCAAAAGTCAATGCACAAATATTTACCTAACGTAATATTGATTGAATTTAGCAAATCTAACGAACCTTTCAGCTGTTCTGAAAATCGACTTTGTTATTTTCAATTAGATCGGGAACGAACGAGGCGAAGGATTTAATTAAATCTCATTTAAAAACCTTTTTTAAATCCGCCTCATCCCGCAATTCTTAAATCTAAGTGCACAACAAATGTTACTCATTTTTTTTTTATTATACGTTCATCTAAAAGTGTGTTTTACCGCCTCGAGTGGTATTTAACTTTTATTTTGGAGAAAGAAGTCGACCTCGAGGGGACAATCTACATTTTTATGGAAGTTCTCAAAATAAATTGAGATAGAATATCGCGTTCAATAAACTAAATGTTCTCGTAAGGGGGATGTAATTTTCTTCAACTTCAACATCGCAGGTCGTGATATGAAGAATAAGCGAATGAAAACTACGCAGAAACGACCGTCCAAGTTAATGTGAAACGGATGCCAATAAAAAATGTTATGAGTCTATTTTAATGATTTTTGTGAAATGTACTTGTCTGAATTTGTATGCATATTCTGACAATAATGAAGAATATTTACGCTTAAATAACACGAAATTGTCATTTGATTCATAATTTTACTTACTAATTTTATGATAGGGTAGTAATATCATTTATATTTATAAAGAAATAATAAACAAAATTTGAGAAAACAAGTGTTTTAAAAAAATTATATGGATATTACTTTCCATATTTTAAAAGACCCTGGGAAACAGGGCTGGCTCGCCACTCTAGTTTTTATGTTGGTGTGTTTCTAATATATTTAAAACAGTTTTCTTGGGATCTGTCCGAACTTTTTAAATAGACAATACAGGGAGGACCATGGTAAACAGGGCAAGCCTAATAAGGAAAAACATATGTGGTGAAACGAATCTAACCTAAAGATTAATTTTAGTTTCTTTTAAAAAGCTTATAATATTATTACGAAATTTACTTGATCCTATAGCTAATAAATTTAGTACATTAAAAGGTATCAGTACATTACTTTTTTGCAATCTTGTTAATTAATGCAGTAGACGCATTTTGATGTTTGGTACATCCAAAAAATATATTAGTGGAGCGAAATCGACCTAAGAATGTGTTGTTTATTTTTTTTGCGTAGAACCAGATAAAACTCTGTAGATTTTGTAGAGTAGGTTATTTGGGACCTGTAATGGGCAATTACGATATTTTTCTGTGGTAAAGATATTTTTTATTTCGAAAAAACTTCAGAAACTGACTATTTCGAAAAGTCGTGTTTTTTTAAATTTACATCCCCATATCTTCAAATCTAATTGCGCTATCGATCTGTTTTTTTTTTAAATTCAAGTACACACCCAAGCGCTTTCAATGGTGTTTCTGTTTCTATCGATTTTTGTTTATTATTTTCTTTAAATAACAATGAAGTTGTTATTTCGCTAAGAATGCACTCATATTTTCACTAATTGACAAACTTTTTTATTTTTGTAAATTTTCGTATACATGCAGTGAAGCAATTGAAGCCAAGATATGGGAGAAGTTTTTGAAAAAAAAATTTATCATCTAGGACTTATACTTTTTTATTTATGAATATTTTTGTGACGGGGCGCGTGACTACCGGTACCTAGACTGCGACCGCACTAGCGCTAAACATGATAATATGGTTGTGCTGTCGTAATATATTAGTAAATTCATGTACACCGTAGATATTGTCGTGTGTGATATAGTTTTCTGATGTTATTTTTAATATTTATTATTTATTTAAAATGGAGTGTATTATCCAGCGTGTGTAGAAAGTATTGAAACATGACCATAACTTTTAAAATATTGATTGAATAAAAAAACCCTTGGATAGGTCAATTTTTATTTTCAATTACGCAACTTTTGGTGCGATTTATAATTTCTAGTTCTACACACCCACTCCCACAGCCACCTCAACTTTTTTTTTCAAATAGCAACCTACCCTCTGTGATACCCCAAAAGAAAGGTATTTTAATAGACTTCAACGCTGTAAAAAAATCCGAAATCCGTCGATTAAAAAACTTCTCCCATAATTGGCTTCAATTGCTTCACTGCATGTATATGAAAATTTACAAAAATAAAAAAGTTTGTCAATTAGTGAAAATATGAGTGCATTCTTAGCGAAATAACAACTTGAATGTTATTTAAAGAAAATAATAAACAAAAATCGATAGAAGCAGAAACACTATTGGAAGCGCTTGGGTGTGTACTTGAATTTAAAAAAAAAAATCAGATCGATAGCGCAATTAGATTTGAAGATATGGGGATGTAAATGTAAAAAACACGACTTTTCGAAATAGTCAATTTCTGAGTTTTTTCGAAATAAAAAATATCTTTACCACAGAAAAATATCGTAAATAGCCATTTCTCATGTAAAATTGATTACTTTATAAAACCTATAAGGTTTGATCTGGTTCTACGCAATTTTTTTTTCTCGAGAACGGAGATAATTTCGCTCCACTATATGGTCGGGGTCAGCTATAGTATTGTACTAATCACAGTTCGGTAAGGCATAAACTCCAATTCTGGCAGAATAACATGCATGTCCAAATTTTAGAAGAATGAGGGTTGTTATATATTTCCTCCGTATATTTTTAAAAAAATTTTTAAGGAGCAGCATTAATATAGATTACTCTGGAATTTTAATATCAATTTATTATTCTTACAATAGATGATTTAGAACGTGTTGTTGTGTTGTTGTTCTTGTTGTTAAAAGTTTTTAAGTTTTATAAAAATATTGGCGTTTCATGTTGTTTGCCATTATTGCTAGTTAATTCTATAGAGTTTTGTTTGTTTTTTATTAACTTTCTTTTATTTATTATATTTAGAATAAGACAAATCTTGTAAAATTACTTATGAAAAACGTAAGTAATCAAATTTTATTTTTAATGATTTTAACTTTTTTATATTTTTCTGATTAGTTTGCGGCCTGCAGATGTGACTAATGAAAAAGTCACAAAGCTAGTTTCGTTTAAAGTTTTGGAAGATAAAGACTTTTTTTTTATCATTTTTCTATATTCATTTTGATTTATAAATAATTCTAAAAAACCAATTTAAAGATTTTTTTATAGCTTCTATATATAAATATAAAAAATTCGCCATTTTTTCTATAACAAATGATATTTCTCAAATAAGAAAGCCGTAACTTGGACCCTTATTGTTTTTATTATATATTTCAGATTGTCACATTAAGAACTGCAACGTATATAATTACGCAGATGACACACAAGATTATTTTTCCTTCACCACCGATATATCCGCTGCTCATTACCTTGAGCCTTTGAGCCTAAACTTAAAAAGAATATCGTAAAAGCCACTTTCAGAATAAAAATGTTATAACGGAATCTAAAAATTTAGGACTGTGGCTGGACTCAGATTTAAGATATAGCATATCACTTTTGTATAATATATTCTATAGTATAACTACTTAAACAATTTTATCTTCAAATATTAAACTGTAAACCTAAATTAAATATATGTGAAACACTAATCATCTCAAAAATATCATATTGTGATGCAATTTTCAATATTGTGTAACGAAGTGATTTTAGCACCGAAATATTGGTAGTTTTAATTAAAATATAATTATAAATGTATAAAACAGGCAGGAAGAATTTAACTAATATTAATTTACTTCATATTAAGCCTTCTGAACCGCGTCTTTTCCATTTATACATTTTTAAATTATGCCGCGACGAATGCAATAATCTCGGTGTTGATCCGATCACTCCTTATGCAAGAAAATGCATGGACTGCACTGAGCCTGCAACACGTACGGTATAAGGCGCTTGAAGTCAGCTTTGCATTCAGAGCGCAAGATTAAGTAGGGATACGCGTCATCAAGCGGCTATAAAACTAACAAACCCGCCGTTTAAAAATCAGTTAACGATTCGCCTGATCGAGACCAGGCCGAGGTCCGAACCGCCTCACCGACTAGAAGGGATCTGCGCATCAGGAAAGAGTTAATTAGACCCCTGGCTTAACCGTGTCTTCACTGCAGCTACCTGAAGCCTCTATTATCCTGCTAATAGAGTAAAGTCGTATTTCTATATGAAACTGGCGCCCGAGACACCGTCCTAAAAAGCACCGCCGCCCCTCAGGCGTCAAAGTAACCTTCTCCGAACCTCCGCCATAACGAAGGAAGGTTTACAATTGAATTTTTAAAAAAGCTAAAAGATTTCCTTTTGGGACAGTGGTCAATATTGAATGCCCTAGTCTTTGTGATTAATGTCTGGCTTATGATATTTTCTTGTTTCGTTTAAGTATTATTATTCTATTGTTACCTAAATGATAAATTTTAATAATACTGAATGGATTAATTAAGTACATTATTGCTCATACTCGAACTCTTGTAATGGTGCCTACTTATAACGGTGCTTTCTTTCAATATACTTACGTAATCTTTTTATACGGAAAACTCGGGCGCCAGTTCTTTAATTTTTAAGTGCAAAGAACTACACTTTTTGGGTCTCCTATTGGGAGAACAACCCTGAATAGCGAAACAGCTGAGATACGGAATGTCCGGGGTCGGAAGCTGGAGGTCTATCTAATGGACTTCGACCATACTGCTCAAACGGGTTAATCAGAAATAAATGACAGAAATAATAACTCGTGAATTTTACCTCTTTAAAACAACGTATTTATTCAGCAATCTTAAGGGACAAATTAATGTAACTCTAATACCTCCACGACTGTACAGTTGAGTATGTATAAAACAGTTTAAAATGATTAAAAACAAGCTGGCAATCAAAAATCTTTACGCGATTTTACGACGGAATTTTGGATACGTTGGATTAATAAATTACTGCATACGACAAGCAAACGGACCTTTCACGAGGATGTATTATGCACGGCGGGCGATCGGTTAGCTATAGATATGTCTATACGGAATGTTTAAACATACGGCGAACTACTGCCACAAACGTAGAGCTATTTGTTAATGATTAGGTTGATTAACGTAAGTTTTCCGAGACAACTCTATGCAGATCAACTTTATGGATGGCCCAAGTGAACAGATCTAACCAGTTGATGCATATAATGACTATTTGGCTTAACGTAGGTTTTCCGGTAACCTATTATGCATTGAGGCATTTGATATGGCCCAAGTGAACAGATCTCAGCAGCCGATGCATATATTAGAAAACAAAAGACCAACGGAGGTATTACTAATTAGCTCTAGTTTGATTTAATAGTATATTACAACGATACTTACTGACAATAAGATCTCTGACTATCTATACTTAACTGAAGGCAGTACCTACCAGTAAATTGCAGTGGACTACGACGTGTTCTTACCAATATTCTATTCAAATAAATTTACTATTAAAACTCGAAGCGGCGGCGCGGAACTGTTGACAGCTTCGGATTGATCTGGAACTGCTGGAGGTAAATCGGATCTGATCTTGCGGACTATCTCGGAATGAACCTGGACTGCTGCCGACTTTCTCGGAATGACCCGGAGAGAACGCTGCTCTGCTCTTTTGTTACTTTTATGACGTACCTAGGTGGCGTTATAAAGGGGCCGTCACCGACTTGAGACGACGGACTCGGATGCACAACCCGGCGTTATTTGCAGAGGTCAAGCGGATTATGCAATTAGGAGCATCAATTCAGAACGTCAATAACCGGAAATGAGTTACTTGCAATTTCTATACTATGTTGCAAAAAGAAACGGATTAAAACGGATACGGATTAACATTTTTAGTAACCAATGATTTTTATTTCCGCCTCGGCCATTATTTAAAACAATTCTCGGATTTTACTTATACGGGAGATTGTCGAAAATTAATCATTTAATTACTTGACTGCTTGTTTACCAGCGGACTTTTTAACAACTCATTAATAACTTAGCTAGAACAGGACTTACTTACTAAAAACAGCGGCAGGGTGTACCCAAGTGACGGTAATATTTAAAGCAAGAATGAACTTTCCTTGATTGGAAAAATCACTTCGTTACACTCTTTTCTACACCACCCAGGAGGTAGAGTTCTAGGCGCGTTTTTTTTTTCACGTGGCCTAGTCCACAATCAACAAAAACATTTTATTTTTTTCTACTTTTTTTCGACGGTGTTGGTCCAACATTTTCTAATTCGGAGACGGATTCATTATCTTCGTCATGAAGAATTTCTAGTTAATCTACATCACTATACATCGTGTCTATTTTCATATCTTCTGCATGTTCGTTCTCATTTAACACTTATGACGCTCTTTTTTATCTTGCTGGGGCTGTTTGCAATTTACTACCTACAAAGAGTACCTGCCAGCTTTGTAACACTTTTAAAACGGAATCTCGGACGCCAGTTCCTTATTATAGAGTATAAGAAACAGCATTTTCTTTCTTGGCGGTTTCCAAGACAGGCTAGGGTAGTCTGCAGTGAAGAAATGGAAGTATACAGGGATCTGGGGGATGATTGTCATTTTTAGCAGGCTGGATAATTTACTATGCGAGTCTAATTAGTTTTACACAACATAAATAATAACTCGGAGATTTTCTTGTTTTATTTAAGTATTATTCTTCTATTATTACTTAAATGTTAAATTTTATTAATACTGAATGGACTAATTAAATGCATTATGTTTTTCTTTTTTAGGTTAAGTTGAAAAGCACTCGAGCAATACTTCGCCATTTCTTTCCAATGTTTTATTTCTCTGTTTTTCTTTGTTAATTATTGTAAGAATTATATGGAATGAATTAAAGACCTATTATTATTATTATCGAATTTAAATATTTTAAAATAGCCATCATTCCTTTCTTTTTCGAATAGAATTTCCTATCTATTTATAAATTATTCTACATTAAATTTGAGGAAAAATTTGCGTAAAACACCTCATATATAAAATACATACTTTTAGAATTTTTACTTTTAAAATTTTATATTTTCTTGCTCTGAGATATTCCTACACTGTGCATTGTGCAAACGTTACTCCGACAATAAATTTATTTTTCATTTCAATGCCATTGGCTTGTCAGTTTTTGTTTTTTTAATGTATGCAATCCTCATGAAAACCAATAAAGAAATATTTAAATTTATTATTAACAGAAATTAAATATTTTTCGAATTCACATCAAATGGAGCTTTATACAGATAATCTCCTACATGAATTAATGTACTGTGCATTTATGTAACCTGGAGAGACCTCTTGCGGAAACGAAGACCGCAAATGAACCTAAATAGGGAATTAACCTCTCAGGAAACATTTAAGGGAAAGCATCTGTGACCCCACGGTATTTAGTCACGGCCAAAGAAAGTTTGTTTGCTTAAATTATACATTTAATTTAAAATGTTCAAATAATTTGTAAACTCGAAGCGAATGATGTAGATATTCTTCAAGAGCTTGTGGAATCTCTACAATTCATAGTGATGACTATGCACTACATTTTAAGTAATGTATTCAAAGAAAGCCTCTATTACAACGTGAATAAAGTTAACAAAATACTGAATATTATATAAATTTTGTAACTAAACTAAAGAAACAACAAAATAATAAAAATTCAATTACAAATGAAAATTAATTTAAACACACCACAGGCAACATGATCCCCATTTATCCATAAAGAGTTCTTGTGTGGGCATTAGGAACGCATTAGGAAACCCAACGGCACACACTCAATTTTTATTTCATAAGCTAGCAATAATCGAATAATTATTATAAACCAACTTCTTAAGGTTAAAATAATTTAGTAAGCATGTGTGTGTATATATGCCCTTTAAAATCATTTCTAGTAATGAAAACAGTTCTAGCAATGAAAATATTTCTAATAATGAAAACATATCAAATATTATAGAGCCGAAGCACGCTATTTGGTTTTATATTAGCATAAATATTTAATTTTCAGGTCGGAGCTCCGGCACCAGGAGGTCAATACGCACATTATAAAGAGGACCTGTATTTATACGGTCAAAGAGCATTTGGTATGCCACCCGATAGACATTACCGTATGCTGCACGTGGCAGGGGAGGAACAACCGCCTATAGTAGTCCTCAGTGTGGTAGTTATTGAAGCCGAGGGACTAGAAGCCAAAGATGCCAACGGTGAGTTATAAATAATTGATTTATTCGACTTGTTTGCCCAACATAAATCCAGTGAAAGGGGTTTACTGTTCTGACAAATAACCGACATTATTTATCATAGGTGTTCATTTTGTTTCGGTACAATTCGAAGATTTATTTTGAGCGAATAAATTTCAGTCACTTCAATACAAATTTATTATTAGTGTTCGGACCTGAGGCGGATAATGGGTAAACACATTTTTTCAGCATATAAAATGAAATTCATTTGTCTTTACTGACATTCTCAAGACATTAACTAATACGAACACATCTGAAGTAACATCATAAAGTCATCAGAAATGTCGAAATGTTGCATTTGATAAATAGATCTACGGATATATTGACTACAGTGCCATCACGTAGAAAATACAATCAACACATTGGTTGGCGAAATTAGTGTTTTTTCTTTATTTTGAACAAATAAACAGGTTTTTTGTTTACATTTGTTTATATTGTTTTAAATAGGCTTTAATTGTTGTATAAAAAAACATGCTTTAAGTAAAGGAAAGTTTTTAAACCATTTCACATGCGCACCATCGGTGCGGTGCGATCGTGTCGTAACTGAATGACAATGGGGCGAAGGGAAGGACGACACAAATATTTCATATTTTTGTAAGAGGAGTTAAAAGTCATTAAAACTTGGATACATACCCAAATCGTTTTCCGATTTTTTTCAAATTCCCACTTACGAAAGAAACTCACAAGAATAACTTAACTCAGAAGAAGGGAAATTGTTGGCCAACTAGAAGCGAATAAAAAGTCAAAGAAGAGTGGATTTTTTCGAGAAGTAAACAAGATAACTTTTGAAAACATGTTTCGATTTAGATGAAACTTGGTAAAAAAGAGGCTGCAGAGTGTCTTTTTTTTTTCGTTGGAATCGGCACAAATGGCACTTCATATCGAAAAAGATTGTTTAATCGAGCTTTGAAAATGTTTATTGGGAAAGTGCTATTTCGGCTTTATAATAGGTAACATAAATTGACGAAAGGCAAAAACTTAATTTTTTACAGAAATTCGAGTAATATTCTCTTGATATTCACATAAATCAGAAGTCAAATTAATAAATTTTTAACTCCATAATGCAAAAATTCTAGAGTGAACCTAGATGCGAAACTCTCAAGGGAAAATCACACCTCACAAATATGTAAAAAAAATTCTAAATTTACTTATCTGCTTCGAAATCTTGTTAGAAAAGTGTCACAAAGTACTTTAACAACTGCATACCACAGTCTCATTCACTCCACTATGTCCTATGCCATTTTAGTCTGGGGACATGCGACAACAAGTAACGCCGTATACAAACAGTACCTCGCAGGTTTGTAACAGTTTTTAAAGCGGAATCTCGGGCACCAGGTCCTTATTTTAGAGTGCAAGAACACTTAGCGGTTTCCAAGACAGGCTTGGGTAGTCTGCAGTGAAGAAACGGAAGTATACAGGGGTCTGGGGGATGATTGTCTTTTTTAGCGTGCTGGACAATTTACCATACGAGTCTAATTAGTTTTACACAACATTAACTCGGAGATTTTAGAATAATATGCAAAATCTTTATTTAGGGATAAAGTGACAAGAAAATTACTTATTTAAATACTACTTTTAATAAATCGCGGATTTCAACTATATCGGGGATGATCCGATAGTAGGTACTATGTTATAAATTAATTAATTAATTTACTTTTTGTTTACCAGCGACTCTTACAACTCAAATTAAACTTAAATAAATCAGACTTAAACACTAACTAAGTCATAGAAATATTTTTAGCCAACAGAAATACTTGACGGAGAAATCACTTCGTTACACACTTGTGCAACGTTGTCGCACGATAGTCCACTGCAGTTGGAGCAAACGATTGAGTATTTGAGGCCTGCTTTGCGACATCCACAAACTATTCCACAATTGGTTTTGCACGAGCACAAAATGTGTTTAATTAAAGAAGGAGGTGTAGGAGGCAATGCTGTAACGACAGGTGTAGATGATGTAGTATATTGAAGTGATGATAGGAATATACTTTAGATAAACAGAAAGTTGTATAAACTCTTTATTTGGACAGTTTCTACAAACGTGTTATTGCTTCATATAAATATAAAATCAACATTGAGTTAGCGATGCGATATTCCCTTTAAATACGCTACTATCTACAGAGCTTCCTTTAACTAGATGGGAAACATGGTTGTTATAACTTTGATGCCGTTAAATTAGTAACACAGCAATTGGTTCCAAATGAAACAATGCCACTTACCATGCTCAATATTTAGTTTATACCTATACATATACATTTCCCGCGGGTTCCTTTCGCCACCATCCGCATTATCGAACTTAAGCAAAAAAATTCACAGTCCTTCGCAAAGATGCAACCGGAGGAGACATTGGAAATGACGAAGTAGAACGCAAATGTTGTGAAATTTCGGATGTGGTAAAAATGAAAATTTGTTGCAAAGTAGTAAATAGTTATTTCATTAACATAAGACATTTTCAAAAAGTAAAATCATATTATCAGTATTTTTATTTGGAAATTAAAATAAAAAGTTATTTTATTAACAAAAACATTTTCGCAATTAAAACCAAAATACAAAGTTTTTTCACTAACAAACATTTTAATGTTAAAACTAATAGTATATTATGTTACAAGGAGTAGAAGGCGACCATTATTGTTGAGGCCAGACGTTTGCTCAGCCGAGGCGCAAGCCGAGGCAGTAAATCACTGGGCGAAACACATAATGAGCCTTCTACTCCGAGTGACATATACTATTTTTTCTTCAAGCGTTAAAATAAAAAATATCAAAACTTTAATTGTGAAAAATGACATCAGGTAAAATGCGCTCAAGCTTAGTAAAAAAAAATATATGTAATACTAACCATTTTATTTATCAATGAAACATGTCATAGGTGAATTTGCAATTTCAAGTATTTCAGGTGGTACGCACTGCATTTCTTCAGACATTTTCGCTTTTAAATTTAAAAAACGGCTCGCGTCGACGTCTACTTTTAAAATGACAGTTTATGACAAGTCATAACTTAGATTTTTAATTCGTTGCCATGGATACATTATTTCATTTTTGTACTAGGAAAAAAATGAGAAATATTTGTACTAATACAATAATAGGCTCTTTGTACAGGACGTGTTGCATTATGTAATGTAAGTATTGTTATACGCTTGAAGAAAAAATAATTTAAAATAATTTCGTGATGATAAAAAGTGATTCCTAACAATTACAAATACCGATATCGGTTAATCGCAAACTATTAAACGCAGCTAATACAGACAAAGTGTGCAAACTAAACAAGAACATAGCGAATTCGTTGAAACTTGACATATACGTTTAAAAATACATATATTTCAAGAAACTGAAGAGTCCCGAACCGTAAGGGGTGTGTCAGAGCCACCTACTTGAAAAACCGTAGGATGAACTAGGTTTTCACATGCATAATAAAAATAATAATTATTGTCAATTGAACCATGAGAAGTTTTCAAAAAATAAGAATGACTTATTATATTTTCATTTATAGAAAAATATTAATTTTTTACTTTTTTATTAAATTGTTTTTACCAATTTTACGTTTGTTTCCTTTATTTTTTGCTTGTTTATCTGTGAGTGTATTCTGCAAAATGAAAAAGTGCATAATCATTGTATAAGTGCGGATTTTCGAGTAGTTTAAAATTTTATATTATATTGAATGAAACACACTTTGTATCTAAAGAAGATCGGAGTCGATAGCATCTAAATCTTCTGCGTCGTTTAGATCCTCGTTATCCATGTATGAATTTAGACATTGTACTCCCTGACAATTTCCGTAAATTTGTGAGCATCTTAAACCTGCTTTTCTGTTGCGGTTGCAGGAGATAAGCTGCAATATTAATTCTGCCGTTGGCACAAAAATTGTTGTCACAGGTTGTAAGAGCCGTTAATTTTCTTCTATCCACTCTTGTGGATTATTTTCATTGCCAAGCCATTTCGAAAAAAAACGAAAAGTAATTATTGCCATAAAATGTCAGTGTTCGTAAATTAGAGGTTATATGTTGCATTTTGTAAATAATGTTCCAAAAAAAGCTGTAAATCAATGAAAAAGAAGTAAGTTTTTTGTATGACAAAGTAGAAAAACAATAGCGAGGATTATACTGAATGTAAAATAGTAGGTTCGGTTAAAAGAATCCGAATAAAACCAAATTGCAAACCATCCAAATTCAATTGATTGTCAAACTGATATTAAACGTTTAAGTTAACCTTATATAATTTGTGCGTTTCGTTTACTAAAGTTTATTATAATTGTGACGTCACATACGAAACCATCATGACAGCTAACGTTTCAGTATAGACTAAAAATATCACTTTTTAAAACTTGAATATTAAATTAATCTTGTATTTTCATCAATAAAAAAATATATGTTTAGGTTTCTCCATGCACAGACCATTGTATTTTCATTATTCCACAATTAATTTTTTATAGTGTAAAATACCCTATTAAATTATTGTCACTTTTCTAAATTTCAAACATTGCTTGCATCCAATTACCTGTCAACGTATTCACTAAACGAGCGTATAGTTCTTATAAAGTTTTGAAGCACAAAATTTATTTTTTCTTCAAGCGTATAACAATACTTACATTACATAATGCAACACGTCCTGTAGAAAGAGCCTATTATTGTACTATTACAAATATTTCTCATTTTTTTCCTAGTACAAAAATGAAATAATGTATCCATGGAAACGAATAAAAAATCTAAGTTATGACTTGTTATAAACTGTCATTTAAAAAGTTGACGTCGCACGTCGAGCCGTTTTTTAAATTTAAAGCGAAAAATTATGAAGAAATGCAGTGCGTACCACCTGAAATACTTGTAATTGCAAATTCGCCTATATCATGTTTCATTGATAAATAAAATGCTTAGTATTACCATTGTTTATAAAGTATATAGTTATTCAACCTCTTGTTAGTACCGGTGGATCATTGGTAGATGGCGTGCTGGATGATGTGTGCCCATTATTACGACCGTAGCCCCCGGTGTCGTTTACGTTACGACCATTGTTTATTATAAACAATGCTACGACGCATGCACGAATTTCGTACATCCGGTGCATGTACGTCACATGACATTCGACGAGGAACTAAAGTCATAGATCGAAACTCGACTGTAATTATTAATAACTTTTGACAGTTTGTCAGTTTTCTATTTTTAAACTATTGGATTTTTTGTTCTAAAATGAATCATTTATACATCATATGGCTAACATAACCTAAAATATTTAGTTTTTGTAAATTTATTTTTACTTTAATTATAATTTTGTAGCTTCAGCTTGGATCCATAATAACATTTAAAAACTCTCTAATAAGACAGTAGATATATAAAGTTTCAATATTTGTAGCTACGTAGATTATTAAAAATGAATTGCTATTTATAGGTTGGATTTCCAGTCAACAAAAAACAACCTATTTCATTAGATTAGGATAATTAAAACTTCATTAGTAATGCACCGAACAAGATTTTAGATGATAGTACAGGAACCAAGCAAATATTTTGATAAAAATGATATAATGTTCAAAAATTTTCAGAAGTGCATATTTTTGAGGTTAGTTGTAAAGCCTGATTTTCATAGTCGTGTTGCTATTGGTTCATTTCACATTAAAATTTGGAATTGACCAATAGCAACACGTCTCGCATTTCGCTTTTCGCAATTTCGCGACTATAAAAATCATGCTTAAGGTGTTTAAATTAATGTTCTTTTTTATATAAATATGTTTGTTATTTGACTGTTTATAATTTATAATGGCGAATTGTGCTGGAGCTATGTGAAAAAATTATAACCAAAGTACAGAAAGATATTGATATAAAATATTTCAGTTTTCCGAAGAACGCAGATTTGGCAAAACAGCTTGGCTACAGAAAAGATAAAATAAATTTGAAGAATGGCAAGTGGAGGAACATGTTATGTATATTGTATTTGAAACCTAGATTTTGGTTCACCTAATAATGTCATAAATCACAAATATAGACCATGTGCATCATAGGCAAAGAGTAAATGATCATAGGATTAACATAACCTCCAATTTTTAGTTTTTGTAAATTTATGTTCAACTTTAATTATAATTTTGCATAGTTACAGCTTGGATCCTTAATAACATTTAAAAACTCTCACAGACAGTAGATATATAAAGTTTCAATATTGTAGATTATTTAAATTAGACTGCTAATTATAGGTTGAATTTCCAGTCAACAAAAAATATCGTATTTCATTAGATTAGGAAAATTAAAATTTCATTAGTTAATGTACCGAACAAGATTTTAGTTGATAGTATAGGAACCAAGCAGAAATTTTAATAAAAATGACATAATATTCAAAAATGTTAAAAAGTGTATATTTTTTAGGTTAGTTGTGATGTCGCGTGCACGACACTATTAGGGCAATGCATATTTTTCTCGAGCTCGACGTCACATCCGGCTGCGCAATGTGTAATGTATCGTGAAATGTATATTTAAATGATTATTATAATATTTAAATTCATAAAAACAAAAGTCATGGAAACTGACTAGTACGTAAGTTACTCACAAGTTGGCAGCACATACTTACAAGTTAGGTTGAATAACTATATTACTTTATAAACAATGGTATTACATATATTTTTTTTATTAAACTTGAACGCATTTGACCTGATGTCATTTTTCAAAATTAAAGTTATGCATTGAGTAAAAAATAATAAGGAGTTGCAACTGTCAAGGTTTTGAGATTTTAGTATTGTATTTCTTTGGCAATAACTTCATGATTGTCATCAATTTTTAGTGCTACGGGAAGGTATTTGTAATGTGGCTGTATAGCCCTTAAAATTGAAGACAATCATGAAGCTATTGGTGAAAAAATACAACACTAAAATCTCGAAACCTTGACAGTTGCGCCTCTTTATTATTTTTACTCAATGAGTTATGATATTTTTTATTTTAACGCTTGAAGAAAAATAGTATATGTCACTCGGAGTAGAAGGATGTGTTTCGCCCAGTTTGCTGCCTCGGCTTGCGCCTCGGCTGAGCAATCTTCTAGGCTCAACAATAATGGTCGCCTTCTACTCCTAGTAACATAATATACCTACTATTGTACATAGACTTAAAATACAATTAAATGTCAAAGTGAAGGAAGGGCGCTATCGAGAAACTGAAAATTGTTTCGGGGTCCTGAAGTTGTTCCGAGTCCGAAACTGTAATCGGTTCCGTCCTAGGACCGATATTAAGAAATCATTAATTTTCGCTGGATCGACTATAAGGTGCAATCTATCGGACGCACTATGGATTTTTTGGCGACTTTTGTGAAAACACGAAAATTTTAAACCTTATTTCCAAACGAAAACAGGCCGCCGGGCCACCGTTTTGGCCAGAAATCCAAGCTCGAAAGTCCAACTTGAAAGTACATCGTGAATTGTGCGGTCCAGCTGCGATTTTGAGGTCAGCAGATTCGAACTAAAAAGTGACATTTGTGACGTTAACGAAAAATTTTAAAGTTTTGACAAGACCTGCGCGCGCATGGAATTTGGAGGGTTCTGCGCGCGCATCCGGCCTTTTTAATTTCGCAAGTTTAACAAAACTCCTCGACATGGGGGTATTGAAACGCTAATAACTTTTTAAATACTCAAAGGATCGCAAAGAAATATGCCTTTGGGGTTTTCCCGACACGAAGACGCCTATAAAAAAATAATAACATGACCGCCGGTACCACGTGATTTAGACAACCAATCAAAAATTAATTACTGTTGTCGCCACTGTTTCTTTAAGTCATGCTTCATAATATGCAACATGAAACTGATTTTCGACCCCATATACGAAAACAAAAACATTTCCAATGTTAAAACAGTGAACATTGCAGTAATCGACGCAGTAAACATTATGTTGGTTTTTGAATAAATACTAATAATATATTTTAACTTCAACTATTCTAGTTGCCATACAAATGTTTTTTCTTTCTTTAGTAGCTATTTAACTCTGCATGTCCCGAAATTTATTAATTACAAGATTAAGATATAGCACTGGATATCTTTTGGTGCTAAAGCGTAAACAAGCAAGAACAAAGACATGGACATCGTGGCAAGAACCACCTTTTTATGTCAGTGAACCTCATCAAACTGCATAATTCTGTAAAAAACGAAAATACTCCTGGTTACTATAATACATTTTCATGTGACGAAAGCAAACGTGAAGTAAAAACGGACATCCTGCGACTAGGGTCTCAAATCACGGTTAGCTGGTCCGTATTTGATGGAAGCCCTTCATTTTTTAAATCACATGTTTTGCTGCCATGTGGAAACGAGTTAATAAATCACGTTAGCTTACCGGTCGGAGTAAAACGCGTGACTTTACTCTCACAACACCAAGATCTCGTTATGATTCCGCATGGATTCGAACCCAGGTCACATCCATGGAAGGGCGTGATACTGTCCGGCATACCAACTGGCATATTATATGACTGTATTCATTGAAATAAATAGTTGTTATTTGTTGATATGATAATAGCGTCTTCATTTGTTTTATTGATTTTCATTTGCACTATCCAAACATTACTTGGATCAATTGAAACATAAAATACACTGATACTGCACCCAGTGAACAAGAAAGACTAATCAAGTTAATAGTTTAAAATACACGTCTTTGTCAAAAATCTGTAGAAGAACCTTTTAAAAAAAGTTTAAATGGACTGATGTGTTAACGAAAATTCCTTACATCAAGGGCATTACAGACAGAAACTTCAAAATCCTAAAATTCAACGACATAAAAACCCTATTTACAATTCAACAGACTGTTTTTAACCTAATCAATAATCCAAAATACCAAGTCCCCAAAGACTCCCATTAACAACAGAGTATACGAACTTTGCTTAGCAGTCAGAAAATCTGATCCTTCGTCAACCGTAACTCAACATTGATTCCAGATAGGCCATAATATAGACTTCAGTAACACAAAAACCGTAGCATCTGTATATTCCCTAAACACACGAATAATCTTGTTAACATTCTGGGGAAGTTTGGCAAATCCATTGTACTCCTGAACCAGAACTTATACAATCATTCCTCATGAGATTGCTATCAGCCTTATAAAATCCAAGCTCAGGAGAACAATCACCCTTGACTCCGCCCATTTTAAATAATAATTTAATGTTAGTAGTAAATAGAACTGACTTTTGTTAATATATTTTAATTTACTGACATTTTTCATTGATGTAGCGTGGTGCGACATATTAAACGAAGGCAGAGTGTTTTACAGTTTCCACAAATTTATTATTATGTTAAAGCAATCCCCAACAGATAATTGCGCTTTCACTTATATTCATTAATTTGTGACAGCTTTCGTGTTAGCTGAACAGCCTCAGGAAAGTTTTAGTGATAAATGTTTAAAAACCTCTAAAATTAGGTTTTTCATTAAAAGTAGGTTGTAAAGGAACCGCACGGAAAATATGTATATTTAAAGAAAATAAATATATATCTGTGACATGAGTAATTTAAACAATGCCAATAAAGTTTGGTTAAGAAGTGACAGAGGTAGATAGTTGGGAGAATTTTCTTCCAAATAGCTATCTATAAATCTGTTAGGTCGAACCATTCAGAAAAATTGAACGAAGTAATTCTCTATTCGTCTTAATTATACTGAATAGTGAATATTCTATAATTGCGTGTCAAATGTATATTCATAACCTTTTATGTTTACTAACAAGGTACAATACATTTATTACAATATTATGTTAAATTAATCGTCATTCCTGACTACAAATTAAGTAACTTGTATTAATGTTTATGTGTTTTTTCGGGTATATGGACGATGTGCTTAGAGTTAAAGCTTTTGCCGAATATTAAATTGACAAAATATTGATGACAAAAGTACAATGTCACCTTTTATTTTGTATAGTCTAAGAGTTAGTGAACGATTTGTTTAGAGTTCTATAAGTACCGATCGAAATTTTGCGTAAAGACATTATACACGGTGATTCACGAGGAAAGGGACAAAATGTTATGGTAGATAGAGTTCACTTAGGTGAATTAGAAATGACTATTAAAAAAAGCCTGAGCGTTTTTTTTATCGATCTACAGGGTGATTTATGAGTTTTGCCCAATAATACTTAAGGTAATATCTTTTAAACTAATTACGAGAATCAGCTCGTATTGTGGGTATAGTATACTATTAATTGTCAATTTACAACATGCATAGTCAAAGACAGAAAATTCCAGGGCCGGCTCAACTAATTTTTATTTTTAGGGTTCCTATGAAAAAATTCACCCTGTGTACGTGATTTTTAAATTCTAATATTGAATTATGAAACTACATACAAAAGTGATCGAAAACATGTACTTTGTTGTTTTGCCACACTTTGGGCGAATTTTAAATAAACGATCAATTTTCGCCAAAATCGAAGGTCTGCACAAAATAAATTTATAAAATTACATTTTCCTCTCTTATTCAAACTAAAATATTTGTTATACAAAATTTTGTGATTTCGTGCATGATTAATATCGAGATTAATATGAAATAAATAATCAAAAATAAATAATTTCAACATCAGTTTAAGTAATTTTTATTCCTGAGGTTTCTGTGACAAATCAGTCTGTATACATTTTTCTCAAATTCTGATAATAAATTATGTAACTACATTAAAAAAAACCGTTGCCAATTATGGGATCAAAACTTCCTCACCGTGTGGTGGAGTTTATAACAAAAGTAATTTTTGACGTATTTTGTTTTCTGACGCATTTTGTTTTTTTTTTTGTACGAATTTTGTTTTTTTGGCGTATTTTGTGTATATCAACATTTGGACACAATATTCTAATGAGTTGTATAATCAGATCCTATTTATAATCTTTCATCACGAATAAATTTTTTTGTAAAGTTAGATATAGAAATGTTGGGGTCCGGTAGACCCCATTCCAGTGAACCGATTTTGCTCATCAACGAACTCAATCTTTTCCTTGACTTCTAGAACGTGTGTACCAAATTTGAAAGCTTTATTTCAAAAAAAGAAAATTTTTTGTGTATCGTCATAATTCGTCGAAAATCGTCCAGAAATGCAATAAAAATTTTCAAAATTTTTTTCCCGAATACATATTTTCCTCACTTTTGGTGAGGAAGTAATTAACGTAATTGTTTATTTTTTTTATCACAGTACATCAATAAACAGAACATTAATAATCCTGTCGTTATTAGGAAAGCCGTAGGAAATTTAATTTTACGACAAAGAAAATGTAGGGAGACAGAAGGCTTTCATTTTGAAAATAAGTTATAAGGTTTTATGTTCTGTGAATTTGTTGTTTATAATGTTCTGTTTATTGATGTATTGTGATAAAAAATAAATAATTTCGTTAATTTTTAAATGTAGTTCCACAATTATTATTATCAGAATTTGAGAAAAATGTATACAGACTGATTTTTCACAGAAACCTCTGAAATAAAAATGATTTAATCTGATGTTGAAATTATTTATTTTTGATTATTTATTTCATATTAATCATGCATGAAATCACAAAATTTTGTATAACAAATATTTTAGCTTGAATAAGAGAGGAAAATGTAATTTTATAAATTTATTTTATGCAGACCTTCGATTTTGGCGAAAATTGATCGTTTATTTAAAATTCGCCCAACGTATGGCAAAACAACAAAATACATGTTTTCGATCATTTCTGTATGTAGTTTCATATAACTCAGTATGAGAATTTAAAAATCACGTACACAGGGTGAATTTTTTCATAGGAACCCTAAAAATAAAAATTAGTTGAGTCGACCCTGGAATTTTCTGTCTTTGACTATGCATGTAAATTGACAATTAATAGTATACTATATACCCACAATACGAGCTGGGATTAATTTAAAGATATTACCTTAAGAAGTATTGGGCAAAACTCATAAATCACCCTGTAGATCGATAAAAAAAACGCTCAGGCTTTTTTCAATAGTCATTTCTAATTCACCTACGTGAACTCTATCTACCATAACATTTTGTCCCTTTCCTCGTGAATCACCCTGTATATAGATGCAAACAAGATAACGCCAATCTGGCAGAGCAACCCCTGACCTGAAACCTAACACCACCCTTATGATTTTCCAAATTGCAATAAATTAAAAAAATTGCAAAAACACGAAAACTTCAAACACTATTTGCAAACGGAAAAACGCCGTCGGGGGGACGCTCTGGTAAAAAATCTCTCAAAATTGGCTAGTGCTAGTGCTAATACAAGTAGTGCATGAATTTCAAATAATATTAAAACAGTAGGTGACAAATTTGAAAAAACACTTATCATTTGAAGATAAAATTAATATTAAGAACTTGTGTAGGCCAACACCTAATATTAATATAAATCAGGTAACTAAATTTAAATCAAGAGAATTTAAAAGAAAGTTTAAACAAATAGCTATAAATAAAATGTTTAACGTAACAGAAATGTTTCCAAGAATTTCAAGAATTTTAACAAAACAATAAAATTGCAAATCAATTGAAAGTGGAAAAAAAACAAAGCAATCTTGAATATATTTGAATTAATATCAAATTTAATACAAATTGTGAGGTTTTGTAAAACACAATGACCTTGAAAATCCTGAAAAATTTTTGCCTGCTGCCGCATTTTATTATCTCAACTAGTTCAAAAGTTATATATAGGTTTAAAATGGGGTCGAAATATAATGGTGCACCCGGTATTTATTTATCGAGCCGTTTACTTCAAGAGAAAATTTGAAATTATTAAAAGGTTTTTTATTTCAACATAATCGATTTGGGATATAGATTTAGTCCACGTGTCATGTGCTGCTTTGTTAAAAAAGTTACCATAAATAATGTATTTCTTCTCCCTTCTAGAAAATCTTTAAAGATGGTAAACCATGAGATACAAAACTTCATAAAATATTTATATTACACAAGAGTATTTTTATCATTCACAACGTGAAACACACTGTATAGAACCTATAAATACTTGAATACTTTCAGGCCGTCAATAAATAAAATATGTTAGGATTAGGGTAAGAGAAAAGTAAGCTAATGCAAGAGCCAAGGCTCCAACGCTGAATACTTTTTAATTTTCATTCTACACTATCCCAGATTTTTATACAGTTGCCACTTGGCGTGCCATAACTTGCCTTTAATGCATTTTCGTTTTCAGAAAATAATAACAATAATATCTGCCTTTGGAGTTATATAAATATACTGAAAGAATTACGTACCTACCTAATAATTTAAAAATAACTGCCTTTTAGTTTTCATTTAAAATTTAATGGCCGAAAGTAATTACCCAAAATAGCTCTCATACTCTTGAGTTTTTATCTTCTCATTATCTGCGGTCTCCTTCATTTCAGGAATATATTTCGGCAGTAAAAGTGTGGGGTTATTTAAGAGAAAGTAAAATAATAAAACTGCTATACACGTACAAAGTAGAATGTTTAAGAAATAAAAGTAACAAAATTCTAAAATAATTTGTGGACGTTTATTTACATGCTGTTTCTAAATTTACACTTCGTACATCTGTTGAGGTATTGTGTTATATTACATAATATTACTTATACGAATAATTACATTCTGGTCGTTCTAAATATTTTAAATGATTCATTCACACTAAGTTATTAAACTTTTTCCATTAGATTTAACCCTCTTAAAGGGTAGATTATCTTTGGGCTAAACTTGCAGGCAAATTGTATGTCAAGTTCATTGTGGGGTGTATTAAGGAATATTATCGGAATTAGTTACTAAGTTGTTAGGAATTACGAATTAATTATAACCGAAGAAACCCATACAATTTCGATACAAACGTATGTAATAAATAATTATTTCTTAAACAGACTATTTTTTTTTAATGCAGACAAGTAAATTTTTATTTTTAAATGCGATTCTGTTGATAAAAAATTTAAATATGATGTCCAAAAATAGTGTATGATTAAAAAAGCCAAAAGATAGGTAAATTAAAATGGAATAAATTAATAATAAACGGTTATTATCTATTACAGTAGTAGAGCCCTCGACCAAAATTTCGAGTTATCAGGACACGGGTAATTTCATGAAAAATGTTTAGTTCGAGTCAAAAGACACAAGTTTTATTTATGAAGGAAAGTCCCAGGACGTTGCATAAAGGGGTGAAAATTAGTTTTCAATCGGTAAAAGAGAAATTATGGTGATCAGGCAGACTCGCTCTAATTTCGTGTGAGTTTTTTATGTACTTTACCGCCTTAAAGGCTATTTTCCGGGCGAGTGTCGGCGCGTGGCGTCATATTCTATTGGCGTCTTCATGTTGGGAAAATCTTTTAGGCTATATTTCGTAGCGATCCCTCGAGTATTAAGAAAGTTATTAATGTTTTAATACCTCCGTGTCGGAGGACTGAGTAAAATTTGTGAGATTAGAAAGAGATGCGAGAACAATGATCGCTTCAGGAAATTTGCAAATTTTAAACCAACTTCAAAATGTTTTCAAAACATCAAAATTCCGCTTTTTAATTTGCTCCGACTGTCTCGAAAATCGCAGCCAGACCTTGCGATTTACGATGCAGTTCTAAGTTGGACCCTCTACTTTGGATTTCTTACCAGAACGGCGGCTTGGTGGCGATTTTCCGTTTGGAAATAGCGTTTAAAGATTTCATGTTTTCGCAATTTTTTTCAATTTTTCAAAATTCTCTAAACACGCGTCTGGTCCTAGCTTAATAACTCGCGCCTCCTTTGAGATGGACCGCCGGCGTACTTTTTTTTCGAAAATTAGATGTAATTTAGAAAATCCTGTGACGTAATCGTTTTTCTAGATTTTTGCCCCTAAAAATGTTAGGAATTTTTGAAAAGAAGCGATTTTGGCGGAATTTAGCGATTTTTCAAACTGTACCCTTTAGAAACCCGCGCCATAGCCTTTCAGGACGGCGAGCAAGAAGAAGGAAAAATGAAGAAGTCTTTTTATATTAGCCGAGATATGAATTGTTTTAAAAAGGTCGATTTTGACGAAAAACTGAACTTTTCCGGGGGCACTTGCTCCCCTTCCCGGAGGATTCTTTCGACGGAACTTTCAGGAGAGTTAGAACCAACCTTCCTCTCGGATCCCTGAAAATTTCGTTGCTTAATATCCATCTGCGGCAGAGCTCGGGTAACCGAATATCTATTATGACCCATTTTTTACATCTTCGATAATTTTTTTCACCCCTTTAGCAACGAGATAGACGTCAGTTGCAATAGATTTTTTTTTCATATTGACGTGAACTGTTAAAAAAATAGAATCCCCATGTCGAGATGAGGTCCAAAATCCTGGTCGAGGGCTCTATAACGCAAGCATTATTTTAACCTCACTAAAGGGGGGGGGGGAGGATAAAGTCTCACAGTTATACTATATTTGACGATGATATGGTAATTATTGGAACTAATAGATTAAAAATTAAATTTAATAAACCTATCTATCAAAAATTATTCTTTACGATTTTCATTATCATTGTCAAAAACGAATTTAAGTGGACACTGGATAGATGCGGCATTTACAATTATCTTGTGATTCTTTCAATGCTACTTACATAGGTTGCATCGCGCATAGTTACGAGTCTAACAGCTTTATGCCTACGAACGTTTTCCATTGCCTTTCCAAACACCACAGTGTTAATTAACTTGTAGAAATAGATCCCTATTTTGTCTTTGTTGTTTGAAGTTTGAACAAAGTTTTTCGATGCAATTTAATGATTTATAAGAAATATGAAACTTGTTCTTAAAACAATTGGAAATTTTATATGAAATTGGGCCTATGAAAGATAACAAGCGATGTAAGGAAGACTATAATTTACAATAGTTATAGAGTTATGTATATAAGCTATATTTTGAATGAAATATTTTGTCTATTCAATAATTTAAGGCAACCTGTTTAATAATAGCTAATTCTTTGGAAAATGATTCTGGAGATAAACAATATATGTATGTAACTATTGAATGCAGCAACTTTATATAAAAAAGAATGATAAATATTAAAATTATGTTTGTTTTCTAATAGAGTAATGATTGTTATGTCTAAAATATTTGTTAAACTTTTATTATCTTGAATTTCTAACGTGAATCGAGTTGACGTGTATAGAGTTGACATACACCATGAGATCAGGATATCGTCAACATAATGAATGTTATACATAACGATATCGTCAACATAACCATAATTTTAACAACGATATTAAAATTCTACATGTTGTGAGCTAAAATATGATAACTTAGAGTCTGAAAATACTTAGAGATACTAAAAATCCAAATTCGTTATCATTTAATTCACAGTTAAATTTGCAATCGTCACATACATTTTCAGTTTTGCTCTAATACAATCACTTGTTGCCAAAAAGTACCCAAACTTCGAACTAATTCTATAGCTACTTGTAAATTCTTTTTTTGCGGGTTCTTAAACTTTAGGGTATCAACTTCAAACGTTAAAAAGGAATAAATGTGCTTTTACCCCTAGAGGGTATTAAAACTTATATTTTTTTATGTTTTTGGAGTCGCTGATCACGAATGTGAAGTCAGAAATTAAAAGATTTATGTTGCACCCTCAATATGGCCGATAAAAATTGATGAATTAATAATTTTTTGTTTATTTTGAGAAATTAGGACTTTCTTAGCGGATTGTTACATTTTAAAACATAAATCTTATCCCCTAATAAGAAAAATAATTGATCTTACCCCTAAGAGGATCAAAACTACTCCTAAAGTTAAAAAATCAATAATTAACGAAGTTCTGATACTAAATTACCGCCAAACGAGCAATATCGTATTTTGCTTAAACGAGGCGCGCTTCTTATTTACTAATAATAATATATAATATATTGTAGTCTTGTGGCCTGATGATGTGAAGTAACTACTTTGATCACAAAGCCGGTTGCAATAAAAAGAATTTTGTGGGAATAGGACTTTAATTGTCTTTCATCGATATGAATAACTACAACTACCCACATAGGATTAACTTCCCTTCGTTATTTTATTATATATTGTATTTTGACAGAATTTCTTAAACTCGAGTAAACACGAAAATTCGTTTATCTACTACTTCAAAAATTGCAGAGTAATTATACCACTTTCATATCTCTATATTAAATTTCGAGGCACTTAGTTATTCTGCCAGTGTGTTTGATGAAACGCTATGGAGTATCCCCTAGTGAGTCAGTTAATGAAGTTGTTGACTTATAATTTGTTTTTATTAAGTATCTTTCAGGATCAGAAGTTATTTATCTTGTCAACAAAGTAATTTCCAACTCATCAATTGCTATCTGAAGTAAGCTGTTCTTAATACAAATCCTCTAAGAAAATCATGTACTATATTTACTTGTAAATAAATTTGAAAGTAAAATATAATGACTTGAAAATTCCATTATATTTTTCTTTAGATATTCTTGAATTTTAAATCAGATATCAGGTGGATTAAAATATACAAATAATATTATTGATATATCTAAGATTAAATTTTGAACAATCTTAAGACTTTCCTAGTATTGCACATTATAAAAAATTTTAGTATCTAAATGTAGTAAAACTGCATTTTTTTAATCTTTCGCAATTCTTTGACTACGTTGCAACATTAATCCGGTCTAAAAGTTGAATTGATTTATTACATTAGTTCATTTAGTTATTTATTAATAAATTATTATACAAAACGAATTCACACAGGTCCTTAAAAACAGTATTCACATTAAAATTTAAAAAAATTAAATTGCTATTTCTCTTTTTTAATTTACACAACTGAAATATCTAATTCTGTTGAAATATTGATGTTGATGTTCTACACAATATACTTTATAATTTAATTATATAGACAAGGAAGGAGACCTGCATGATACAATTAAAATCTGCTTCTGAAAACAGAAGCTTATTTTGCTTGAAAACGTGCAAAAAATACAGTGGAAGTATCGTAATCATAATTCCCTACAAGTTGACAATTCAACACCGTGGTGCGGTTTTGGAGGAGATTGTTCATTTTTCTGTTCGAACGCGACGTGAATGTCATGCAGTATGTAGTGGTTGTTTTGTTCTATTTGTGGATAGAGGGACTTAAATGGGTTTGTTTACCAAGCGTGATATTTCTGCTGGTTTATTTTCATTCCGGATATTAGGGTTATTATCTGGCAGCATTTTTCATTCTTTAGAGAGACGTGCATAACTGTCTACTTCATATTTGGTTTACGTTTTCAAATTATGCTTTGAATCCATTATTAGTGTCTTGCTGGATATGTACACTGATTGTTATGTTTATAGGTGAGAGACGAAATTAGTTGTTTTCAAGTGACGTTATATATGCATTTATTTCTGCATTCACTTTCCTAAGAACCATTTATTTTCCTGCGCTTTTTACGGCAACATATTTTAATATTTTTTTACGTTTCCATCACTCATGATTTTATTTATTTCTTTAAAAGTTATACCATAGAAAATACAATTAGTTCCAAGTGTTTGCACAGAATATAATATTAAGCTGTCGAAAATCCATCAATGATCCTTTAATTTACAAAACGTTTTCTGAGAGTATAATAACAGAGCTGCGTGGGTTGCGAAAGAATCTCAAAATATTTTAAAATTATTCTCACACCCGAGCGAAAAATTATTTTAAATCCGTCGCTGCTTGAAATAAAATACAAACAACACTCCATTTACGTCATATACCAAAATAAAATGATCAATCTCTTTCAATATAAGGTATCCTTCCGAGTATCAGAATATAATAAAAATAAAATAAGAGTGATATTAACATAAGAATTTCATTTTAGGTTTTTTTTCTCGGTTTTTTTAGGTATAAAAAATAAATCTCGCATATGTGATTGAGGAATTGAGATCTATTCGAGGAGTTATTGCAAAGACAATTAAAAGTATATTGGTTATTTAAAAAACGATGCTAAATACACATAGGTAAACATGTTGCCTCATTAATGATATTAAGTTAAAAGCTTAATTGTTGTATAAATGTAAATAGCGTTATTATTATACCATTCTTCAGGTATATTGAGACCTTGTTAATTTCGGAAATAATCATTGTAGCTTAAATTGTTTGACAAACATCAATCAGCATTAATTGTCGAATAATTTCAAATTTGAAAACTAATTTAAATTACTAATACTGTGTTAATTCTGTTTAATGTTATTTAATTTTATCTGATAATTTTATTAATTTTATTCAATTGCCACACATATTAACACATAATTTCTGTCACAAAATTTTTAGTAAAAAAATAATATATATTTTCGAATTAATAAAAAATAATTCTATAAACTTGTTGCCGCCCAAACGTGTAGATATTCCTGGGCAACAAGTCTTTAAAAGCCTGAGTAGTAAGGGGACCCGTTTAGGACACTGGACAAATCGATCATTTTTACCAAATATCAATTTTTCAAGATTTTTCAATTTTTCTCCATTTTTCAATTTTTGACAGATTTTTCAATTTTTACCAAACTTTGCAATTTCTCAAGATTTTCAAAATGACAGATTAAAGTTCAAAGTCAAGTGACGTCATAGGTCAAAGGTCAAGGTCATCAAATCGATCATGTGACCAGATCCAAATCACGAAGTGACCAAAATTTTCATTATTTTTACAATATTTCTGAATTTTCAGTATTTTTACAGTATTTCAAAATCACGAATTGATCACGTAATCAGCTGTTGACGTCAGTTCTCAATTTTCAATACATTTACAATTTTTCAGTATTTTTACAATAAACGAAGAGGACGTCGATCACGTGACCACAGCATGCCAAACCACCGTATGTAAGGCCAAAAACAAGAGAAAAAAAATTTCAGTGTTTTCACAATATCACGAATTAACCAATCATGAGGGAAAATATACTATACATAAAGTTTTTAATCAGAATCTTCAGAATTCCAAATTTACATAATTTATAAATTCTTTAATAAATTCTACAATGAGTATGATTAACGTTTTACGTTTACGCTTTATTTATAAATGTTACATTTTATATTTTACGTTGCGTTTACGTTTTATATTTTACATTACGTTCATGTTTACATTTTTATACATACATTTTTTGCTATATAAATGGAGATTGAAAAATATATCTGAAAATTTTGGTCACTTCCAGGTTGATCATGCTCTGGTCACGTGATCGACTTGATGACCTTGATCTTTGATCTATGACGTCATTTGGCCTTGAACTTTGATCTGTCACTTTGAAAATTTTGAGAAATCGTCAAATTTGGTAAAAATTGAAAAATCTGCCAAAAATTGAAAAATCTTGAAATATTGAATAATCATAAAAAATTGAAATTTAGTAAAAAATTCCAATTTGTCCGGTGTCCTAAATGGATCCCCTTATATACTTTGTTCATATACAATAAATCCTATTTAATCCGTCCATTTGTAATTATGCATGCAAAAATAACCAATTAAAACAACCTAAAAAATAATTTCCTTGGAGAATTTTTGTTTACGTCATGCGATCCACAAAATTTAATCATTTGGCAATAATTATTTGATTATGTCACGGATTGGTAATAAAAATGATATTTCTATCAAGAGAATTAATGGTAAAATATATATTTGGAATATTTATATAATATACTTTTGAGGCATCATGAAATATGAAGTAGCAACAATTTTTTTAACCGAATCTCCCTCGAGTATTGATAAACAATTCATCAGAATGTTCAGAAACACGTCAGTAACAATCCTCCTACGACATCCGACTATTACCAAGCAACGTGCTGCTTTCAGAAACTGATAAAAATATTTCGTAATTATCAGTTCTCTAATGAAATATAGACAAGTATTATTATATATGGGTTTATATCCATATTACTATAGAGATGCCTTTGGAGTCTGTTATTTCTCTTGAAGATGTTCCTTGACAAAAAAGACGCAATCATAAAACAGAATGTAGCAGTAGCCAAAACAATCAATGGAAAGAAACATACAGCGACTACTTATTTTACGTATATACAACGTTACGCAGACGAAATCCAAATGCTAGAAAAAAAAAGAATATAAAATTATCCACGTTGTGAAACGGAAAGCGACCAATAATTTCTGAATACAAAACCCCAATTCTCAAGTCGTAAAAGTCGTGGAAGTCGTAGGACAGAAAAATTCTGAAAAAAATGGTTCTACTAAAATTATTGGACGTTTCTGAAAGTGCTATTCTTGAAATTTGGAATCGATATTTTCTAGTAAGTTAATGTAGATTTGAAGTTCAAAAAAATTCGTGTTAAAGATAAATTTTGATTAGTTTCTACTGAGAACATTTTAAGAGTGGATACTGAAGTTATGATTATTATTATTATTATAAAGGAATAAACTACTGGTAGATGCAGCAGAGTTGGAAGAGGTTAAATCGTCAATGAACTAATATTATAAACTAAACAATGATCAAATATTATACCTTGCAGAAAATCTTAGTTTTTGTCGCTGGATAGGTATATTTTAAAAAAATCTTCTTCATCGGAAGTTTCATCAAGATCTATAACAATTTCGTGATTATCGTCAAAGCGTACTTGATGTCTCCAATTCTGCAGGATAATTTGAACCGTATGACGAACACAATTAGACCATACTTCTGGAGTTACAGTTTCTAGGGTATCATTCCAAAATTTTATTACTTTTTCGTTGCTCTGTCCATTTTTTCCAATGTGGTGGTCGTAATAATTTTGACTTACCTCCAATTTTTCCAATCGCGTTAATTGGCAGTGATATGGTGGTAACCGCAAAGCTCACTTGAGCGGTGGTTTTTGCAAATTTTTAATAATTTTACCCTCAAAGCAGCATTAGTATTCATTGAACTTAATTCTGGGAATCACGCCAAATTCTAAAAAATAAATAGAAATAAGAAAATTGCCAAAATATTTCAAGATAAAAGTGTAGTATCAAAGGCAATCCTCAACAGTTTGCCCCAGATACTACACTTTTATCTTAAAATATTTTGGCAATTTTCTTATTTCTATTTATTTTTTAGAATTTGGCGTGATTCCCAGAATTAAGTTCAATGAATATTAACTATCCGCCACAAATAAACTACAAACAATAGCATTACTATATTGTACGTTTTTTTCTTGAACCACTTTTGAATTTGAATTTTGATTCAAGAAGTGTTAGGTATTTTTTCAGCAAATGCTGTGATATGGAGCATTGTCAAAAAATATTTATGAAGGTTCTTCCAGGTTTGGTAATAATTTTTCTAAAACCCATTTCTCAAACGAATTTTTATTCATTGAATTGTAGTAGTCAGCACTCTTGGAAGTTGAAGAAAATACCAAACTAGCATTTTCCACAAAATCGCTTTTTGTTCCAACGTTAAGAACAATAAATCTTTTGCGAGTGCGTTCACATCCCTTTCTGTAACATTTTATATTTTCATCTTCCACATTCTTTCAACGACTCCCGTTGAAAAAATCCACGTTTTGTTCCAATAAACAAATTAAAGAGAGCTTTCATTTTTTAAACTTTTTCAATATTTGCTTACAAACTTAACTCTTTGATAGATAACAGAAAGAAGTTCACAGAGATGCCGTTGATTATTTTCCAGTTTTTATTTGAATCCAATAATTTTTAAGAGTCGACCTAAACTTATAGCGTTGAAAATATAATTTATTTCTTTTCTCTTCAGTTCCTCGTTGACTGTTTAGATTAAACGATTTAAAAGAAACGTAACATTTCCAAAATAACGTATTTGGGACTAAATGATTAGCACGAAACAAGCAGAAAAACTTTGATCTCCATCAGTAATAATGAGAATAAATGAAGTAAGTATATATTAAAAAGTGCGCATAGTTTTTGAGTTATAAATAAAAGACTAAGTGGACAAATTTACTCCGTTCTCAAAAATCCAAGCCAAGCCATACAATTAAACATATGAAACAATAAAATACCTTTAACGAATTAGTTCCTTTCATCTCTGTTTTTTTTTGACATAATCAATAGCCTATTACAGAAATTTGTAAAAATAGGATATAAGTTGTATATACTTTCATAGACAGATAGATAGATAGATAGATAGATAGATAGATAGATAGATAGATAATATTTATTTAACTACATTATATACAGTTTTGTACATTTGCAGAAAGTCAAAATATAATATACCTAATATCTTAAATTTAGTATAAAAATAAAACATATGTAAGTGTATAATAATATAAAAATATGTATATAAAATAATGTATAATACACAACAGACACAAAAAAATGAAAAAATACAAAATATAAAGTAAAAACATATAATACAGACAAAAATATAGTACATTCATTATTTTCCTGTATACCCATTTATTATGTAATTCTATTCTAATATGGAACACTGTTCTTTTATGCCATATTGTGTTTTAACTATTTGTAGAAATATTCATTTTCAGTCTGCAATATGCACTCGATAACATCTAAAACAAATTTTCTTTGCTAATGAATATTTCAAGAATGGGCGCTTAGATGAATACCAGACCAGTTCGTAGCCATCATAGACTGGATATTCATCCTTGGTGGATCATTACCCAAGAATACTGCATTGTATTGTCACAAATAGAAAGAGTTTACCCTATCTCAGGCCAAAATAGAACCTATTATGTGGCCTGAGTTGAGATTAAATTTACATAAAAAACGTTGATGAGATTGAAATCGATGTAACTTCAATACAGTGAGTCGTGCACGCCTTAAGGTTTTTTTTATTTCTACTTGGTTTAAATTTAACTTAAATTACACAAATATTTTTCAGTCAAAGCAGAACTTAATACAAATTTAAAATACATTCAACAAATGAAAAAAAAAATTTTAACGATTTTTGATCTCTTTCTAGTTGTTCTCTACTGTTTTCTTCTCTTCTAATATTCACACATAATTTTGTTTCTACGACTCCCATTTCTTATAATAAATTAGTTAAAATTTATTTATTAGAAACAAGCAGAACGACACAAAAAAGCATTACATAATGCTTATGTGAGTCTTATTGTTCCTCAGGGGTGTATAGATAATTTGTATCAATTGTAACTGTTAATTAATATTAATAAGTTCACAACTCTGGAATAGATTTAATATAAGTTTAATCTAAATATTATCCCGTAAGCATTCTAATGTTGTGCGACATTTCTTTCAGGTTTCAGTGACCCTTACTGCATGCTGGGCATCCAGCCGATGGCGGCGCCGTCTTCTCCACAGCCGCTCACTCCTAATCGCACACTGTCGGATGCTTGCCTTCCCGAAGGACAAGGCAATCACGAAAAGCTCCGGAAGCACCACAGCTTTAAGCTGAGCTTCAAGCGAAAGGACGGCCGAGTGCGAGAACAGAGAGACAGTCTGGGGGGTGCGCTCCCCGCAAAGTTCATACGAGCTACATCCGTTAAACCACACACGCTTAACCCCAAATGGAACGAGAAGTTCAGGTTGTAAGTTTAAGATATTTTCTTAACATGTTGACCTCACTGGGAAAAATATGTAACGGAATTTCTTTAGTCGTCTCCTAACTTTTATTTGCAACCAGACTATTATTTAATCAAGAACCATTCATAAAAGGAGAGAAGTACAGTTTAAAATGTATATTATTGGAGAAGCAATCAAATCCGCTGCTATTTTAACTGAAACTGGAGCGTAATGTGAATAATAATAAAAATGTTTAAAAAATCATTTGGAATAGATTGCTGAAAAAAAAAGTTATGTCACTTTCAATGTTCTAATTTTTGTGTCAATTCATCAAATATACTAACAACTAAACATTTTTTATTTACAGCCGGATTAAGTTACACTTAGAGCAGTTCTTACTGACCGAGTTACATTTTATACTTTATACCAAAAATCTTTACCTTCAACCTTTTATGACAAATTCTCAGTACATCTATGAAAATATGCATAATTAATTAGTCTCTAGACAACACCATTACTCTAAATCTTAACCGCGATTCGACGCGAGAACGACAGATCTATACGAATAGTCGCTCTGAACAATATCTTCTGGTGTTGACTAAAAGGGGAGACGTTAACTCACCCGGTGATCACCAATCTTTATTGTTCTGAGGACTTTCCGTATGATTACTTATTATCTAGGTCTTACTCCTTTACAATACAGTTGATCTCAGTGTGCGGCCTTCTTTTGGCACTAGATTCGCTGCCACCTTTGGACACTGATCCACTCGCGACGAATATACCGAATATTAATGGGCACTTTGAATATGCTTATTCACCAATTCTGATCTTACTTTTAATTTACTTTGCCAACCATACTTTCAATAAAACAAATGATTCTCAAAACACTTAGTATCTATTTATTTACATATAAATGTATAAAGAAAATGATAATGAATAAAACAAAAATAATAACGGAATAGTTCCCAACAAGATGTGAAATTCTTACAATAAAACAATATATGTACAACTTATTAGTGACTTATTAACTAGTTGGCAGTGGTTACAAATCGGATGTATAGCTTAACGTCTGGATAACATTTAGATGGGTCGAAAATATCCCTCAAACCACGGTTAAGCTATCTATCGCTAGGATTTCCAGAAAATAGACAACCGTTCTGGAATCCCCGACTAGTGAAAAACAGACAAATGTCCACTAGTCTTATTTACAAAAATAATAAAGAACAAATAACTGACTCTACTGGCAATATGAAAACGGTCATGTAGACTTAACACGAAATAAATTAGAAATTACAGAATAAACACTTAGTTAAGATTATTATTATTTCTTACCAATGACACAAAAAGAAAGATGTTCCGCACAATGATTAAACGAAAAGTGATTTCTAAAAGTTTCAGGATTTGCACATCAGGTTCGAACCATCGCCTGAGGGGCTGTTGACTTGCGGGGGTTAGCTAAGTTAAAAGAATTGACCAATTGAAACCCGCCCCGCCTCTGAGTATCCTACTTTAGGGGTTGAACCTGTTTACTCTGCTAAGCCGACGTAGTGGAAAATTACTATCCTAGGGCAAGTGCCTTGGCTCCGTTAAATAAGTTTCCATACGCCTCATATTAATTAATTAACCTAATCATGAATACAATTCCTATAAACTATTTCCATATAGCACCTGCATTCGCAAACACGAGCTGAGGGAAACCCATTCTTAAGATTCATTTACTATTGGGACAAAGCCTAGCTCAGGTATATATAGACTCTACCTAACTTAATATTATTTACATTGTCGATAATGGAATGTTTCAAGAATTAATTACCAAAGTTAAAGTCTGTGTCATATCTATACAGCACATAAAAAGAGCCGGATTGTTTGAAGTTTTTATGGGCATCAAACAAGCCGCCGGTTTTTTATGTGTCTTACAAATCTGAAGTCGACCATATGTTATTCAATTTACCCCGTAGATAGAGATATACCTTCAGGTATGATCGCTTAATTGAGCAACTGCCCTACCCTATTCGCGAAAATCACGTACCGCGAGATGGCGCTGAAAATTTAGTGTGTGTATGAACCAAGTGGTGAACAACAAACTTTTCACAGTGTTTTGGCATTTACGATAAATTTAGAGGTTAATTCCAGTAACAATCTTTTTTTATTAAAGTATCGTGTCAACCGTTTTATTAATTGATTGCATTGTTATATTGTTTATAAACTAGTTGAATATAATAACAACACTTTAAACGCACTTTTAATTTTAAAAATCACAAGATAAATTTAAGAAACCCGCGAACTGACAGTGACAGTAGTAACAGCGGTTTGTTGTTCACTATGAATAACTCATCATATTGAGATTATGCCTAAAAATATATATGTCGCCCACTCCGTGATTTTCGCGAATTAAGTAATCTGCTCGCGTGATAACTACCTGTCCGGCCGTTACTATGTATGCATAACCCAAGATAACTTTCTTTAACATTTAGCAGAAGGTCCCGGAGTAATGGTCTTTCGGACGCTCGCAATGTACCCCAAAACATGTGGTGTCAATTTACTCAATTTACCGACCTAAGTAAGGGTTTCTAAAATACCGTATTAGAAGTGTTAAAAGTACATGTTATAAATCAATCTGTACAGAGGGTTTTGGATTTGTTTCTTGATTTATAAGTTTTAAAAAAGGAAGTAATAACACTTGAAGTTGACTTGTTTATTATTTAACGAATGACCCTCTTGTTAACTTTTACAAAAATATTCGAGTTATTGCGAAAAGCGTCTTTTCTGGGAAAAGCAAAAGAACTGCTATTTCTTTAATGGTAATTACAGTTTAAAAAATGAAAGACCTCTCATACTGGGTGTTATCTTCAATCCCACGTACTTGTAACGAGTGGTACATTTGTTACACACTTTCACGCACTGGTTCTCAGATAAAGATCCAATGATTCGTTTCTAGTTATAAGCGTTAAGATCAATAATATATTAATAACCTTTGTATATATCACACTGCATGCAAAATAATTATTTTTTGTTTATAGAAAATTTTAAACTTTTGATAATTTTGCCCTTGTGTCAAATATTTATTCCAATGGCCAGTTTTACAGGATTTCATGGGAGTTTGTTGTTATCAGAGTTTTCCTAACTAGTTTAATTTGCGGTTTCAAATTCATCTAAAATTTTGGGTTTGATAACGAAATGGTTCATGAATTTGAAGAAAATTGGCATAGCTGCCAGCTTCCTTAATATTAGAGGATTTGTCATGTGGTGAACTGAATCTTTAACAAGAGTCTTGAACGTCATATCTGTAGGCAATAACCAAAAGAGCACAATTTAAAATTCCTCAAAACTGGTTTCGTCCTTGCAGGAGGACTGTCATCGCATTTCAGAATTTTAGAGAATATAAGAACTAACATTATAGAATGTTATTAAGCGACGTAGAAGAACAGAATTTAATGACAAAAAATTGTCCAACGCCCTGATTACCTGAGTTTGCTCAGTATTGAGAGCTTACTTTTGATCAGTGAAAATTTGAACGAACAGTTTACAAGGTATTGAATTTATATTAGCATAAGTTGAATGTTTGGAGGGGTAATCTGTTTAATCACACATGATGCCATTTTTCATTGAGGAAGACGTGACTGCGTTCTTATGCTTTATTATCTTGGAGAATGTAATCTTGCCTGAAAACCCAAAGAATCTAATACCCTGAAATTTCAAGAAATCAGAATAAACTTATAGCGTCTCTTGGTGCCTCTCTTCATTATTTCAATAAAGTCGGGAATAACTTTGACAACTGTTCTAAGGCAAGTGGCTCGAACGTCGTAGCCCGATTGAAGTCCTGCTTGCTCGCCAAATTTAACACCATTGGACCTTTTTATATAGAGTTACCTCAATCCAAAGTGTTCTTTGCTAAACCAGAAAGTGTGAATTTTCGATAGAGTATAATCAACAAAAAATGTGCATCAATCGTCAGGGAAATGCTCACAAACTACTACTGCATTTTATAGTTTGTTTGAAACTTTCATAAGAACGCTTACAACTAACTACATGAACGGGTATTTATTAATAATTTCAATAATGCACCTTACTCATTTATTGAATAATGAAATACAACAAATGAGTAATGTGTTCCTCTTCTATATAAATTACGTACCATTATTCCATAATAATGATTAATTCCAACTTACCATAGCTCAACCAACGTTACAGTCTGAATCGAGGCATCTGCGAACAACATAAAAAGCGACGTTCTATTTATATTCAGCCCTTCGTGTTTACGCAATTCTTCTTTCAAACAATAACATCGCAGTGCTCCCTGGAAAGAACACGTTTTCATTTGCAATTTAAAGATTACTCCAAATGCCCTTATAGACTTACGAAAGAGGAAGGAACAAGGTATCATTCGCAATTAGCCGATCGCGTGACACTCGCCTGTTGTTCGATATTTCCATTAAGAGGACGCAAATTATAGCTTAAATTAATCGCCGCCTATTTTCATTAAAGACAATTTTACCCCTTTACACGGTAATATATAAAGTTGTTTATCTGCGTTTAAGGTTAGAAGTCTGAATGTAACCTTATGTGATTGATTTAATAAATATTCAGGCCCCTACCCTTGTTTAAATATAACATTAGGGTATCAGATCATGACGCATTTCTTACTGTGTATTTTTTGGTGATTCGGGGAATCAAACTCACTCATATGAAATAAAGAATATGTAGTATTAAAATACAGAACATACTCTTTGAGTATATATAAATATAGATAATGTTATTAGCTTACATTTTATAAATGTGTGATGTAGATTAATATTTCATTAATAAACATTATTTCGATTGATTGATTAAGAAGATTTAGTTTTTAATTTAAAATATTTCACCCTCCTGTTTAAGACAAATGTATAAAATAAGTCAAAACCATTCCGCTTCTTTATTTGCGACACCTGCTTAAATACAAGAATCATTTGTGCAGAATTGTTGAACGGCACAGCATAATTGTGTTTTTTTTTAATCCAATTAGTTAAGATGGTGTTATTTAGAAGGCAGCGCAATAGGCCGCACAGTTTTAATGGAATTACTGTGCGAAAATTATGTACCATATTATTATGATGCTACGCTATTCCGGTGTCATAAATGTTCTATAGTAGAGGTCAGGAAACGTAAATAAGAGAAGACTTGAATATATCAGGTGAAGAATTATGAATCTCTATATCAAAAAAGGAGAAGGATGAAGATGGAGTGTCGTAGGTTGCGTGGATTGCGATGGAGTGTCGTATATTTTATTAATTGCCTAATTCACTTTAAGTTTTGCTCAAATCAAGGATTTTATTATAGTGTCCAATCCGTGCTTATTTCGTTGGTACGAGATAATTCGTATTATTTTTTATAACAGTAATATTAAAGATGAAGAGATTTTCATGAAGCCAAGCTCAGTGAATGGCACTGCAGGATTTTACGTTTGTAGCTCAAACATAATGCTGCGTTTTTTCCTTCGCCGAAAGCTATAAACATCGACACTAATTAGCTTTCCATCAGATGCCCTCCCACTTCCATTAAATTTTGCATAAAACAAAAATATTTTTGTAAATCAGTGAGTAGATATACATATGTGTTGTAAACCAGGAACAAAACAATGCGTATTCCTTTATAAACATGTTTTAAAATGACCAGATTTTAATATAACTGAAATAGCATAGGTACTCCCTTTCTGCATTTACGATATTTGTGGAATAGCTGGAAGTGGTAATACAGATAAAGAATTTCGAGTGTGACCATTACATAAATATCAATAAATTAAAATAAAATTAAAATTCCAAATATTATCAGAAAAAGCGAGAACACTTGATTAAGGTTGGGATTTTGTAGAGTGAGAGAGAAATATACGTATTTATTTTGGTTTACTGAAAAATACAAATATGGTGTGATATTTATAAGAGTTTTAGGTTTTTAGTATTGTCCTAAACCAAGTTGTAATACAATATTGTTCTGTAATTTGCCTATTCTCGGGCGCTATTTCAGCAATGCAAATGACTGCTTGACCTAAAAATGTGAAAATTCTCCTTTGAGGGTCAATTTCACGAAAGATACGTTAATTTGAGCGACAATATTTGGTGAGCTTTTAAGTAACACTTTGTACTCGGCCGTAAGCTAATTACTTTTTACAAAAAAAATACAAAATTGTAAATACAAGCAATTGAATGAGTTGCCTACGTATTGCCAATATGTACAGTCTTATTTCTTCCTTCTCAATTATGAGTATGACTGATGGTCGAGATGGTAGAGTACCTGCCTCTCACCCAAAAGTCCCGGGTTCGAATCCCGGTCGTGGCAATGGAAAATACTGTGAGAGGGATTTTTCCATTATACACGGATATTGGATGTGTGTCCCTTGTCTTTAAATGTGTAGCCCCCTCCCGCACAAGGCTGAGCCTTCTGGGATAAAGGGGGTCGTAATTACATGTGGTGTATTATTATTATTATTAATTATAGATAAAAATGGTAATTTCAATACCTCACGGCCATTTACACTTTTTTCTGCAAAATTAGATACATTAATTTTCAAAATCCGTGTATTAGTTTCTGCTAAATTTACTCCTAAAGAAATCGCGGTTAATATCAGAGGAGTAAATCGCAACCTTAAATGGCAAAACTATCATGAATTTATTAAGTCAGACCGCTCAAAATCACCACAACGGTAAATTCTCGCATAAAATGACAAACACACATCTTTAAAATAACGTGAACGTGAATCCAAACTAACGACAAATTAAAACCGGAATTAAGTATTAAATAATATTTAACGATTTCAAATCATCAATACAATTTCCGTGTAATGTAACTTATCATTCAAATTAATAATAATATTTCTTAGTTATTCACATTTCATGATTTCAGCATAAAATCATTTTGTATTCCGTAAAACATCGATATTTTACAAAATTAAATTATTATTCCGACTCAATTTCCATCGCGTCACACCGAACACGTGTAGTTAATTACATACGTTCATATTACAGGAGTAAAGCACAAGCAAGGGGCCTTTCAGCCACCGCTCAGTCTACGGACCGACCGGAATTCACTTATACGCAGGCAACAAATACAGAACAGGTAGATCTCTGCATCACTGCATCAGTCATCGCCCGGCTCTCACGCTGTCAACGTCACAACGCACCGCTCCGCACCTGCAATTCAATTCAATTATATTAACTTAACCTAACTTAAATCTAATAATCATTAAACAAATGAAAAACTCGCGAAGCGACGCACATTAAATTTTAACAAAGAGTGTATCCAGCATCCAGCAATTATCAACCAAATTAAATCAGGGCTTTTCAGCTCTTTCATAAAGAATTCATTGCACCTGTTTCTACACACGCTCGTAAAAAAAGTATTGCTTGATGTGTTTAATTTACAAATTTTGCAATAATAAATTACATGAAGAATAATAAATAACAATCAAACGAACAGAGATTCATATCAATTAAATGTATAATTCATAAAAGATAATATAAACTATCAATAGGTACTAGTGAATCAAGATAAACAAAAGACTTGATAATCTTAAACAAAAAGACAATAGTGGAAGTTATAATTTAATTTCCAAAATATAAATTCAGTGCATAAACTACAGACATTGCAAAAAATCTAGTACCTACTTAAGAAGCGGTACAAAAAAGACATTGTTTCAAATAAACAATCAAACAATTTAAATGTATCAATGATGAAAAAAACTTTACAAAAGAAAAAACTCAAGAAATATATTTGCGTGAATAGTAGATAGTCACATTTCTCTTTCTTAGCCATCATCCAAGGACATTGTGGGCAGCAAAAGATAAATAAATCAACAGAGTTTTATTTACACCTGTAACCCGGCGCTCTCTACTATTCACTAATCGCTCCAAAGAATAAGCAGTTGGCAGAAAACGACAATTTTAAAACTCTTTTTATACGAAAAAGAGCGAAGGTAATTGCAGGACGTTCAGGAGAATTTGTTGCGTTTATTTTTCAAATTTCATCTAATATTTTTCATATTCAAAATCGACCCTGAGTCTCCTCCCTTACAAAATAGAGCATCCAATACGTTATCTAGGTGGACTTTGTTGGCATTCTTCAAAATAAATTCGTAGAGTCCTGAAAGATAAATCACAAGTCAAATTTATTACATATTTACAATAAATTAAATATTTTAATGTACTTACCTTTTTTAATGCTTCTAATTACAAAAGAGCGTTGACCACATTCACACCGCAATTTTGACACCCCAAAGAAGGTGACAACCAAAGTTAAATTGTTACCTAAGTTCTCCAAGAATATGTTCGAAAATAGTGTGAGAAAATGTTATTATATTTTGACAAAATATTCTTAATATACAAAAATTTTATCATAATATGTCTCATGCATTTAGGGTTTAACCTTCAAGAACGTTTTGAAGTTCAAATGGCTTGTCTAGTATATAAAATAGATAAGCTTAAAACACCTCAGTACCTGCATAATAAACTAATCAAAGGCATCAACATTCATGATTGTGTCACACGCTATCGCGAACTTTTAAATACCCTCGACAAAATTCCGTAATATTTCAATGTAGCTTTACTTAGAACTAGGCAAAAAATTTTAATTCGATACCAGATGACATCAAGGTAGCTTCCAACTCCGTTACTTTTCGGAATAAAGTTAAAAATTTATTTAAGAATAATAGCGATCTTATGTAATCAAAAATATTATTTACAAAGTTCACCAAAGAAATATTATATTTAATATTAGTATAATTATAAAAAATAACCAAGCACAAGGCTTAATTTAAGAGTCAAATTTTGGGTTATGCACGCAGTACCTTTCAATCCATCTTCTCATGAAGTAGACGGGGAAGTAGCAATCGTGAGTAGAAATTTATATTATTATCAGTGCACGAGGGATGTGTGTCCTCTAATCAAACCAATTCTACTTGCTTTTGTTATTGTTAAGAAGACCCATTTTTGAGATGAAATATTCACACGACGTACCATAGAGACGACACTGTTGACGCTTATATAAATATAATTTTGTACTGTCTTGGCAATTCTATACAGAACTGTGAAATAATGAAGGAAATATGCAAACATAGATATATTGCCTTACACACTTCTTTATTAAAGTTAAATTATTTCGAAAAAACAAAACTTCTGAGGATTTAATGAAATACGACGACAAGTCGGTTGAAAAGTTACTCAATTAGATTATTTGGAATCGAACTTAATTTAAGAGAAATAGCCCCAATTGCGACTCTTAATTAGAAAATAATTAAAATTTACTCAGCTGGCATTTCTAAAGGATATCCTGGAGTTCGCCTCATATATGCCTGTGGGATTTTCCGGCTTAGAAATGTAATTACAGTAAATAGAATTTACTGAACACTGAGGCACTCTATTAAAGTATTTACATGTAAATATCACCGTGGAGAGGGTTTTTAAGCTGCAATAAATCTAAAGGAAGAGAAGATTGTGAATGTAAATAGCGCCAGGGCGAAGAAGAATATATATTAAGACTAACGTTAGCCTGCTTAGCATTTTATAATGTGCAGACACATGCAGTGCTGTGATTTTTCTTAAAAACTTTTATATTATAGTCAAAAACGTAAACGTTAGGAAAGCATGATTTATAAGCAACTTTATTTAGGTTTTATACAAGCAGAATAATTATAAAATCTGTTGAAGGTAAATAAAAATCATTGAAACCACTTCAGAACGCAATTATAAATCATTGAAAGTTTCTGCAATTATTGTCGAATCCTATAAAAAACTTTTTTACCACTACATGCTTAAATTTATTTATAAACAATACTTGTCAAAATGAACGTAGAGTAATTTGTAAGAAAGCATGACGTTGAGTTAAATTTCAAATAATAATTATAACTTTAATTATGTGTAATTTGATTTTCAATAGACCTAAAAAATATTTATCTGTCCTCTGACGCCTGGGATTTGAAAATGGGTTTAATGTAAGGGTACTTGACAGTTACGTCGAGCAAACTATTAAGTATTTAGCCAACTCAAACCTATGTTACTGATACTGACAGTTAGTTAAAAATTGTGCGATTATACTAACGTATTTTAGATAATTAATTTAAATAATTCCACGTTATTGCGCAACATTATAAACAAATAATTTATAGTTAAACATAAAAAAATATGAGAATGCTTCAGGTGTATCGCGTAGAACTGCTCAGTGTCCACTGCAAGGTGTCCAAAGTATTTTATTCGTCATTAATTTCCAATTATTTTCATGTAAGATAAAATTATTTAAATAATAAGTAAGTTGCAAACATCAGATCTTAAATATTGCAATATTTGAAATAATAGATGAATAATGAGGATATAAAAAATAAAAAATAAATATAATATATAACTTTTTTTTATTAGAAATAATTGGCCAAACCGGCGTTTAATTTATTTCAACACTTATTTATTTTTATATTTATTTACGGATATACTCGCGGATATACCTACAATTTTTTTTAATTTAATACCACTCTGTCGATCTGACGAAATTATATGACGTCACTAACGCTGATCGTGTGGCTGCAGTGTATCGCGCAGTGTTATTATAACAGTTGTTTTTTTGACATTTATAATTATTTTAGGTTAGATTTCCAACCAACAAAGAGCATCTTATTTCATTCGATCAAGACAATTAATACTTCATTAATAATGCACTGAACAAGATTTTAGTTGATAGCAACGAAACCAAGCAGAAATTTTGACAAAAGCGACGTAATATTCGAGAATCTTAAACAAATACATATTTTTGAGGTTAATTGTGACTTGCACGGCACTCTATCAGCATTCGTGCTGAGAAATCAATTATCCAGGTCATATGGATAATTGATTTTAATGAAAATTAGCTATATTTTTTTATATTCTCACATTTTCTTGAGTAATATTGGTTATTTTTGAAAAAATAAAATTCTAAATATTTACAAAAAACATTTTTTTTATTTCGAACGTTTCGAAAGCGTACACTGATTAAAGTGGACAATTTCACAACTATGGGTTTCTTTGATGAAATTAGAACTCACCATGGACCAAAAGTCGTAGAAAAATTCAAATTAAAGTCTAAAATTATTATATTCCCGTTTTGCTGATGACGAAAGCGAACGCTTTCGAAATGTTCAAAATAAAATTTAGAATTTTATTTTGACAAAAATAACCAATATTGCTCACGAAAATTTGAAAATATTACAAAGTGAATGACTACGAAAAATTTTGAAGAAAATATTTTTTTAATTGTATGATCAATTAAAGTTACATTATTATTATCTAATTAAAAATATTAAGTTAGCTATTTTGAACATTACAAACTGTTTTTTATTTCAAAACTATAGAAAGCTTGTATTATATCACAAAAAGCATCTCAAAAAGGATTCTATCAAAATTTAATGTTTCGAAAATCTAAATCCAAAAAATAGAGAGGTATACATGAAATATCTAAAATTGTATCGGATCGGTTTTGGATGCAGAAAAATTCTAATCAAAATGTGTTGAAAGACCATTTTATTGTCTAATAAAATAGCTTTTTAGGCTACTGGCTACTGTCAATTGTATTTTATTGATCCTAAAATGGTTAGCCCTGTACGTGACATTTCGATAATGACCTATAAATCTGGTCTGATTGGCTTGCAGAAAATTAGAAATACAAATACTTTAACTGGCTTTCAGAGTTTCAGATGTGTCAGAATCGGAAAACATGTGTAGTTGGTTGAGTCATAAACAGCTGGTAGATTAAATTGTAAATCTGAATTACTTTGATGCCAGAATATACCTACCGTACATTTTGACCACGTAATAAATTATTACAAAGATTACCAGGGGCTACTAAAATTTTTCTTAAAAATCATCGGATTGGTCGATTTTTAGTTTTAATCGCGCCTCTTTTTATATATTTATCTTATCGATCACCGTTTGAAATAGTACGTCTGTCGCCGACATTCTTTCAAATAACGATCCCTGTTAAAGATAGATAAAAGATGAGGGTATATAAAAAATAATTACTTCCGTTTAAAAATATCTGGATTAAAAATGTTTTAATAATGCGAATAGTGACACACGTATCCCAAATAGTTTCCACTTTTATAACAGTTTTGTGACAAATGGCCTGCTTTTTGGTATGAGCTTAGTTTTAATTTTCTTCAAGTGTTGACAACTTCTAAACAAGCATCCAATACAATTAATTTTCATTAATAAGATGTTTCTGGAAATTACCTCAGTGTGAATATTTAATTAACTAAGCAAATAGACAAAGATTAATATGGTGCAAGTTAATGTTTAATGCCCCATATTTCGGTGCATACGAGTACATAATGGAACCGTCGTTCCATTCATTAATGAATTCATCATTATGATAATATTTTGAGAAACTGCAAACATTCGTGTTCTTTGTAAGTTATCTCTATTTCGGCTTTGTTTTCCTATAAATTAACCATGTATTTCTATTACAGGTGACAGATGTTTAAAAAATATACCATTTATTCGATTTATTGCTTACTCTCACTTTTTTAGTATATTATACATTATGGAAGCTAGAACTTATTTTCTAACTAATTGCTTGTTGGATCAGTCAATACTAAAGTTGTTATATTCAAAACGGGTAGAATCAGTCCATAATTATTACAACTAATTTAATATAAAAACTAATTTACTCGAGTGGATCTTTTGCATATCTAAATTATTGTGCAAAATTTCATTTGTTTATCTTTGATCGGTTGAAAATTATGCAAAAAAACATTTTCAGAATTGTAACTTCAACACCCTATATCTCGGAAACTAAGCGTTTCCCGCCCCATGTTTACTGGAATTTTTTTCATATTTTGTGAAGTTCTATCATATCCTATAGTTTGGTCCGTACAATTCGGAACACCCTGTATATAAAATAGCATCATAAAAATTAAGAATACTAAATTACTATTGCGGAGTATTTCCGTTTACTATATCCGTATATTATTATTATTTCATAATTTCACGAAATTGATGTAGGTACCAGGACCAGGAAATATTCTCTTTAAATTTATTATTGGGCAGCAAAATAACTTTTTTCTCAAAAGATACTAATGTTGCTTATTGATCCCTTGCCTCTGGCATGTACGTAATGCATCGTTCGACCCAACGTCCCGACGGGTATAATTCAAAAAATTGATAGGGAGATATTAAATGTTTAATAACATTAAAACGTGCTCACGTACTAGAAGTCCAGATTACGAGTAAATGGGCCCTGCTCGAGGGAATATTCAACTCTGTAATGCGTAACACCATTAACATAGCACGTCTGTGTAAATTTGTAATAATATTTAACTACATTTTACTACTGGCTTAATTAATGGCAGAGGGACACTATTTGTCATATCCAAAATGATTTATTAATACGGTCAAATTAGTCCAATTTGCAAAATTAATCATGGAAAACTATACAATATTCCTAGTTTAAGATAAATATTTTGAAAATTAAGTTAATGCAAAAAGTCTTCATCATATATACCTAGGCATATAAAATGTGTAGAACTTAAGACCTTCTTTGTAACATGCTTCAGTCAACGCAGCAATTTTACGTAATGTGATGTAAAAGATAAGCGGGTCAGAAAATTATGTTATTTTAGGACTGTCCGACATGTCAGGGGCTGATTTCTAGCCCCAGTTATAAATAAATGATTTGTCGATATACCTTTGAGAGAGCTAAATGTCCCTGTAAGCTGTTGGTTTCGCGGTTGTTTTTATCCAAGTATTATTGAAATTGGCCGTCTTTAAAATTTTCTCCAATTTTATTATTTTGTTAAAACATAACTCACTCGAACAGAACTATACGATTGGATAAAATTTGATACTAGTTTTACTTGACTGTCACAAGACTATATTTTAATCAAATTATATCGGCACAACAATAAGTACCTTCGTTTATGCATAGCCAAGGCACCAACGCTCAGTGGTCCAAACAGATAGTCCTCGAAAGCGCCATTATCTTGTAAAGGCTATTATCATTCTAAATTCTCTTTCGTATAAATCCAGGCAATAGCACTCTTTATATGCTTTTATACTGAAGACCATAGCGGTCAGAAACGGGATTGAAGAGAGGTCTGCTCCAGTTGGGTTGTATTGTATCCTCACTCGTTATTTTAAAATAAAATCTACAATAAAATATGTATTGTACTATGTTGACCAAGCCGTACAAAATATATTTCCCTTATTCTCAGAGCTTATTTTAAAAGCAGCATATAAAGTTGCTATTCAAAAAGCATATAACGAAAACTGCATTCATAACAGTCACATATAATACTTGTATACAGTCACATAGAGTGTATTTATAGACCCGTATTAAATAAATGATATTTAAAAGAAACTATGGTCTGCTTGTTGTTCTTTAGAATATAATACTTTTAGGCATTTCAGAACATATTGTCAAGTATTTTAAACTACAAAAGTTATCAAACCCGATTATAAAATAAATAAAATTAAAAATAAATACAGGTAAAACAAGGATAAAATAAAATATTCCTCACATAACGAGAAACTTACGTATGGTATACTGAATAGATAAATACAAGTTAAAAAAGGATATCATATTGTAATGACGCTTACTTTCGACGTATAGATACTTACGTAACCTTTTTCTTTATACGGAAAACTCGGGCGCCAGTCCTTTCCCTTTTTGAAGTGTAAAGAACAACACTTTTGTTTCCTGGCGGTGTCCAGGAAAACCCTAGGTAGCTAACAGTTGAAGACAAGTTTTTGCCAGAAGGTCTTGAGATGATTATTATGTCAGTACGACTTGAACAATTTCTCAAACGGGTTAATTAGAAATTTAACAGAAATGATAACTCGGAACTTCTGATAGGTATTATAACAGATTTATTCAGTAGGAAATTCGGACGTTTAATACAATGTTTTATGGTGAAACAAAATAACATAAAATAAAAATGAAGTAAAGCCTTGGTTGACTACACAGTCGGCTATATACAAAAATGTGACAACGATTTTTCAGCTGGTAAAGAAAATATAAGGGAATTTTGGACAACGCGGGCTCGCAGTGCGAGAGAATCGAAATATATGCACGTTATTGAATAGATCGGCCGGCGATGACGGAAAGCAAGTTATAGACACCCAAATTAACGGAAGGCGATGAATAAGGCACAGAGATTCTTTGACTTTTATTTCGGATTTGAAAACTACTTAATACACGCGGGTTTCTACGGCCTCACATACAGAGTTTTGTTAACCAGGAATTGCATTTCCTTACCGGAAAATTAAGATTTAAACCATACACTGGGGCCATAAAACTACCAGACTGATTATCGAATTATTTTGCCAGTGTATGATAAATCCACGTTTTGACAATACACTCGCTGATGGCTGTACCCAACTACCAGACTGTTTATCGGAAGGTACAACCGGCGAATGTGTGATATAACATTAACTACAACTAAGCGGAAACTTTAAACCGAACTCTGATTTGATTAAGCAGATTTACAAGGCGGCGATATTTACGCAATGAAATCAACGGTGAATCTCGGTGATTATTCAAGATACGGAACGGCTGGATTACGGTCAACTACTATTGTTCTTACCACGATGGTTTATAAAAAAACGGATGAATTGATAGTCGGATTTTGCTTTCTGATGCGAAGGTATCGATAATTCGATTGATTTGGATTTTACCGTTCCCGGTGAATTTATTATCTTTTTCGCTGACGTAGGCGGTCGGCGCGCTCATACGATATGTGGAACTCGGACAGGTGGCTTGAGTGAAGAACTCGGTTTATTAAGTCCGAGCGGGTTATGCAACTTGTCTTATTCAACCGGGCTAACGGAAAACGGAAATGCATTGCTGATAATTTTTAAACTATATTCCAAAAAGAACCGGCTTGAAACGGACACGGATTAATATTTTAGCAAGTTTTCGTAACTAATGATTTTTACTTCCGGCTTGGACATTATTTTTGAACAATTAACGGATTTTAGTTATACAGGGGACTATCGAAAATTAATCAATTAATTTACCAGCTGATTTTACAATTAATTGATACCTTAACTATAACTTAAATGATAACAGAGTTACAGGGTGTACCCAAGTGACGGAAATATTAAAATTAAACAGGCAATCCTTGACAGATAAAAATCACTTCGTTACAATATTGAAGAATATTCTAATATTCTAATATTCTAAGTCAGCTGTAGAACACCTGTTGTAGTAACAGAGGTCAACGGGCCACACGTAAACAAAATCAAACGTAAACAAATTAAAAGCGTAAATAAAGTAATGTATTATAGAATGTTTTTTTAAATAATCGATAACAGAACAGCTGTTATTTACATTCTTTGAACAAAGTTTAAACGACTTTCAACGCAACAGTTAAACTAAGATGCACTTTATTTCTGTAAAATTCTATAAAAATATAAATAAATAGTGTAAGACTTACTTGTAAATCCACCAGTCTAGTCAAATGATGAGACACAATGTTAATTATATCATAAGAAGTGATTGTGTAGTGCAATTTAAAAGGTTCAGTGATGCTTCGTCGAAGTCAACGACAGGTCAAAATTTCATCTAACGCAATATCAACAAATGGGTGGGTATCCACAGATTCGTCATGAAATAAGGATGCTGAAAATAATTTCATAGGAAAAGTATAGAATAAAGAAAAAATAGGCATAAATACAAATCATAAATGACAGATAGCAATCTAGAAATCCTTGATTTGCAAATTTTCTGCACGTTCCTTAGGAACGAAACAAAAGCAGAGTTGTTATTGAGTAGTGAATGCAGCAAACCCTTGTCCAGATCGCTCTTGAAAATATTTGTAAAAATTACTGGGAAAAGTGGAAATTTATATACCCAGGATATTCCAAGGGTGAGTCAAGGGCAAATACGAAAAGTAACGGAAAAGTAACTTCAACTTACCGGAATAAAGGTAATAATCATCCTAATTAGTAAGCACCCATCTGATTGGTCGAATTCCAAAATTGCATCCAAGGCCTATTTGGTTTAATCACATCCAGTAAACGGTGCAAGAAATTCTAGAATAATCAGCTATCATAACTGCACCACAAGTGTCAAATGCAGGACTGCCAATTTAAGTACAGTTAAAACGACTCTGTAACCAGAGAGTGTAGAACTTACCCAGAACTAAATTTTTAAAATACTAAGTTTATTTAATTTTGTAACCATTCAACAGGACATAGTCCTTAATTTGTTATAGATTTAGTTAGTTTTAATTATCGCGGAGATTTAGATTAAGAAACGTTATTTATTTTTGATCAATTGATATTTGTAATAAACGTTATATTTTGAGTGACATCTATGTTTAATCGTATCAACCAAAGCATTTAAATTTATCTCAGTTGCATCACAAACAGACAGCAGTCTCAGAGACATCTAGCTGTCGATTAATCAAGTGACATTCATTTTAAAAAGATTTCTAATTTTCTAAGTCCATACATGTCAAATAAAATGAACCAGCACGAAATTCAAACAATCTTTATTTAAAAATAGTATAACAGCAAATTTATAGGTAAGATATTTCTTCAATGGTAGAAGGGAACCCCCAATAGGTCATGAAAAGAAAAAGAGTAATTGTAGCAAACCTACAGTAAGTATCACGTTAAATTATCGTACGCACTGTCGCTTATTAATAAAATACTGAAATAATCCAGGCCAGTGGCGGACTGATCGTATACCATAAGGTCGATAATTCAAAAATTATATACAAGAACTAAAATATTTCTTTTGAAAAACTATATACAACTAATATAGGCAAATTAAATTAAACTTCAAAACTAAGAACTATTGCATGCATAAAAATTAAAATTTAAACTTACCTTAAAATAAAATAATTTAAATATTAAAATTTAACAAATCCAATAAAAATAAATCAAAATTATATTTTACAAAAATTCCCCTAACATAACAATTAATTGGCGCCCAACGTGGGGCCCAAAACAAATATAAACCATCAATAAAATCTAATAAAAATAAATAAAGATTATTTTACAAAAATTCCCTCCAACATTACAATTAATTGGCGCCTAACGTGGGGCCAGAAAGAAACAAAAAAAAAACTTCAATAAAATAAATAATTATATATTTTTTTAAATTTTCCCCAATTACATTACATAAAATTTAATTGGCGCTCAACGTAGGGCCAAAAAGAATAAAAAAAACATCAATAAAATTCAAAAAAATAAAAAAAAATAATTACCCATATTTTTCAAAAATTCCCTAATACATTACAATATAATTGTTAATAAAATAAATAAATTTTATAAATACTTGCTTTTTCTCATGCACACTGATGCAGATGATAAATCTCTCTTGATCCTAGAGCCATTTTTGGCTTACTATTCACCAAAAATGTATATTAAAGATTGGAATGGTTTGCCGAGGTCTAGCTCAGTCCCAGTCGGCGAGTGGGGTAGGTTCAAATTATACTACCATCTATACAGGGTGAATCTTAGAGTGGGGGCCATATTTATAGGAGGCGACACCGTTCACTATGGGAACACAAACATACAATTTTTTTTTTTAACGCGCCATGAAAAATGATTATTGTTTAAACCCTTTTTATTTGAATTTGGGTACCCCGCCAGTGGAATGCGCTAGCGAGAGTTTTATATCATCTACACTTGGCAACACTGTCGACCGGTAACACGTAATGCAGTAAGTGCTTGCCCAGCGGCGCCGGAATTAGAGGAAACTTGAATCTCGAATTTTTTTTAAAAATTCATAACTCGGCCATTTTACAACCTACAAAAAAAAAATTCGGATTCATGTTCATGACGACTAGTACTATTAACCCCAAAAATATGGCCGCCACTCTAAGATTCACCCTGTATATAAAAAAGGGCGCCATCGCAACCTCGCTTACAGGCTCCCCAGATAATATGAGAGGTATCCAAACGTTCAACTACTTTATAAACAAAATAACTACCTACTTGATAACCTAAATACTTAACCGATTACTTGTATCGCACGCTGTGGGTTGTCTGCCACCCTAAAGTTAAAAGAAAACACCATGTAAAATAATAATAAAAGGGCACAGGGGTTTATTGCGTTCTTCAAACAGTAGACATTTAAAATAATTAATTATAGAACAAGCGCAGTTACCGAGCGTGATATCACGTTTGACGCACATTAACTGATAATCTATTATAGAGAAAATTAACCCTTTCCTAAGACTAGAACCTTACAAGGTTAGATTTAAAATATATATAAATAATAACCTCTGCAAAGAGAGCGATACAACTTGACGTTGGATTAAATAGTCACTTAAATTAGCAATAAAAAAAATATGGTTTGACAGCCGGGAAAAAACTTCGTGAAGCGAGAAAAATTCAACAATAATTCTTAAAGGTAATAACTAAAATAATAGGTAAAGCTTATCTGCGGCGTTTATCCAACGGTGGTCGGTTTGATAAAGAAATTCCATTCTACACAGCTTTTCTCAACAAAGGGCAACAGGTGAAAATACCATTTAACAACGCAGGACGTCCACAGTTGAACCTACAGGAGTAACCAAGTCGAGGTTACATCCACCGAACCAGGGTAGATCAACGTAACGGGTACAACGTAATAAGAGTATGTAAACTAACACAAAACGAGAAGTACTGGATTACCCAACATAAAATAAAAAAAGCTGTAGCTGGAAGGTGGCTCTTCAGCGGAGTCCAATCTATCTCACCAAAACTGGACATATTATTGGACGGGTTAGGCCTTTAAACCTTTAGAAAGAATAAAATAAGAGAAGCGTCCCTAACATAAAAAAGTATCATACTTACAAGACGGTTTAATATCCGAAAACTTTCTAGGATCGTGTTCGTTTCACAACAAAAATGCCATCAAAACAATTCGAGCAGAACAAGGCCAATTTTCAAGAGATCCCACAACAAAAGCGGATATGCAAATACAGCAATATTAATTAAAATCTCACCATCAAACAGTCTCGTTAGAACTCAAGAGGCCATTTTATTTCGCTTCTCCCACGAGGCGACCTCGTCGACTCAAATCAAAGCTGCCAGAACCTTCCTAAATTTACCCCACCTAAGAGTAGGTAACCAAATATACACCCTACGTCCACATGAGCTGCCTAATTTGTCGCGAGAAAAGCTGATTATTAATTTTACCTTAGGTAGGCAACCCATTTAACATATAAAAGAGCGGGTGGACGTATAACATGGATTTATACTGTTACAATTTAAACTGAATTCTCTAACCCACCAAATATCATTCAATAAATTGTACAACACCGATGTAAAGGGTCTAGCAAATCAATTAGAGCAGAGTTAACTTATAATATAATAGACAACGGATCTGTAGTCCTAAGGGTGTTCTCAAAAGGGTTTAGTATTGGGACCAATTTTGTATGACATATTATATGCGCTTGATAAGTTCACAAAACATACATTAACTGAATTCGTTTGATAAAAAAATTAGCCACAATCATTGTATTAATAGAAAATTATACGTCGTTTCAAATAATTAAGATTTTAACATAAATAGGAAGTTTTCTTTTTATTAGTTTTATTAGGTCAGCTCTCTAGTTTTAAGAAAACTACTTTGACTAAAAAGCCAACGTTTCGGTGGTTTATTACACCTTCTTCAGGGTCGCAAAAAACAAGTAGAAAGTTTCAAAATTTATGTCGGAAAATTGTATAGAGTGCGGTTACTTTAACCACAAAATAAAAAATCTTGAAAACGCACCAGTCAGATAAAGATTTATTTAGAGAGAGATGGAACAACTAATTTAAAGCGGCGTATTTGTGATACGGAGCGCATGATCAATGAAATTAATGCCAATTAAATGTTATACCATTAGAAAAGCCTTCTAATTCCATTACATGTAATTATAGCTCAATTTGTCTCGTGTAACTAGAAAATCGAAAACAAATTATTCAAAAAAATATGTTTATCTTCCCCGGCTTTATTCACCGCTTCGTTCGTCGTCTACTAATTCTTGCCGTAGGAGATAAAGGTGTTTATACTGATTCAGAGCAAGGTAAGATAAATTTATGTCAGTATGAAGATCTAATGAAAGAGGGAATGTGCCGGCTGCCTCCGCCAAGATTTTAAACAAACATTAGTGATCAAAAATAAACGCGCGCTTAAAATATACCTCCTCTTAAAATCATTTCACAATGTTGGCGTAAACGATGAATGTAAGTGATTAATTATATTTTCAGTTAAATAATTTGGAAGATTTATAGGACTAAGAAGTTTAATATTATTTTGAGAGCGTCTTTCTGACTTTAAACTGGAAATAAACTCCAGTTTTTTCTTTCTTTTCTTTTTCAGGAGAGAACAAATCAATAACAAAAATTTGAATAACTTAAGTCAAAATAACATGTACAGCAATCCATAATATACACCAGTTAATTAGCATATTAAAGATATAGGTAAATTAAAAATACTGATTTTATGTTCCTCTTCAATCTTCAATGCCAAAAAGCCTTGAAAATTTAGTGAGTAAATAATTTTTTTTTGATTTATTATTTTCAAATTTCCGTTATGGTTCTATCATTTAATATAAACTCAAACATTCTCTGGTGAGAATTCGAAAAAACTGAAGGAGGATGAATGTTAAATATTAGGAAGAAAAAACGTGTTTGGGTGTCTTGTGAGGGACAACCAATCTTCAATTTCTTTACTGTTTTCCTTTAAAATTGCACCTTCAACCATGTATGTTCTTATTCTGATGCGTGGGACTTCAATAACATACAAAAAGGTAATGTTTGATTTTAAAAATTATTATGTTCCTTTGAATTATTTTATGTAGTTCAATAGATTTCAGTATTAACTGGATGAGTAGTTGTTTTGATGGCTTTCTCCAACGATATGCATTTTAAAAGATTATTCGTGATTTCTAGGTACATAATAATTATGCAATTAACTTTGTACAAAATTAGGTAGATTAAGGATTAATGTACACGAATTTTGTTTCCAGCGATATAGACGATATAAACAGCGATTCCTTACATCTCGACATATGGGACCACGATGATGAGAGTTCGGTTCTTGAGGCGGTAAGCAAACTGAATGAGGTTCGAGGCGTCCGGGGACTTGGGAGATTCTTTAAACAAGTTTGTCAATCAGCTCGACAAAGTTCACAGGACGACTTTCTTGGATGCGTAACAATTCCTCTTCAGGTAAGTTTACCACATTTCTCTGCGGTGGAATTAGAGCGAGCGTGCGGTCGTCCTAGAATTTACATACTTAATGCGGTAAGTTCTGGTATACTAAAACTTCAGATAAAGAAAATGGTTGACCTAACCACTGTATTTTTAATGGTCAATACTTTGTAACCAATGATAATATAATTCTTTTTAATGGATACTCTGACAGTAAATATTTATTGCAAAAATTTCTAAAGGATTATTATTTTCTCGCCGTAATTTAATTCTCTTATTGTTTTTTATACCTATATTCACAAGTGAGCCAGTAATTCAGAATTTTACACAGCCAATTATATTCAAATATATTAAGAATATTTTTGTTTTACTTGCTGGTAACTACAGTAAGATACATGAAAATGAATTTCTCATCCAGACGGAAAATTGAATTACGTACAGTAATACAATTTTCAGTAATTTCGTGGTCATGATATTTTCTCAGCTCATGTCTTTTAGACAAACCGAATAGAATCCTAATTAAATAGAAGGCATATCGTGGAAAACTGTTAATAACATTCAGCATTTAAATTAATATAATCTTAATGAACGCAAGTTAATAGTAAGAAGAGACATTATTATACAGGGTGACCACCATAAGTAATGGTACACAGAGCAATGGCAGATTCTTTACGTAAAAATATTACGATTTAACCAAACTTACCTTAGTCCAAAAGTTGATTTTAACAGAGATACAGGGTGTCAAAGTAATATTTTTGTATTTATTTTTTTAATAATTTCTTTAAATTCTGTCTTTTTGAAAGCGTTTCTTATTGTTTTTATTTTAATTAAAGCTTACTTTAATAATTTAAATAGGTTAAATTGAGTAGGTCAAAATCAAATATCTCGAAAACGGTTACTCGTAGCGACATTTACGTAAAAAAGACGAGAAAAAAGGAGCTTTTATTTAAAAAACCGTAAGTGGTACCCTCTACAAATAACAGCAAAATTATGAATAGATTTGAATCTCCCGCCTCAAAAATTCCCAATTACCAAATTTTGCTAAAATATTTAAATTTTTAAAGAAATTATTTAATAAAAACCAAAAAAAAAATTTACATTAACACCAGGTTAATATCAATTTTTGGATTAAAGTAAGTTTAGTTAAATCGTAATATTTTTACGTCAGGCATCTGCCATTGCTGTGTGAACCATTACTTATTGGACACCCTGTATAATACATCGCTCGTTCAAGAGATAATTGTTCTCCTATTAAATGAATATTGCGTAATTGCACAAATCATCGAATATCAGTCAAATTACTTAGTCGTTGACTCGCAACCGATTTTGATCATTTTTTTAAATTTCGGAAAAAGTTTATAGAAAAGTTCCAAATAGTTGTGCTCTTTATTTTTTCTATCGTTACTAACAATGAAATGTGCTTTTAATACACCCTTAATTAAAAAATGTATAACCTTTTTATTTATTTAAACAACTGCCTGAAATTTAAAGACATAAGATTTTTGGAGTCGCAGATTAAGAATCTGGTCTGAAAGTCGGTCAAAAACAAAGGGGCGTCTAAAAACAGCGTCGATATTCTAATTTTTTATTTTCTTTTTTTTATTTTTATTGTATGTCTGGGGGTTTTTGAGATCACTGATTACGAATTTGACATTAAAACTCAACCAAAATAAAAAATGGCGGATCCAAAGGAGCGAAAAAGGTTACATTTTTTTAGGATTTTATTTCTTATATAGGGGTTTCTTGTAATCAGCAATCCCAAAACCTCCCAGACATCTAATAAAAATTTTAAAAAAAAATTATTGATAATAAAAATTTTGAATTTTAACGCCATTTTGTAGACGCCATATTGTGTTTAGACCGATTTTGGGGACAGATTCGTACCTAATCTGCGACCCCAAAAACCTTATGTTATCAGATTTCAGGCAATTGTTTAAATAAATAAAAGGGTTTAATTGAGAGTACCTATATTAAAACAACACTTATTTGTTAAAACTATTGAAAAAATAAAAAGCACACCTTCTCACCTATGGGGAACTTTTCCATAATCTTTTTCCGAAATTAAAAAGAATATATCAAAATCGGTTCTGAGTCAAGGAAGCTAGAACTTTTTTTTTAGTAAATGAATTAAATTGTGAATAACACCAGTATATGATGAGTTTTGGTATCCTGTATTTTGATCGAAAGGATCTTTAAAAAACTTAGGGAAAGGAATACATAAGTAATCAAGATCAACCTACCTTTAGGAAATGTAAATAATTTATGCAGTAAGTTTACATTCCAATTAGATCAATTTGGATATGAAACAGACATGGTGTAATTTGGAGCACTATTACATTATGTGAAAACTGGGACAACTGCCGGTCATTCTTTCGTGACGCGAAAAGTACATCACAGTCAGCCTTCAATGTCTAGTGCTCTATCACTTTAGTATGTTGATTTCGCGCAGAAATTGGTCTGTTTGGAAAATAAACTTACTATACAGAGTGTTTCATCAATAATTGGTCATAAGTTAACTGAGGAACCCTTAGCCCAAAAGATTTAATCAAAACCACTTACATAAAATGTGCCTACTTACTGAGATACAGGTTGTTGAAGTTAAAAATTAAAAAAAAATTATATCAGAGAACTTATTAAGGGGGTAATAATCATATTTTTGAAAATTCATATTTTTGTTACCTACTATTCATCACAATCGTTTCAAATTTTTATGAATGATATGTAATTATATAATCTAGGGCTGTAAACCGGAAATTTTTTTAAAAAAATGCGAAACTTTCCAAACCCGTGCACATGCATCTAGAAAATGTTGATATTGAAGTGAAAAAGACTTTACTGTTTTCACAGCAAGTCAGGTCGTATTATCCCCTTAATATTTTGAATTAACTGGAATGAGAGTAACTTTTGTTGTAATTTTTTTAATTTAGGTATTGTACATACTTCATAGTAATTTAAAAAATAGTTTATAGATAAAAATCTGGCACTATTGGGACTAATTATTTCAATATTAAAAATCAAAAAAGGCTTATATAACTTACTTACTTGTTATATAGTTTGTGCACCTTGTATCAAGAATTTTTCGTATGTTACAACTTTATTGCATACTAAACTCTACATTTACTACATAAGTACTTTAAAGAAGTTTTATAGCATCGGCTTCTATTTAGCTTAAACCATTGCACATCCCTTTCATTTACTACTACTATATTTTGCAGTAACTTTATAGACCATTATAGTATAGTGATCCTATCTAAAAGTTTTATATTTTTCAACTATCTATCATAAGATAAAAGCATATCGAATTAGTGACAAAATTGGGATTAATCTTTTCGGTTAGCCTTGATATATTAAGTCTAATTATTTCTTCCCAATATATATACTTACTTATAAATTTTTAATTAGCTTACCTACTCAATTTTAAATTATGAATTTTACATTTACTCTATGTTTCGGAATTATTTAAGTACTGTTTTTAAAAGTTAGGTAGGTATATTACTTAATTTAATATTTGGTTAAACATAAATGAATGTCAAAAACGCCTTTGAAAAACAATTTAAGACGTGCGATGATTTACCTTAGTGCCTACCTAATTAGACAATGCTTTAGATTATTTACTAAAAAGTAAATGGTTGCGCTGTGACTGGCGCATTCGCCAAAATCGTTGTTTTCTGAAATTAAATTAAATTTATTATTTTTTAATGTATGAATAGAATTTTAAAAAAATAATTACACGCAAGAAATGCAATTATTAAGGCTTCAAGATTCAGAAAAAAAATTTGGAAGGATGAAAATTTAACATTTCAAGAACTTATAAACTTATTAGGTACCGTGTACAGCGACCAATAATTTTAAAATGAACAATTATTTCTTAAATTTGGTTCCTAGTTTCAAGAATATAAAGTGAAAGTTTAAAAATAATTACTTTACATTTCCTAAATAAATAGTCATGAAATTAGTAGATATTGATTTTTAGGTCGTTGATTACAAATTGTTAATTAGATGTAATGTAAACCAACAACACCTTAACTATCTCATAAACCAGGGAAAATACCAAACACAAAGATTTACATATCTATTAATATTATGGGTGCAAAATTAACAGTTGTTCGATATGCCTCGAAATCAGTAATCACAGGTTTTCGAACGTACATATCTTTAATATAATGTCAGATCTGAATTATACAGTTATAGGTATATTTCTATTGAATTAAGATAATATTTAATGAAGGCAAGAAACAAGAAATTGGGTGATTAGTGGAAAAATCTATTTTTACATGGGGCTGAAATTAATATCAACAGTTTCACTTCCACCATTACCTAATTAAATTACTCCAATAAAGTCGCAACATTTTTCCATTAATTAATTTAATTTAATAAAAATGTGTACCAGTGATTTTTTCAAGATATAAAATAAACCTACCTACTATATTAAAAATGGCAACGATGATTAACCTAATAAGCTAATATTTACCATCCAAATTTCAAGTAACCAACCGTTTTTAACATCATCACATTGTTTTTATAATCCAAAACAAGTCATTGGTTTTTACCAGATCTCAAGAATCCTTGGTTTAAAATGTAGTTGCGCATTTAAGATTCCCGTATAGTTCCTAACTACCCATCTCAAATTAGACGCAATTTATGTACCTTAAGTGTCTAAGAACATACTTATTAATTTCAGGATATTCCCTCAACGGGATTAGAGGGCTGGTTTAAACTCGAAGCCCGCTCTCAGAGAAGTTCAGTTCAGGGCAGGATCAGATTAAAAATGTGGTTGTCGACAAGGGAGAACAGGGGAGTTTCAGAAGAAGACAACTGGACTGAATTAACGCAGCATGAGAATTTGTACGCCACCTTTGTTGATTACGAACTCAGGAATTGGGGCAGAGAGACTTGGACATGGAACGGTGATTTGCCAGGACCGGCGTTAACAATTTTACATCAGCATGCAGTTCAAGGTAACTGCACTTTTTTATTATAATTTATGAAGGGTGTTTTAAATATATTAGTAGGTAATACATTTTAAGTGTTTACGTACGAATTATAAATTAGAAATAATAATAATTATTATTATTATTATTATTCAAAAGAACTTTCACATGGCCTCGTCATTAAAGAAACATCGATGATGTCGCGAAATCTGACACTGATGACAAAATTTCAAGACACTCACTTAAAAAAAAAGTTGACTTTTGTGAAGATTTTTTGGAAAAATGTCGTAGTTGCTCAAAAAATAAAACAACAACCTACTATTAATATTCAAAATTGCAATAAATCTATTAACTTTCCAGCAAAAGGACTTTTATAGAGGTTGTACATTGTATTTTGTAAGCTGAAAAAAGATCTAAAAATAAAAGGTCAAACGGAAACGTTAACTTATTGCTGTAGTTCTAGTTATTTATTATCTTTCTGTACCTCTTCAAGCAATCAGAAGAGCAAAATAATGGAGCGCAATTTCAAACTGGACTAATATGTGTTCGGTTAACTTTCTGAGAAATGTACTGCCCACGTTGTTTGAGCTGCGCAAACTTTGTTATTAATCCTTGAAATCCATTTGAAAACTTTCGTATGTAATATTTGCAAATATATTATGCTAGTAATTCCGGCTTCTTGTAATTTTGGATCAACTACTTCAGAGTATTTATTAAAAATTACTTGTTAATTATAAGCTACACATTATTAATTTTATTAATTTATTTCCAATTATATAACTAATTTATTATTTCACAAGACTACTGGTAATGTCACAGTTTCGAAGTTGTAAGCGATGACTTATCTTATGTGGGCCAAAAGTCTTGATCCGATAAGAGTTCTTAATAGCTTTCCAAAAACTTATTCTTTCGAATTTGTTTGACATATAAATGGTAATTCTTTATTTGATACTTTATAAAATGACCAGATTTTCATATTTATTTGAAAAAATGCACAGGACATAGAGAAGATTCCTGATAACTAAAAATTCAGTATATGAGATACTTGTAAATTCATTAAAAAATTAAGTTAAGTTACTTTCACCGTGCTCTTTATGGATAATACAGATTTTACAATAGCAAAAGCAAAAAGTGTAGAGAACAAGTTATTGTTAAGGATAAAAATTTTGAACGAAATTTATTTCACATTCCACGCTCAGAATTCATATATTAAAAAGTATGTGGAGACCCTTTCCTAGAAGCATAATATATCACTTTTTAAAGTTGGTAAGTTAAATTTGAGAGATTTCTCAAGTACTTGTTAGATGCAGTATTACAGTTTTAAAGATTTCATCTCCACCTAAATTTAAAATTGCTTCGGAAATTAGAAAAATAGAGGCAGTAAGTTTATATTGATCGAGCATTAAATTGATTCCATTACTATTACAACGGAAAGGAGGAGTCCGGATTATGTTTGTAGAAAAAATACATTTCTAATTAAAACTTTTATCACTGTCCAAAAGGTCTGCGACAAACTTGAGATTATGGCAGATCGATTTGATATACCTATGTATTTCACTTAATTCATTTTATGCAGATTTGGAAATGTATCTAAATTGGAATAAAGATATATATTGTTTTCGAAATGTTGAATACAAATTTTATATTTGCCATATTATATAATAATAATTATAAAAAAATTATGCAATATTTGACACATAAGAAATAATTTGTTTACTTTCCTGTTTCTCTAATCGTATTTTTATGTATTTGTCAAACTCACTGCAAGAATAATCGGCAGTCTCCAAACCTGAAAAAATATTTTACAAAGAAACTATATGTGCCTAGGTCTTACCCTATACAATCTAGTTCCTGTGAAAATTAAAATACCTGAATTATATTTAAGTAAAAGGATGGATGTCTAATATCCATATGTAAAAAAATTTAGGTACAGATATTATATTGTTTCAATATACGAAAATTGTTCGACATATGAAATCTTGAGTATAAAAACAATTTCTCAAAAACTAAAACTGAATAACGTCAAGAGTTACATAGTTACCCTACATAGAAGACCCGCTGATATTTTCCATTTACTGCTACCATTCTGATTTCTATCGGAACGTTTTAACTTAATAAAATAATAAGAAGTCAGACCTATAGACCCAGATAGAATTGAAAGGCAGTAAAGAAAATCGTAGGGCATCGGAGACTTACCATAACAATAAAATAAGATCAGATATAGATTTTTTTCATGCTTTGCAGGAGACCTAACAGAGCTTCAAACGGCACTGGCACGATTTGTTGCTGCGGCTCGGATTTACTTGAAGTACCCACTTGATCCGCGGTGGATGCTACAACTTCTAACAGACATCGAAAACGCCTGGATGAATTTCACTCTCACAAGGGAAGAAGATATGTGGCTAGCGGAGAAATTCACAGCAATGCAAGGTATTTTTTTTTTTTTTGTAAAATAATTTGTAAAAAATTATTTGTCTGTCTGACGATCCCCCACATATGATATTTATTTAAAATAAGAACTTAAAATTTGTAAAATGCTTGTTAAAAAGATCATTTTACTAAGTAGTAAAATGGTTTGTTTAACAAATATTCTTGGAATATATCTTTTTGAATATATTTAATTAACTGGAAGTACAACATATATTTCTTTGAATGGAACGCCTCATTATACATATTTTAAAGAAAATTAGCTCTTTCTGATTTAAAACTATTATTCTAAATAATTTATGTTCTATTTCAAACCATTCAAAGCAGTTTTCTAATTTTTTTTTTAAATCTCTAAAAATACGAAAGCTAGGGTAGGTGCATTGTGGGTTGAAGACCCTATAGGAGAATGCGGCCACAAAGGCATAATAAGTTACATAACCTAGTACTAGAAGAAAATTGTACAATTATGTGACAAATTTTATTTTATCATGTCTGTGCATCCTGCAATCAAATTTGCATAAGTTGAAATTTTGCCTTTGCATTACAGAAAGATGGCTGCAGCAGTTGCGCCATCACCGTCAACTATTTCCAGCTCTCCATCCGCCTTCACTGACACGACTGGAATACGTTTTGAGATGCTTAGCGTACATGTCTAATATGGTAAGTTGGAGGTTCATAATTTAAACAACATAATATGTTTTGCAGACATTTACTCATTGTCTTTATTTACTAACTTCAATAGTTAAATCTAGATTTATTTCTTTACTTCAACTGTTCTTTCTTAGTATCATCTTCATTTTTATTTCTCAAAATATACAATTTACACAGGAAACCTTGTCCTGAGGATCTAAATAAAGATGAAACGTCAACTGTTTAAGGAACTTTGTTTTTTACATTTGGATCAATCCCATGCAACAATATCCTAAATAATTAAATAAAAACAATTTCAAGACAACTTCAATTAAAACAATACGAGCCAAAATACACAAATCTTAATTTAAAATCTGGCCAGGACTATTTTTCTGGCATATTTTTGAAAATACTGATTTGTCAAAATATAATCTTTATGAAAATAAAAAATCTTGATGTTTTAATGTACCTAATATAAGTAATAACAACTGAGAAGTAAGACATAAGAACTAGCTCTATTTTCACTAGTTCATATGAAAGATAACAGTTAACGAAATATTAATACAATATTCTTCCTAACAATGAATTCCTTTAGAGCACTCAAGTGTTTATTTGTAAACCTGCCTAATTTAATCTGTTTCAGAAAGCATTCTGGAAATGTTGTCCATTCAATAAGGAAATCCGGGGTGAAATAGTAGCAACCCTAAGAAAAGGAACTCCGGAATGGTTTGCAGCGCTAAGAGCGTCGGTTATGACATCGGATGAGTACGACGCTTCGTTTGTTGATTTTTGTTCTGAAGTTTATGTACAGCTGAAACATGGATTGTCGCATTATCATCCACTGTTTGAGGGGTGAGTTTATTTAAACTTCCACAGATTTACTAATGGATTACATTTACGAGATATTGTACTGGTGAATATATTCTGAGCGCTATTTTATGAAACTTATACACATTAAATAACAATACCTGTATTGTGCCATTCAAATCGAAATTTAAAGTTGCTTATCATTTCTGCTTACCTCGCGTACCGCCTTCGCTGAACGTATTTGTGTTGCCCAATTCTGCCCAATTTAAGTTTAAATCATGCGTGAAATGTAAAATTTGTCAAATGCATTTTTGGTTATCCTGTTCAGGACTCATTTTATATCAAAATATACGGTAGGGTGTTGATAAATTGCTATATGTAAATTCGAAGGCAGATTCTACATGCAAAAATGATTACTATATGTCTGCAAGTATTTCCTAAAGGAGCTACAGTCATTTCAAATACTGGCTAAAAGCGTGGTTTTTAATATGTCAAGAACCAAACATATCACCGTTATGAAATTTATTAATCTGCCATAGACGTACTCCAAACGATTGTAGCACAGTTTGTTCCATTCTTCTTCCTTTAATTTCTATTTTTGAACACTGGAAGCAGATATTTTTGCCAAGTATGAAACTATATCTAATATTACTAGAATTTGTTAAAGTATTCACGTACTTATATTAAAATAAATATATTTTTTAAATGACATCCTATTACATGAAAAGTTGATTTTAGAAGAAAATGGTTTCCAACCTTCATGTTTATAGGAATATTTTTCTTTAAACGATGTAAAAAGTTATTGTATATTTCAAAAAATTACTGTACGGAATTAAATAATAAAGCAAATTATCCAGGAGATGTTGAATTTATCTCGTAAACATTTTCTTATTCGGGATTGGTCTGTTAGGCTATTCGTAAAGCTTTTTGTAGCCGTCCCTCTTTCCCCGGATAAGTACAGTAGGCTCTAAGCATATCAACTTTATTTTGATTGGTGTGCATCTTTTTTTTTCAATCGCACTATACCTTATACCTTACTTTGAATGCCACTAAGACACCTCTAAAATAAAACTGGCTCGTGTACGATGCACGACAACGTCCGGTTCTCAAATCGTTCTTTTGCTCTATTTTTTGTTAACTCACACCTGTTGCATTTGAAAACTAGGTCAGTGGTAAAGCAGCAAACAGCTGAAGAGTGATATAGGGTAAAGGTCCTATAATCGAATTCTGTTTTTAAAATCTTTTTCATTTTGTGTTATAATAGTAACTAAAGGCGGATTTATGCAGTCGACTTTTTCATTTACTTTTGCATTATAATTTTCATTTTGACTATCACTACTGTCTACTGTCACTACCCTTGTCTCTCACTCTTGATTGGGTATATATGGATTGTTAATGAAAAGTGAAGATGTAAATGTAAGTGAAAATAAAAAAATAGACTGCATAAATCCACCTTAAGTGAAGCTAAAGTGCCTTTTATTTGATTACATACATCGCATTGGTTTTATATCATCTAAGCTTTAATTAAAATGGCAACACTGTCGACCGGTCAGACGAAAGTGCACCGAAAGCAAATTAAAAAAAAAACTCTCAACTTGGCTATTTTACAATTTACAAAAATAAAATCGTATTCATATTCCTGATGACTATAGTACTATTACCCATAAATATTTGACACCCACTTAAAAATTCACAAATTATTGTAAAACAGTAATTTGAGGATTTCTGTATTATCTAAAAACATTTCTGTTAAGGTAAAATGTAAATACTTAATATTCTTGAGCAGCGCTACTAGCTATTAATGTGTCCAGTTTCTAGTTTGGCATTATAATAATTTTGTTTTCTCCAGATTTTGTGCAAGACTATACAGGGTGAGAGGGACATACATTAACTGTAGATAAGGCTCACCGAGGTGGTTCCAAATAACCCATACTTAATGGATCTGTTGCCCTTTATAACCGAGATACAGGGTGTTTTATGAATTTTACCTATTTCTTTCTCCATTGATAACTAACAAACCACTGTGTATATTTTTTTTGACATTTGGCACACGTATTCTACATTACTTGATGAATCCACTAAGACATTAACAAAAAAGAAAATCCAGGTCCGGCTTCACAAAAAGTTTACAAAATCTTCCATCCTCAAAACAACACCTTGTATATCTGAATTTTTTAAATTTGTTTCCATATTTTAAAAGAGTGTTGAAAACTGAATCCAACCATGTACTTTTTATTTTGCCACAGAAGATTTTACTACTAAAATTTTTAGTTAACATTTTATTTTATGAGCATTTTGGGGGTACACAATGAAATGAGACGGATTTTTATTAATTTTATTATGTTATGTTAATGAGGATTACTTAATATGTATTTCTAAAACTTACATAGTTTGCATTTGTATGCCTCTAGACCACTAGAAAATGTATTTACAGGTCCGTATTTAGGACTACAACGACAACCAATAAAGAACACTAATAACTAAAGAAAATAAATAAAAACCGAATTACTATGAAAAAACTACAACAATTGCTCAAAATGACCTCTATTTTGTTCGATGCATTTTCTTGCCCTTTTTTAAGATGGTTAATAGATTTTCTAATCACATCCGGATTATTTCTCATTTCTTCACATGCATCTTCTATCCTGTGAAGAAGTTCTACCCTATTATTTATATCAGTGGAATATACTTTAGATTTTAGATATCCCCAAATGTGGTAATCCACAGGATTGAAGTCGGGAAATCTTGGAGGCCATTCATTAGGACTACCTCTGCCTATCTACATGTTTGGAAAATTCTCGTTCAAAAATTGACTAACAATTAGCCTATAATGTGGTGGAGCACCATCATGTTGAAAATGTAATCCTGCTACGTTTACACCTGCATCGTCTAACAATACCGGCAGAATATTCTGAAGAAAATCCAAATAGACTTCTCCAGTCAGTCTATGAGGAAAAATATGTGGTCCGATTAACTTATTGTCAAAGACACCACACCAAACGTTTAATGAAAATTTGTGTTGTGAATGGGCCTCCCTTATAGCAAATGGATTTTCTTCTGCCCAAATATGACAGTTCCTCAAATTGTAAACGCCGTCTCTTGTGAACTGGGCCTCATCAGTAAATAAACATCTACGTATAATTCTCTCATTTCGGATGATGCACCTACTAAAATTCATTCTTGTAATTTCATCCCCTGCCACTAGCCGCTGTACTTCCTGCACATGAAATGGATAAAGACGATGTTTTTTTAGTCGTCGCCAAACAGTAACATGGGGTACATTTAGAGCATGACCAATTCTTCTGGTGCTAATTTTTGGATTATTATTAACCATATTCAAAATATTTTCTTCCATATTTAAATGGTGTCTCTCATGATGCTCGTTTACTTTTACTGATGGGAACCTACCATGTTCACTCATGTAATTAAAGACTCGGAAAAATGTTTTGTAATTTGGTGATCTTCGACCAGGAAACCTTATTTCATATTCTCTTTTTGCGGCTCAAGCATTACCATCACAAAAACCGTAAACGTACAATCATATATGAGTATTCTCGATTAGAAAATTGACGAGGCATTATTAATAATTATCAGATAAAAGAGATAATTAATAAAAACACGTAAGAAAGTTCAGGAACAATAAATACTGTTTGACAGAAGATGTAGAAAAGCATTGATGTGTCAATCTCATAGCCTACTTCTAAGGCAATACCTTAAGAAATGAGAAGTAATCCGGATGTGATTAGAAAATCTGCTTATCAATCTTACCATATCAAAGAAAGGGCAAGAAAATGCATCGAGCAAGATGTAGGTCATTTCGTCATTTTGAGCAATTGTTGTAGTTTTTTCATAGTAATTCGGTTTTTATTTATTTTCTTTAGTTATTAGTGTTCTTTATTGGTTGTCGTTGTAGTCCTAAATACGGACCTGTAAATACATTTTCTAGTGGTCTAGAGGCATACAAATGCAAACTATGTAAGTTTTAGAAATACATATTAAGTAATCCTCATTAACATAACATAATAAAATTAATAAAAATCCGTCTCATTTCATTGTGTACCCCCAAAATGCTCATAAAATAAAATGTTAACTAAAAATTTTAGTAGTAAAATCTTCTGTGGCAAAATAAAAAGTACATGGTTGGATTCAGTTTTCAACACTCTTTTAAAATATGGAATCAAATTTTAAAAATTCAGATATACAAGGTGTTGTTTTGAGGATGGAAGATTTTGTAAACTTTTTGTGTTTCCGGACCTGGATTTTCTTTTTTTTAAGTCTTAGTGGATTCATCAAGTAATGTAGAATACGTGTGCCAAATGTCAAAAAAATATACACAGTGGTTTGTTAGTTATCAATGGAGAAAGAAATAGGTAAAATTCATAAAACACCCTGTGTCTCGGTTATATAATAACCCATTAAGTATGGGTTATTTGGAACCACCTCGGTGAGCCTTATCCACAGTTAACGTATGTCCCTCTCCCAATGAAACACCCTGTATGTTGAAAAAATCTAAGAGATGCTAGAGAAATATGCCAGGGTGAAACTCAAGTATGCTTGTCTCTCAATCAAGAATCAAGCAGCATGAACTTATATGCTATGTTAAAACATGCTCAAAGTGACGTAGCATCAAATACACAAAATCAATTCAAGTATAAATCAAAATTGAAATCGTCCAAATAAACGAACAGAGCTTATCGATGTTACGAGTATTTTGATTTGACATCATATTTTTAATTTAAATTTCTTCTCAATGATAAAAGTTAACAGATAGAAATTGTGGGTCTTGAAAAAAAATGGATTACGGAGATTTTGTTAAGAATGTTAAATTGGAAAATCAATACCCATTATGGTCCATCTTATCCTATCACAACGTCTCATTTTATCCGTCTACGCTACAGCATAAAATAAGAAAATTCTTTATTGTTTTAACTCTTGGTAATTTTCGAATTTACATTTTTAGAAGCAATCCGGAAATCCAAGGGAAGGCAATATTCCACAACGTTTTAATTAAAAATGTTTACTATTTACTTCGTTTACTTCGCGATGAAATATTTTTATCGTCTAATTAAAACCGTTATCGATTTAATATCTCAGTTGGAAACTTCTGCAAATATGGTTTAATTTGTTTTGTGTCTGCTTATGGTCGCTAAAAAGAGACGAGTTGTATTTTTAGTACAAGCCGCAAAACTGTACTATTTTAAAATATAAAGTCGATATCTTTATAAATATAATATAGTAGTTTCTAGCTGCTTCAATTAACTACTCTGTTTTATCTCTGTTGTTAAATATTAACATAGTATAAAAGCTAAAATAAAACAGGCAATTATGTTTTTATTTATTGAACATAATTGGGAAATACAACAGAATATTATATTTAAAGAAAGGAATAGTAATAAATTACCATAACAGTCTTACGAAGAATTGCTTGTGGGATGAGAGATTTATTTTTTATATATAAGAAACTCACACGCCAGGAGGAGTTGAGTTGGTGAATAATTTTATCCGGTGTTTATTTTTGCACGTTATAGTTATTAATATGAATTTTCAAAAATATGTTGGGTACTATTATCCCCTTAAAAGATAAAATGTCGATGCTTCTTTATTTATTCTTGGTGGCTTGGGACCCAATACCACAGGTTAGATAGAATCTAACCTGTGTCAATACTAAGATAAGACTGTTCTAAATTCAACCGCCCACCACTGAGCACCACCTTCACATACCTCACTTTATCCAATAATACATCAGTCTTTAATGTCCCTTGTTGTATTGATTACAAAAGGTTCTTTTTATATGTTTTTGTGGAGATGAGCAACAAGTGAGGTTTCTCCTTTATTATACCCATGCCCGTGAAAGTGTAATTCACTACTTTATTTTATTTCTAGATTACACACAAACGTTTCAATAGTTCTTTTATTAGTTTTCCTTTTTCTTAATGACCGAGAAATAAATTGTTCCGCAACTGACAATCGGACAGTGTCATTATTTATAGAACTGGCACCTAATTCGATTTATAGCAGGCCAAATAAGAGAAAAGGTCGTTTTATTACCGCTCTGTCTTAAATTCGGGATTCTTGTTTTTATTAAACTTACTTTTAGTAAAATGTATTGAAATAAAAATATATTTATTTACCGTTGTACTGACGTAGTTTTGATTTGACACCAGGACGTCCAACAGTTTAAACGACGGCTGAATCCCATTTTATCCTGTGATCGTTTCCCAAGCATGTTCACAAATTTTAGACTTTTCTATATCACCTTTTCTAATATAAATCCTAGCGATTTTTACAAAACTTAGTCGTTTTCAAGATATTGAATTTGTTCCTTACTTTTGGACCTCACAGTATTCACTCACATATGGATATCCTTCAGAACAAAAATATTTAATGTTTTATGTTTTCCTTCCACATTTCCAGCTCGAAAAGTGCACATGTTCGTCACAAACATAGTAAACAGACCAGTAAAAGACCAATGTCGGCTTTATTCCTTTCACATTAGGTATTTAAATTATTCTCATACGTAAAACATTAATTATATTTAGTACGCTCAAAAAGGGGTATGCAAATAAATTTTTCCTCCTACCATAATGGAAAGTACACACTTTCCTCCCTCAAAATGCCACTTTTCCTCCCTAGGGAGGAAAGTATTTTCTTCCCCCATATGAGGGAGGAAAGTGTATTTCACATTGAATATAAATATAACCAATAATTCTAACATCTAAAAATAATGTATTCAAGACATATTTAAGGATTTGTTTTTATTCCTTTACTCAATAAATAGTTTCAATAAAATCATATAATTGATCTATTTACATATATAAGTTAATTGTACAGGTAGGAGAAAAAATCTTATGTATTACACGGGATCAAAGTGCTTTTTCCTCCCTTGGTGATCACTGCCCACGGGAGGAAAAGTGGCACTTTCCTCCCTAGTAATACAAATAGCTATTTTTTTTCCAACCTCCGTTTACAGCGCGCCTACCTATGCGGACAAATATTGGTAATGATTCGATTTAAAAAAATATGAAAATATAGCTGTCATAAAATAGAAAAATTGTTTTCTGTACAGTTTTCTGTAATGTATATAAATATGAGTGTGTATAATCTAAAACAGTGATGTTTCAATCTGGATTTCAACATATTACATTTTTAGAAAATTGTAATTATTTTGTTAAAGAACTAGTGGGAGAACCCGAAAACTCTTCTACAAAACTACGTAACTTGTTTTATTAGCAAAGAAAATTGAATTCTTCTGAGAAACTGCTCAAAATTAAATTAATATCTCGCTCTTTGTCAATTCTATAGTTCGAGATGTTTAAGGTGAATTTTTTTATTTCTCTTTTACTCAAAATTAATGCCCCTTTTATAATTTTGGGGCAAAACAGCATAAATATTGCAGGTAAAACAAAAATTCGTGGATTGCAACCCTGTACTTTCTATGAAAAAATGTACAAAACCATGTAAAGTGTCACACAGCCTTAATATGTTCAACCGTTTTCAAATTGTTGCTATTTAAAAAAAAAACAAAATTCACCTTAAACACCCTGTATCTCTCTAATGGGGTACATTTTACTAAGGCATATTTGATTCAAACGGTCTATTTTATTGTCTAAAAGATTCGCAAAATTTTAGTTTTAAACCTTTACTTTAAACATAAACATAAACACACCACAGAAATTAGACTACAAATACACAATCGATCTGCTAAAGTAGATTTCTCATTTCCTTTTTTTATTCCTGACAGCTGCCAAAATCGCTGTTAAATTTAAAAATTTAAAAGTGTGTCTTTCGTAATTTTGAAAATAATGTGAGTTTTTATAGAAGAAGAGATATAGAGTGTTTTCAAACTGTCCAATTCCATAATTGATATTACAATAAAGTTTTCACTTTTGGCAGCTGTCAAAATTTCTCTCGACTTAATGAAAATACCATTTAATAATTATTTCAGTAAATTAAAGTACTAAACAGACATTTTTCTCTAGGTTTTGGAGGTACAAAATTACGAAAGACACACTTATAAATTTTTTAATTTGACAGCGTCAAGAATAACAAAAAAATAAATGAAAAGTCTATATTGTCAGATCGATGATGTACTTGTAAAGTAAAGATTTAAAACCAAAATTATGCGCATCTTTACATATTTGTGACCTGTAGACTGATTTTAATTGAAACAAAACGATATTCTTTTGTAAAAATTAGATTATAGATAAAAGCTATAAAAAATTGTAGCTAAAAATCAAAAGTCCGGCTCGACAGATTTATAGAGAATTTCAAAATGAATATTGAAAGAAAGAAGTTTTTGGAAATTTTAACTTGAAGACCTGTAGGCTGATTTGGATGGCACAGTGGGGCTTCGTCCCATATTTATAGTTATAAATATAAGAAGTCTCTTCAAAAAAATTATAATTTAAGAAACTCTGTTTATTTATTTAAATTATTATAAAATAAATATTTATTATGTAAGTTACTAAATTGTGTCGATTGATTTTTATAAATATCTATATATTATTATTATTAAAAAAATATTATAGAAAAATTTAGCCCGTTACAATTTTTATCCAATTTGCAATATATTAATGTCGTTGTTTCTTTGATTAAGCGAGAGACGGAGCATTATTGAAGCATCTGGTAAAATACTCGTGAGTGATCAAAACACTATAGAGACATCTGTCATGATAAATATCAGAATCTTGAATTAACAGCAATTACACTGCATATTAAAACTATTTTTGATCATAGCTCAAACAATTTTTCTTAATCGTGAGAAAAATATTGCACATTATACGCCGAAAAGAAACATTATTTTGTCAGTTATGTCGGACATCTAAAGATTATGTGAATTGTTTTTACTAAAAATTAGTTATTCATTTCCTATTTTTTGTTAATGTTTTACTCTAATTTTAACTCGCATATGCGTGAATCTAAGTATGGTAGACAAATGAGAACATTAATGGAAATCTAGTTTGATTCTTAACTATAAGAATTAACACCTAGCAAGTCGCGAAGATAAATGAGTTAAGGCAGCCCTAAATTATTATGGGTATATCCTTAACCATTAATTTCTAACTGCTACCAATTAATTATTATACACTTCTAAGAAAGTTGGTATTCTAATGAATCAAATCTCCATTATAATTTAAATATGTAAAGGTAGAAGCTGAAATAATGTGCCTTTAATACACAGTATGTTCTACATTGTAGATTACACTGTACCAACTTTCTAAGCTGAAAATTTGTTTTATTTAATGGGTCCTAAAGTAATGTGTAAATTTGATAAAACCATTATGAAGCGAATAGCAAAGATTGCTCAGATATGTCGACTTTCAAATTTTTTTTATGTACAAAGAAAATATTTTTGGCATCAAGAGTCATGCCAAGGTACTTTACATTCAACTTTATTGGTGTTCAGGAAAAGCGGTTCAGCTGTTTTTTTATTGGTAAAGCTCACATGGATAGATTTCAGTTCGTTGAGCTTGATCCTCCATTGTTTGGTTCAGTTAACGACAGAATCGCTTGCCGTTTGGTGCTTTCTTACAGATCTTTGTTGATCCTGCTCGGCTACAAGGAGAGCAGTATTACCAGCGAATGTAGCTATAGTCGTATCTACTGAAATTGGCAAGTCACTGGTAGAGATTAAATAAAGGATAGGTCCAAGAACAATTCCTTGGAGCACTCCAGCTCTTATTTCTTATCGATTTAATAATAATATATTACATATAGAAACACTTTATTTACCTGAGTATACTTTGTTTTTCTTTATGTTTTAAGTACAAATTACAAAACGCATGTAAATTGGAATAAAAGTCTAGATACTAATAATTCCAATATATTTAATGAGAACAGAAACGTACTAAAATTGTGTTAAATTCTAGTTGAGTTTGTCCTTGTTAACGGGATATAATTTATACAAAGATTCGTGGGATAATCGACGAAGTAAAATTAAGAGGATCAGCGAAATCCTCACAACAATTTTGAGATTTCCTAAGTAATTGCGTCTCCTAAATTAAATTTACCAAAGTTTGATTATGAGTAATTTCTGTATCTTTCTGCTTGAAGATTATTAACAACAGCGAAGGTGGTTAGAGCCGCATTTTTAAATAGGTCAATATGAGATTATTTTTAATCTACCGTATAAGGATAGCCGCACGAATGTCTGTGCTTTGAATTTATAAACTCATAATGGCTAATTCGTTTGCATCTCGGTGAATTTGCAGATCAGCGATGTTAAGTCTCGTGAGAAATAGAAATGTGCACTCTAAGTATTTATCCGTATTATATCTGTGGCACCAGTTTGGTCTAATCATTAAATCCAATATTTTTACACGAGTGATGAATTATATACCCACCCACTCTTAACTTAGAATAAATTAAATATCTTACACAAAATTGGTTCCCACCAAAATAAAGTGTAATCAATTGAATAAATCAGGTTTTAATTAAAGATATATTAATACTACATTATACATACATATAACATTTGATACGAACAAGAAACCAATTTAAAAATTTATTAAATTATTTATTAAATTATGTTTCTTACCAAATATTTAAAAAACCTTGTCCCCCGTGACCCAGCAAAATTTATATTCCCAATGCTTGTAAAGCTTTAGACTTGATGGAACTTAATATGAAATAGTCAATTATAAAAATGGGGTTTCTGCTACCGCTGTAAATATAAAAAAATGACTTAATTAAGCTCAGAAGCAACTCTCGGAATATATAATCATTTTTAATATACCTTTTAATCGTACAATTTCAGAGAGCGCAAACATACCGGGAGCATTTGGATTTTAAAGCGACGAGGGTGATTTCATATTTATTATTTAAAATAAACTAGTAATGAGTGCTCGCGAAAATTCCCGAATGAAACAAGTGTTCATTCCGGTATAGCGCAATTTGCTTAAATTGTTGGTTTAATTATCTAAAGTTAACATCAAGTAACTTGCCAAACAGTAGGCAACCTTAATTAGGGATGTCTCAACAGATCATAACAAGATAGAATATTGCATGTTCTTGCAAGGTAGGGCAACAGGACTGACCCAATTTCAAGATGGTTTCACAGATACAGCTTTATTTAACTACTAAAAACACAAGAACAATGTTAACGCTAAATGATAAAACTCACGTATTGGAATTTAAACATCATCATGTAAATAAATCGAGAGCCGTCAAATTCGGGAATCTCGCAAACTCACTCCTACCCCTAATAGCTCTCAACGTTCCAAAATTTTGCAATTTTGAGGCTCTTCAACCATATGTGAAGTTATTAAAAAATAGTTGATTGATGATTGGGTTACTTTGTGAAAATTCATTTGTAATAAAAATTTTTGCAATAAAAAATTTTTTTGCGAAACTTTTTTGCTCGCTTTTTTGTTTACTTGTCAGTTTCCACTTTATTTTATTGTTCTAGTTTCATCCTTGAAAATGTCCGAATAGGATGAAACTAGTCGTAGAACAATAAAATAAAGTGGAAATTGATAAGTAAATAAAAAACAGTTTAGCAAAAAAATTTTTTATTGCAACAATTTTTATTATAAAAAAATATTTCGTTTCCAGGAAATCCCAGATAAAAATTTCTTACCATTGTCTAAAAACAAGTAGATACAACTTGTTACATATTCTAAAATAGTTAAATTATAACATTTTGAAGTTTGTCTTTTTGGAATTTTTTTACTAAAAAACGTCTTGTTACATTTTGCGAAAGAAATTTAGAGACCTCATATGTATCTCTAAAACTGTATGAGTTAGGATATATTTTTAGTTTGTTTAGTTTTTTTATCTTTCTAAATAAGTTTTCAATGCAGGATTGTACCAAAAAGCAGCAAGATGGAGACGTAATAATTTTGGACCAAATTAAAATTATAATAAAAATCCTTCCTAAGAGAGAAGGAAAGGGAGTCACTCATTTTTTTCTCTATTATAATCTTCATAATTTTAAGCTAGAAACGGGTGAGTTAAAACCAATAATTTTTAGGCATTTCTCCTGAGTACGTCTTTATCATAACTATTCTTCATTCTTTTTTCCTGCAATATGGGAATTGTTTTGTGTTTGTGGTATTTACTATTTCAGTAAGGAAATTGAAACAAAAACAAATTTAACAAAAAATAGTATAAGTATGAGAAATTTCAGAATTTTATATTTTTTGACAATTTTCTAGACATATGCAACAAAAATTATTGACTACGGACCTTTCAAAGACTAAATTTTAACACATCTTGGGGTTGACATGTTATTATGACAAACAGACAGAAACAAGGTTCCAAATGGAACTACGTCAATGTCAACGAAATCTATTTTGAAATGGACAATACTTGATTCTTTCTTAAATTAATTTCTGTAGTCATTTTATAACTAAATTAAATAATATAATTTGTAGATAATCTATATACAGGAAGTTCAATATGGTAATATCAAAGGTATATTTTCTCGTATTTTTTTACGAAATAAATTCAGTCTATTTCCAGATATTCATGCAAACTGAAACTGATACAAACTCTACGCTATTACATCGGATAGACATAAGTTGCTTTTAAAAAACAAATGTATTATTTTGTTAGACAGGTCACAGGAAGTTCTCCAATAAATTAATCGAAACCGACTCAGTTTTATAAGGTCACCACTGTCACTGGACCTTCATTTCCTGATTTATATCTCCGAGCACAAAGAAAGAACAATATTTCTTTGAGGAATTCACAAAATGTTGTTGATCTGAAAGATAATAAATAACAAAAATCTTTATAGGACGTGTGCGTGGTTAGGTCGAGAAAAACATGTTTTATGATTTGTAACTCTCCTTCCTGTGAAACATCCCCTACGCAGGGCTAACGCCATTTTATATTCGCGCCTACATGGTTAAGAAGAAAGTTAAAGCAAGTATATATTTAGAGCGTTTAATTATGCTGTGAAATATGTTTTACTTTAATTACCTATATAAAATATTAAGGAAAATTAAAAGTACCGGTATTTTGATTAAAAACATATTTCAAACTTTGTGCCTATAGCCTATATATAATCACAACAACTAAAGAATCCTTTATGCAGCATTTAGATGATTTAGGTAGAAAAAATATATTATTAAACCCAAACCCAAACAATATTTCAAAAGAATCTGATGTTGCAAACACATATGTATAATTTCTAATACAATATAGTCAAAAATATTCGCTTTAAATGGAAGGAATTTAAATAACTTAAAAATTTTAAATTTTTGGCCCTAGCTTTTGTTTTTCAGTTATTGAGATTTTGGAACTAGAAACCAACTAAAAATTATTTTTGTTATCACTGTCCAAAAGAACTGTTGTTATCACTAGGCCTATATTTTAAAATTAGTTTAATTTACCATCAGTCTTATCCATTAAATGTTGTGACAGTAAACATGGCATTGGGGTTGGGATTAAATCATCAACATCTGTATAATATGAGCTTGCGGTTGGTACAGGTCGTAATGGCGTGTCGTTGAATTAATTGCTGTAAGTAGTTGGTAATTATGTGTATAATATATTGTATCATGTTACCTTGGTGACACTTATATTTTTCATAATACAGATTTGGTATATGACATGTTAGTCTATTTTCCATGGGTTCAACCCATAAGACGCTAAGACAATTTTGTGGATACATGTAGCATTTCATTCATAAAATAGGATAGAAAACAATATTTACCATCTATCCATGTACCATCGCACATCAGCTGGCATTTGAAAATACGAACTCCATAGATTATTTTTAAAACAATCCCGCGCATTGTGTCTGTTTTATAGGATATTTATAATTTAGTGAGATACCTTTCTTTATATTGAAGCTAGAATTGAACGTTATTTATAACCTGTAATGAAGCTTACTAAATTTAGATAAGTTCAATTATTTATATTGGGCTGTTTCGCTGTTTCGAAAAAAACTGCTATAAAATATTAAATCCTATTTTTCACTTCACCCTGAATTTGATTTATTTGTTTCTTGTCAATCTTGTCTGTGTAGATTTAGCACTTAGTAATTTATTTTTCAGGGTCTTCATGAGAGTTATCCACCATGAATATTTATTGCTTGCTTTTAAATCAACACACAAACTGACTCAGTAGATAATATTCACATTTATAGTACTTACATGAAAAAGGTAAATTATATTCACACAAAAACGGTCGTTTAGACGAAGAGAAAATATTTTGCTCGCGATAATTTTGTCGGATCTGACACTAATTCAAAATTTTGCAAATTTGACCTGATGAGTCGCCATTTGCAGATGGGTATGACTTTAAAGGTGACTTTAATAATTTTAAAATATAATGTTGTATAATGCACTATAAATAAAAAAACAAGTTATATTAATTAAGCAGAAATTAAAATGTTCGAGTACTCGGAATAAATAAAAATGAATACCTAGCTGACGTGAGCGAGCGCTATTCGTGTACAATGTTTTAAATTGACTTGATTAAAATTAATTTTCTTCTTACATCAGGCATAAAATTACTGAAAAATTTATAGTAGGTCATCAATAATATTCAAAAAATTCATGGATAGAGAAATAGTAAAAAAATTAAACAAGATAGTTACTAAAGGTAAGTTATATATAAAACTATGCCAACGGAAAGAAAAACTTACGTGTTCCTCTCAATGTCTCTCTGACCTTTGCGGGTGCGCAGGGATGGCGGTGATTCCTCTGGAGAGGAACGTCTATCGGTTCGGATTTCTTAGTCAAGGACGAAAATACTTTGCTAACGAAATTTCTAATGAAAACGTAGCGGGTAAATAAAACGTGGTTAGAAAAAACTATCAGAGTGGAAGAAACATGATGGAAGAATCCTAAAAGAAACGTATTACCATATTAGCAGAAAAATACAAATGAATTGAATCTTAAAAATTTAAAATATTAAATGTTTACCTCATTCTGGAGGAATTTTTTTCCAAAGAAATAAATATGGCCGAAGTGTCTTGTGCTCGCAATTTATTCTTCTTACGAAGTACTTCAATTTCAGTCACTTTTCCAAAAAAATTACTACAGATTTATCCAAATATAACAGTCCGGAATTGACTATGTGTATTTATAAGAGATCCCAAGTAATAGCTGGATTGATTTTCAAACCTCGTAGACTACTACGAACGACACAAAAGCTTATTTACCAATGTTCTTTTTCTTATTACTCCCATTTCTTTATTAAATAAGCCACCCTGTCGATTTCGAAGAATATAGATGTATCGATCTGATCCTATGCTAATTTATGAACCAATTAGTACCAAAGGATATACAACCCACTGTACTATACCAAATTTAACAATGCCAAGTAATAATCAAATAAATAGCAGAGATTGAAAACTAAAATCATGAGAAATGTTATTTGAAGGAAAGTTATTGGTGGAACTTTACATAACAACCAATTCAGGTAGATGGATATGGTTAATGATTAATCTATTTTTTTCTCGTCTGGAACCTAAAATAGACGAGGTTGCTCGAAAAGTATATTTAAAGAAATTAATGTGAGTCAATATTAAATTTATTTTTATTATTGTAAAAGCAATGGGAAATACAAAATTCTTTAAGCCATACAAATCTGCTATTATTTACACAGTGAAATAGAACTTGTTTACAGAATTTAGTTATTTAGGTAAGGCTGACTGTTAACAGTATATTATTCTATAAGTGGTAATATATCTACTAAAGAACTCATGCCGATGAACTTTGCAGTACGAGCCGAAGGCGAGTGCTGTGAGTTATTTAGTATTACCTCGAGTTGAATACTGTACTTTATCTACGATTATAACAATAAATACTAACCTTTGCAAGTCCGAATAATTTTTGCCACAATTATTACTTGACTTAATTAAACGTCAAAACTATTTAAATGTCAAATCACTTTCCTCCTCTCAATAATAATGGACCATTCTATTTCACCGTATCGGAAAAGAATTTCTATTGGACAGGCTAGGCATGAAGTTAAAGGAGATTTTATGAACTTGTTAGTCACTCATTTTATTAAACACTCGCTCCGCTACGCTTTGCTCGTGATTAATAAAACTTATGACTAAAATGACATTTATAAAACTTGATATATAATATATTATTGTCATTCAAGTAGTAAAGAAACAAATCTGATATACGATTTTAATCCGTAGCAAATAGTATTTTATTATATCTATTTTGACATAAAATGGTGAGGATAACAAATAAGTGTGACACCCCATACCCCCCTCGTATGTTTAATCATCTTTTTCCAGAGAAAAAGAAACATACACCTTTGGCCTTTTTATGTGATCGTCTAGTTTTAAAGTGGTAGGACCCAAACTACGGTGTGTTTGCAGCTTTTACTTAGATTCTTTTTATAAAGTTTGATATTATTTAACTACTGTGAACTATTTTAATTTACTAGATTTATGCAGTGGTAAACTTAAATCTGATATTTAAGTTTACTTTACTTGACCTTCTGAAAGAAAACGATTAGTGAAAGAATACTCTCGAACTGGTTAAACTTGTTTATTTTATGTTAAGACAACTGTCACAATTAATGAATGTAATGGCCTGGGCAGACGTGCAAGGGCAAAACTTTGCTACCTGCAAGGAGAAACTTCCCCTGGTATTCCGCTGTGTGCCCAGTGTCCACCAAACGATTGATAGGTAATACAAGTCTCGCTTTATAATTACCGGGCCGTTGTCGCCGACAGTCTCAATATTAAATCGCTATGTTACATAAAATATGTTGCACAATGTGCTTACGACAAAACCTTGCCGTAGCGAGGCAACTGCCCCTCTATTTGTTTCTTTTTGTTCGATGTGTGCGTAAACAGAACCCTGAAATACACTGAGACAACTGTCCCATAATCGTAGATTGAGATATTTGTATGTAAAACACAGCGACACACAATGAAAATATGCAGTTACTGTGGCCATAAATACATTACGGTATGCCACCGAATTAGCACCAAAAGACGCTCGTAGTTACCTCAAAGGGTCGGTCGGTAACAATCCAGATGGCATATTTTAAAAGCGTGCTTGAAGATTGTAAACCTATCCTTTCGCTCAGCGGTACCGAGCAAACAAAGGAGTATCCAAGGGATAAATATACTATTCTAAATGACGTTAATAATCGTTGCCATCGGCCCAGGCAGTTATAAAATTCCTTAAAACTGCAGTTACTCGGTTATAGTCCGAATACAAAAGATATTTACAATTTGTTATGCAAAGCACTTAATAAAATATAGTACCACAGGGACGCGCGTTCTGCCCCGATTTATAAAGTCGTAATTTGTTATTTCTAGTTCGGAAAGTTAAATATTTGGTAACGAGTTATACTTGACATTCTCACCTAGGCTTGGGACGACGGTGAGATTTGAAAGACTCTCTCCCCCGGTTTCCCTACTCGGCTCGTCGTCAGGACCCATGTAGCTGGACGCGAAGACGTCCACCTCTTCGCCACTTCGTAGTAACATACAATAAGCGTGTATCTGTGTCGGAGAAATGTATTTTCCGCGGTTACGTAGACTTTGGACCGTATGAGTGTGACAGGCGTCGGTTAACGACAGCAGCTCGCCACACTGGAGTTTAAATACGTCTCCTCGATAGGGTTTACGAAGGATTGTGACAGGCGTCGGTTCACGACAGAAGCTCGCCACGATGAAGTCTGAGGACAGTCTCCACGATTGGGGTTTTGGGTCCGGTATTTATACGATTTTGTCCTGTGACGTGTTACATATCCTACATGCAAAAACAAAGATGCTAGGCGAACTCTACGAGCGCGTCCCGGTTCCAGATGTCGTATCCGGTACTGAATTATGAACCTTCGGCTAAGCGTTACGTAGTGACTATTTTCCTGTGACGACCGATCATAATCTGACCTGAGCCCGGCATTCCTGAACTATGCAAGACCCAACTATGGTCAACTTTTAACCTATTTCGACTCGACTTATTTAAAATATAACGTATTTAGAATTTACCTAAATTTCCTAAACTTGTACTGATAATGCAATAAAATAGGATAAATTTAGGAAAAATGCGCGTAATGAGGCAGCCCAGGGCTGGGGCACAGCCCACTCTACTACTAGCCATGCTGAGAATTGTGGCAACACCGCATCTTGCTTACAGAGAAGTCCGGTTAGTTGAATATGCACTCCGCAGGAGAACCCATCTACAGAAACAAAATGTTTTATATCTACTCGGTTTTATAAATTTACCTTCGCTTTTTGGCTGTTTCTGCTCTATAACAAATAATATAATGTGTTATTATAATTTATATTAAGAGGCAAACATTTAAGTTTGCCTAAAATCGTCACTGCGTTTTATCGAGGGATCTAGTTTGTCAGTGACAATTTATATTTTTACAAAAGTTGGCTGAAGTTATAAACAATAATTTATTATACTTACTTATCACCATTAAATAATAACAGTCAAATAGTAATAATTATTAATACATACTTACATACACAAGTTGAACATGGACGTGAATTAAAATCTATTTAAAAGTATTGAGTTTTCTCTTTTTGGAGGAAGATGCATTAGAATTACTTGCAGCACTAAGTCTGTTATCATTTCTATTTTTGACATAATCATTTAATAATATATTGGAAAATACTGAACAAAGCATAAATAATAAATCTTTATACTCTCTGCCACAATGGCAAGTTTGAAAAAATTCTACATAAAAATTGTCTGAACGAAGACTGTACGTGAGTTTGCCTAAAATCATTTTTTGATTATCGGTTTTCAGAAAAGCGCTTTCTACAGAAGGGTTATTAATAATGGATTCCAGAATTGCATACATATGAAAAAATACCACACTAACACTACTACACTACACTACACTACTACATATTGTCAACATTTTCATTGCTGTCATTCCTTATTTTGTACCTAGACAATAAATTTTCCAGCTGAGACCATCTACTTAATTGCATATCAAAGGGAAGAACCCATTTTAGGTCATTGAGTGAAAGTTGATTGCCCCCCCAAGTAAACTTTAATATTTAATTCGCTATCAATTATAATTTGATTTTTTAGAGACAAAATTGAATCATCAAAATCCAGTGTACAAAAGTAAAATTTAGACCCAACTAACTTGGTATTCCAACAATTAGACAATGAAATATAGTTCTGGTGAGAAATAGTCAGATGTTCAAAGCTCTCAATCATATCAGAATTTTCAAAATTCTTAGTCAAATTTTCGTGATTCTCAATAATTATTTTGCGTCTTTCCTCTGGATTTTTTCTAGAAACTGGCATATGTTTTGTTAAATATGAAGGTAAATTTGCAAATATTGAGGGTACTGCATTTTTATTTAATTTAGGCCGTATCAAAATGTTTTGGATTGTTCCATCAGGTTGTAACCATTTGTCGTACCTCACAATATCAGTTTCTAAAAAATGCATACTACAAACCGCGGAATACTGTGTAGGAGACCAGTTTTTTCTGGGTACAGCCAACATCCATTTTTTTCGCAGTGCCTCATCTTTTGGAAAACGAAATATCGACTTATACTTCGTAGTCGAGCTTGTCGTGCCGGTTTCATCCCTCAAGGATGTATCATAATTTGACTTGCAGCCGGGAACGACGCATCTGGAGGGCATTTTACACAATGTTTTTCACTTACCTGATATAATATGTATCATGTATCCTATAGAATGAATCTCTACAAACCTCACTCCTTTACACTTATATACACACAAAATACAGCCTTAGTTGTTCTGGAGGGAAAACACACAGGTAAAACTGCAAGCACAAATTAAATATTCACTGTTTTCTTACACAAATTGTGAAATAATCCAAATATGTCACAAACCACTCTTTACACAAATAACATAACTACGATATATTACACAATGCAATAATCGTTTGAATACTGTGGAAATACACAAAAACGACGTGAAATTATCTAAACGTGTTAGTTACTTCATACATAAAGTCAAACTAGTCGCACAAGACCGGCCCGTAGGCATGGTTGTCATATTTCTCTCAGCATGGCTAGTAGTAGAGTGGGCTCTGGCTGGGGTGTCTCAGTTGTGTCTTTTATTTATTCTGCTATTCTGACTATTTTCATGTCAGCAGTTGTTTCATAAGATTGTATGAAGTGTTAAATTACCTACTTCAGTCAAATTAATAAATTTTCAGACAAAAATTCTAGGGTCGAATTTAGCATAAGAGAATAGTAGGAGGGTGCTTCCTGAGTTTAAACCAAAAATTTGACCCTTTTGCCGGCCATATTGAAGAGCAGTTTTTCGCTATTATCTCGGAAACCGTTGATCCCACGATAAAATTATTAGGGGCCTTTTTTGTTCAGAATTAAATTTCTCATTTCTTCTTATTGAATAGTTTTTTTCAAAATATCTCTTAAACTGTTGATTTTATGAAAAAAAGTTATTATTCTTGTAGAGTGTACAAAGTTTTTTATTGTAGGATTAATAGTTTACAACTTGCAGCGCGACAAGCGAGCGCGGTGAAGTACTAATACAGTTTTACACTTTTTACATTTGTCCATACCTTTTTTGTTTATTAACCGATATTAATCAGCTAGGTGTCGTTGGTTAGAGAAAAGAATGGACTATCGACGAAAAGTTTCAAAATGGCCGATTCTTTAAAATGCAAGATGGTAGTCTTGTTTGAAAATAGCCCTTTGTTTGGACCAATTCTTTTTGAAGAAAAAATTTCGAAATGGTACATTCAATACAAAAAAAGCAATAAAATGAAACTTCCTCTACATTTTAAGACCTTGATGAGAAAAATCGGTCTATCGGGAGTGGAACTATACGTAATTATACAAAGCGTCTTTTTGTAATCCTTAAGCTGTAGTACTTAAACTGCATCTTTTTTTTCGGCAATTTTGAAATTTTTCGTCGATAGTCCATTCTTTCCTGTAAGGAATGACACCAAGATCATTAAAATCAGTTAATAAACAAAAAATTTATTAGCCAATGAAACAAGTGCAATTTAAGTACCTAATACAGCTTAAGAATGACAAAAAGACTCTTTGTATGATTACGAATAGCTCCTCTCCCGATGGAGAGGAGCTATTCGTAATGCTTTTTTCTATTGGATGTGTCATCTTGCATTTTAAAGAATCTACCTTTTTGAAACTTTTCGTCCATAGTATATTCTTTTCTCTAAGTAACGACATCTAGCTGATTAAAATCGGTTAATAAACAAAAAAGTTATGGGCAAATGTAAGAAGTGCAAAAATTGTTGGCCCACCCGGTATTCTCGAACCCAGGAGGTAGAGTTCTAAGCGGGTTTTCTTTACGTGGTATTCCCATAAGGCCTAATCTACGATCAGCAAACATTTTTTATTTTGTTCTACTTTTTTTCAAAGGTGCTCCAGCGTTTTCTAATTCGAAAACTGAATGATCATCTTCGTCATGAGGAGTTTCTGGGTAATCTATATCACCATACAGCGTGTCTATTTTCATCTCTATCTCTTCTTCATTATTTTCTTTATTGTCGTTCTCATCTAACACTTGTGGAACGTTGTCGCAAGAATCTAAATAATTTTATCAATTAGCAAAATTGTTGTCACTACTCAATACGAAATCCTATGCAGGCAACAATCGTACCATTAGATACTGTCAATGTAGAATATTATGTTAACATATTTGACATTTCAGGGCAGAATTGTGGAGAGAGAAAAAGGTTTAAAAAAAACAATCTGGTAGCGAAATATTTCGGGACAACTTCATGTTAAAAGAACATTGAAATAGTGAACAGTAAAATGTCATAATTATATTATAGTTGTTAGAGTTAGAAGTAGATATGTTAATTATACATTCAGTCATCTTTGAACCCCTTTTTCGTTACGATGAGCAATATTACAATATCTGAAAGATTGTACAATTTTATTCGTCTAATCCTGCTGTTTACTGTTTAATTAATAATACCATCCTTATAATTCATTATCAAATTATATCGATATGCCTTTCATTTCAGCACAAACGGCATCCCATATTTCAGCGTAGTTTTTAAACAGCTGGATAAATTAATGTCCGACGAGGTGATAGCATTCTTGAACCAGAACGAGCATCCAGATGCAGCTTACACCCGACTGACGTTTTCCGTTTATTTAGAAGTGAAAGACTTAGCGACGTTTAATCAAAACCTGCCGATGGGAGGAGATCACAGGCTATTTCTACCTCGGTGTCATGAATGGTTTGAGCCTTCCGTTAGCTGCTGGTTAAATGTCTGTAAAGGAAAGGCTCTTCAACGGGTAAGTTCCAACGAATAAAACTACTGCAGTAATCAGGAGACGCGATCGGGACTTTTCTTCCGTACAATACAAGGATTTAATTGCATGTTCTCCAAACTGTTGCAGGACGTTTAAAAAGAGACATCAGCTGCACTTGGCAAGAGTTACAAATAAGACCCGAGCGATTTTTACGATTTCAATAGGGTTGATTCTTTTTTAAAAATAATTTTATTATATTGGTTTCAAATTCTGTATTACTATTTAATCTGTTTCAAATATTTAAAACTTAATTTCACGTCAAAAATCATTTATTTCACTTCAATGTTGTATTATTTTTATTTTGCAATTTTATTATTATAAGTATAGTTTAATTTTGATGTTAATAATTGTGTTTAGTTTTGTCAAATAGGCAATAATATTTTATTGTTCAAATATTCATCAGAAAAGAAGAAACAAAAGATATAATAATATACAGGGCGTTACATAAGAAAACACAAAGTTGACAGCTATATATCTGTAACGCGATGCTTGATTGTTTTTATCTATAAAAATTTGAATGCCTGACAAAACATTAGCCAGTAAAGCAATTCTGACTTTTCCGATAAATTCAAAGGCAACAAAGTTACAGTAGAATTTAAAATTTTCACCCTGTACATTCATGAGTTAAAAAACGCCCAATGACATTTTCTTTGACATAAGTCAGAGACGCAGAAATTTCCTAAAAATAATCAATATCTACTAGACAGAGAGAGTTAAAGTTCAAATTAATAGAAGTCCCAAATAGGGAAAGTGAGAAATGAATACAGTTTCTGAAGAGTCAATATTATTATTTTTCTTTGCGTTAAAAACAGGAAAAATGTGTAGCATAAAAATTAATAATCAAATAATTGAAACTGCAATTCCAAAATTCATTTTTTCATTAAGAATTCCGTGGTACATATTGAGGTCTACGAAAAATAACATTCAGCGATTAAAAATGATATAAATCGTCTGAATCCACACGAAAATCGTTCTTTTGTGACAGTAAATTCTTGCTGTGTTGAAAACATTTATCCCATTTTAGGCGCCTCTGTAGGTCGGGTATTCTCACATTAATTCCCCAGGCAACAACGTTTTACTCCTTTTATTACTCTGAAGTATGTACCCCACTTATACCGTTATGTAGATACATAAAACGCATTTATATAAATCTCTAGCCACTTGATTTTACTCATATTCACGGAATGCCACATAAAATGAAATAATATAGGAGAGAATCAATAATAATGTGACGAATTTTTTTTTATAACCCCTTCTGAATTAGTGAGGCAGAAATATAGACTATTGGTAATTGATATATAAATTTTTATTATGCTGTTAAAACAGAGAGGGACATTAGCCTTAAGTGTTTGAAAATTGTAGACACAAAATTATTTTCATTTTAACTTTAAATTAATTTTTGAGAGTTTCCAGAACATTAAATTTAGAGAATATGTATAAAGTACATTTTAATATGACGGCCGGGCGCCATATTGAAGTTATTTAAAATGTAATGTGTTAGAAATCACCGAAATCTCCCATGCAATTATCCCGAATAAAACAAATTGTAGACTGACACGTGTCTGGAAAACATTTAAACTTTGGGTTAAACGTTTGATGTGTTGTAGCTTAAGGCCATTATTTATATGTAAATCTATACTTACATCATGTGCCTTGAAACACAATTATGTAACATAAATACAAACCCGCGACGGATCCCAATAACTTCCGAAGCAAAATTAACATTTTCATTTACATGCATTGTTGTCGCAGGTGAGAACAGCTGTGGATCTCCAGAAACCATGCGAAGGGGATAAATTGGTGAAGCACAGTTCGTCAGCTGTTGATGTAGTTGCAATGTTCTGCCAACTTCGAGACTTCTGGAGACTCCTACAATGGCCTAAGCCTCACTCGGTGCTATTGCTTTCCCAACTACTCGACTGTATTTGCTCCGCAGCGCTACTCTATGCTGATATTTCATATCAGGGCTTGATGGAGACTGGATACTTTGATAGACTAGGACCCTTTAGGATATGCGATGAAATGTGTATAGCTTCGAATAATTTAGAATATGTTTATAAATTTGTATCGTTATTGGGTAAGTTGTAAATTTATTTCTATATTTTAAATGTTGTATCGGTAATTCGAACCAGGAAAGGCATACGGATCTGCAAAAAATTAAATTATCTTACTTCCAAAATGAAGAATATCATTGGTGGCTTCCTTATTATGTTCTTGGAACAAAAACTTTAGAAGGAAGTTCTAAAACTATACAATAGTTACGAAACAGGTCAATGAATGGCTGGTTTTGTTAAATAGCTCTTAACCAGCAATTTTTCATCCCTCATAGTTTTCTACATTAAAACTCTAATAACGTCAACGTTAATGTCAGTTCTATATATATTTTTACAGCCTTTTGTAGAAAATTCATTAAATTTCACCAATTAACGACCATTTTTACAACTGGCTAATAAATTTAATAAGTCGAAGATTTCTACTAGAAATCGCCAGTGGCGGTTCGTCGGGGTAGGCAAGGTAGGCGCCGCCTATCCTTCAAAATCCGCTCAACGTTCGACTCTTGCTTCTCAAATATCAATACAATTACAATTAATAATTACCGTTGGTGGTTGGAGTGTGTACTGTAAAAATCACCGTGAGTTATGTGTACCGCAACCGCTGGTGTATGGTGCACCAACTTGCAATATACAGCGCGACGCACATTCACGCTGGATAGGCACTCTATCCCATCGCCTAATTCGATACCCGCACGTCAGCGAGATATCGGCAAACGTGCCTTGTGGCGTTGTTGTGATGGAAAAATAATCGCAACACACCATCCTCGTTAGGCGGAATCTTCGGCCGCCTCCATGAAGTGTGAACAGCTAACATACTTACTTGTTCTGAAATTTCAGTCAGTCTATCAGTAGTTTTTTTTACATGTGAATGCGAATAGTGCATGCGTGGGTCGTGGACTAAAAAGATTACGGTGAACGGATAAGTACTTTGATTTTATTTTGACAGTATTTTAACTTTTTGTCAGATATTAAGTAGGTATATTTTATTTTAACATAATTTAACAATACGCCAAATGGATAATCCTGGTCATGAAATTAAAGATGATGACCGAAGAGATATTATATTCGTTCTACGCCACCTATTAATATTTTATATTTTAAAACCTGATAAAAAACATGAGGCGGAACCCTCGGCCGCCTTCACGCTTTTTGCTGTAGAAGTGCTGATGCCGAACAGCATGAACGCCCAAATGGAATAATTTCACTTATTGACGTTAATGGTTACACAGTGACCACGTAAAAGTTGTAATAAATTGCTTGAAATCGTTACAAAGCAAATGACAAAAAATTGCTCAGGCACGTCAATTTTTTTTTGTAAACAAAATTTTTCTTCAAACATTTTTTAAAAAATGATGACATCATTGGCAATTTGTTTAAATGGTAACCTCTATTTTGAAAATGTTATTTGAAAGAGCAGATTTTTCTACCTACAGTAAATTAAATTTCCTAATGTCGCAAAATTCACACCACTGAGGTCCTGAATCTATTTCTGGTATTAGTTTTTCTCTAAAAAAATCGCTAATAACTTTTCTCGAAATTTCTCAAAAAAAATACGTCTCAGTAGGTCATAAAAATGTAAGGTATAGCTTAAATGCAGTTTTCTAAGGCCTATCCAGCAAAAAAAAGATTTCGAAAATCGGTTCACAAGTAAAGATTTTAGAAGGTTGGATACATTTTAAGTGTGACACCCTGTATGTTTCTTTTGGATAGTTTTTTAATATTTCAATAAAATTGTGTCTATTTTTTAGCTTCACCGCCTAAAAATCAAAAATTTAGCTTGGCGAGCAATTAGTTCTTGATGACAGTGTTCCAAAATTGGCTATTTTATATGGGAGATGTAAAATATCACGCGTGTAATATTAAATTTAATATTAAAGTGTATAGAAATAAATATTTATTAGAATTTCAAGACGGCAAAAAAAATTTACAATCATTTACAGTAGGTACTAAGAAATTTCGTCTTCCTACAAAATATAAAATATTCATTTTTTTTAATACATCGTATTAAAAGGCACGACATGATGGTGAAATTTGAATAACGCAAAAGAGAGCCTGGACACTCTTTTACAGACAAAACGAATATCTTGTTTTTTTAATAATGTAAGCACTTATAAATAAGTTATAACAATTGTTCAAAACGTTACCTTCTCCTTCTTAAAGCAAGAAAGCATAGTGAAATAGGGCCATTCTCTTAATGTCTTCAGAAATTACCTACATCTCGCAATTCTTCAAGATTTGGTGAATTATTTCGATAGGCTCGGTTTCTCAAGTGAGAAAACTGAATAAATCAGGAACAGAGATAATGGCAGAACAGAATGCCTATAAATATTTTAATATTTTATTACATTGTCGTAAAATCCTCGTAAAAAATTAATTGTGATATTGGCCACCTATTTTGTATGTGTAACGTGTAAAAATTTCTTAATTTTTACAATTTCTAACTGACATTAGACAGCAAATTATATTTCCTTGCTGCCTTACATTAATCGGTAGACAGATATTTGTAAAACACAATGAGATTTTATTTTATACTTTTTAGACTTATTTGAACCCAGCTCAAATTTAAAAAAGAATTCTTATCTTTTACAGATTTTCCTTGGAGGATTTTCAATTATATTATTTTTAAGTAATACAATTTTCTTTAGCCATGTAGCTAAGATGAGATTGTAACGTTGTTGGCAAATTAATAACCTCCTCCTTTTTTGAACTCCTTGAGATTATACAATTTAACTAGTCGACTTTTTGTTTTTGGCGAAGGATCCGGTTTTAACAGTTAATTTATTTGTTTTTTCAAAGAATCTTTATGTATGAAATAATAATCATATCTAAAACATAAGTCACAGGATAATGTACCCTACTCAAGTGGCCGGCATGGATGTCGTTAGATGATTTTTTCAAGGTAGGGGAATTGGAGAGAAAAATAAAAAACGGAAACAGAAAATAGCTATTTGTATTACTAGGGAGGAAAGTGCCACTTTGATCCCGTGTAATACATATGATTTTTTCTCCTACCTGTATAATTAACTTATATATGTAAATAGATCAATTATTTGATTTTATTGAAACTATTTATTGAGTAAAGAAATAAAAAAATATCCTTAAATATATCTTAAATACATTATTTTTAGATGTTAGAATTATTGGTTATATTTATATTCAATGTTTTATACACTTTCCTCCCTCATATGGGGGAAGAAAATACTTTCCTCCCTAGGGAGGAAAAGTGGCATTTTCCTCCCTCATATGAGGGAGGAAAGTGTGTACTTTCCATTATGGTAGGAGAAAAACACATTTTAATAGAGTAACATCCAATGCAACGTAGAATTCCACGGTAAGATATAGCTATATTCAATAATAAAATAAAATAAAAGACGCATCCGACTTTGTGTATTATAATAAACAGAAAACGAAACATCAATTTGTTGGACCTAAGGATAGGGGACTTAATTTTTATTTCAAAACTATTCATATCAATAAGTACAGGGTGATCATTTTACATGCCTCACTCGATTTTCCTGCTTTATTCTTCACCTAGAAAAAATTCAAACACCATACTTGTGTACTTTTTTCCGAGGAATCCGATTCCGAAACGATAAAAACAATTGAATGTCAAAGAAAAAAGTTATGGCCGAAGAACTGAAAAAGAAAAAAATATACACCCTGTATATTAATGCGGAAATGGATATGTGACATTTCACTGATTTAAATTTAAAATAACACAAATATATGTTATGAAATAAAATCATCCATGAAAACAAACAAAAGCATTTAAATTATTTTTTATTTATTTCAAAAACTAAAGAATACAAGTTATTATGCTATATCTTCTTTTGTTTTTGAAATAAATAAATAATTTAAATGCTTTTGTTTGTTTTCATGGATGACTTTATTTCATAACATATATTTGTGTTATTTTAAATTAAAACCCCAATATCTTATTAAATATGAAAGACATTGATGATATGTTATATATTGCTGAATTCAGAAAGAAAAGTTCTTTAAACTGAGCTCAATATGCAGGGTGTATCACCTAAAATAAAAAAATTAAAGCAATTTCCGGTCAAACCGGAAGTGAAAAATATGTATCTGATACTATTTACAATCAGTGAAATGTCACATACCCATTTCCGCATTAATATACAGGGTGTATATTTTTTCTTTTTCAGTTTTTCGGCCATAACTTTTTCTTTGACATTCAATTGTTTTTATCTTTTCGGAATCGGATTCCTCGGAAAAAAGTACACAAGTATGGTTTTTGAATTTTTTTCCTAGGTGAAGAATAAAGCAGGAAAATCGAGTGAGGCAGAGTGAGGCAAGAGGATGAAACTACCCAACCTTGCCGCCCCAAAAGACGTCGAACTGTGAGATATAACAATTTACAGATGGAATTTGTATCTCTTTAAAAGTGCTACAAAAAAATGTTGCAGTTTATCATTTTTTAAAATTTTTTTAAGAGTTTCATCAGTTTCAATTGAAAGAAATTTTTTTCTGTTGAATGTTTTTCGTATCTCTCATAATTTTTGAGACAAAAGGATTTTCTGATTTTGGATTTTTTCAAATTTCAATTTTGACAATATATCGGTAAAACATCAGTAAGGACAAAAAAGTTAAACATCGTAGTTAATAGGTACAGAGTGAATCCTATAACGTTCTCACCCCAATTTTTTTGGTTTGTCTTTGGAAATAAAATAAAAATATTTAACATAACTTATAGTATTCTTTTCAAGGATTTCGAAAATTTCAAAAAAACAATTGAAAGTCAAATAAAAGTGGGAAAAAGTAAAGCGGTGTTTTTTAAATGGTAAATGGTATATTTTTACAATTTTGAAAAATGATTTAAATTCACTTTCCAAAAATATAACATAACATATACAGGGTGTTATTTAAGTACGTGGCCAAACTTCAAGGGGTAATTCTTTGAGTGATTCTAAGACGAAAAATTTTATATAAACATAGGTTCGGTAATGCTTCGTTTTCAAGATACAGTGTCAAAATTTTTTTGAAAAAAAGAACTAAAAACACAACTTTTTTCTTTCTAGTATTTTTTCGCATCTTGCTTCGTTTTTTGAAAAAACTTTTTTGCATGTCCCTGAAAAACATAATAAAAAAATTATAAAAATAATCAAGCGATTTTTTTTTTTTTTTCAAAAACGAAGCAAGATGCGAAAATATTCTAGAAAGAAAAAAGTTGTATTTTTAGTTGTTTAATGAGAAAAAAATATAAAAATTGCAAAAAAGTCACTGACGCACATTGTTTTTGTCAAAAATATTGGTTCAGGTGCCTTCCGGGACGCCAATGGACTTAATAATTCTAATTTAGTTAGGGCTAAATCAAATTTCAACAAAATCGGCTAAAGGATTAATAAGATACTTACGAAAAAATTATTTTTTCAAAAAAATTTTGACACCCTGTATCTTGAAAACGAAGCATTACCGAACCTATGATTATATAAACTTTTCGTCTTAGAATCACTCAAAGAATCACCCCTTAAAGTTTGGCCACTTACTTAAATAACACCCTGTATATTTATAATATTCATAGTAGGTAATAATAATAATAATAATTATCAGTATTTTACTAAATATATGTTATCTTATATTTTTGGAAAGAGAATTTAAATCTTGTTTCAAAATTATAAAATAATTATAAATAATTCTATTAAAAAAATATTGCCATGTTTTTTCTCACTATTATTTGACTTTCAATTTTTTTTTGTTGAAATTTTCGCAATCCTAGGAAAGAATACTATAAGTTAAATATTTTTATTTTATTTCCAAAGACAAACCAAGAAATTAGGGTGAGAACGTTATAGGAATCACTCTGAACTTCAACAGAACTGAAGAAACATTTTTAATCATTAAAAAAAAACAAAGAAATTTTCACTACTCCTAAAAGTTCTCTAAAGCTATAGAAGATACATAAACCGAATCTTATACTTTCACTTCCGTTTTGCTAATAACTTATCCCTTTATGAAAAAATATGTGATGAATAATACGGCAATTTACCATTAGTTTGATTTTTGATTCAATGAATTATCTGAGTTATCATAGAATCCTCTAATTGTATTTAATTTCAGAAAACTACTTCGATTTTGTTACACTAGAATCAATTGCGTCGGAAGTGCAATTTGCAACATTAACGAACCAATTAGATAGTACATTAAGCCAATTCCAAGTTAGGATAATGGATATATTGAAAAGGGTGGGGCCACAAATGCAAGAAGCACTAAGGAAGGCGATGTTCCACGTGGCTTGGTCACCGGACACATTACCCACTAACCAAGCGGTTGAACCCCTTTTCGATTATCTACACACGCATTTACAGGCACTCAATGTGGCGTTACTTCCGCAGAATTTCCAAAAAGTGCTTTATGAGGTGAGTAAAACCGTAGTCGTCACGTTTCCAACGCTTTTATCTTGTCGAGAAATTTTAAAATTTAATATTTAATAATAGTAGTATCGGACAAAGCGAAACATGTTCCCTGAAATATTGAAAGGTAAAATTATGCCAATGCAGTATTGTACAATATTGTTTTTCTACACCTATGGACAAAATTATCGAATATTTTAAATTTTCCAATTCTTTTGTATTTATAAATTTTAATGAAAGAAACGCATTACACAAGAAAGAAATAGTTTATTTCAGTAAAGAATATTGTTTTCTTTAGCAGAAAATGCTAAACAAAATTAATGCAAAATGTTATAAAAATTAAGAATACCTAATTAGTTTCAACTTAAATTATTCGACAATTTTGTCCATGAGTGTAGAAATTAATGCTACATAATTTATTGTCAGATTCTGCTTTAGTAAAAAGCTGCCTCATTTAAAAGTTACACGTCTTCAGTTATTATTATATTGTAGAAGCTGCTGATTTCAGTTTATCCCTGGAGGTATTTTTCTACTGTATATTTTTTGTTTGGAACATTTTCAGAATGTTGTAAGGTAGAACAATTAAGGAATTTAAATCTGCACAAAAAAGTTATACTTATTTCATAACGAAACTACGCTTCACATAGGAAACATTGAAAATTTAACTGCGTTACGAATATTGATCTATTATCACATTTTACAGCAACATGTATTATTTCCTTAGGTATGGGAATACACCTTAGCTGAATTAAATCACCAAATGGACGGTGGTACGAGTAGCGAGGAGATGCCTGCCATGTTCCACGACAGATTGCATTCTGCTCTCGAACTTATGGTGGACTTCTTCCATGCCGAAGGTCAAGCTTTAAGTACTGATCTGCTCCACTCAGGAGCTTTCTGTCAAATTGAACAAAGACTGCAATACCACAGAACTGATACGGAAACACTTGTAGAGATGTTTTACGGCCAAAGGATTCAGGAACAACTGAATATTACGACTAGTCCGTACGGGAATCTCGCTGTGAGAGCCTATTTTAATCACGACTCTCTCTGTGTTGAGGTAAGTGGAACCAGTTTGCATTAACATATTCTTTACTGCCATAAATACAAAACCATTTATAAGACTTATATAATTATCTATTCATTTGTCGCCAATTTTGCCAATTAGATCATTTACATGTAGGAAATTACTAAGATAATTCTTTCATTGCAGGTTCTACACGCGAGAGATATAATACCCCTTGATCCAAATGGCTTCAGCGACCCATTTGTAATTATAGAACTGTTACCGCACCGGATATTCCCTCACTGTAACGAGCAACAAACCAACGTACACAAAAAGACGCTACATCCGATTTTCGACGAGTGTTTCGAATTCAGTGTATCTCTGGAACAATGCCGGTCCCTCGGAGCAATGATCGCTTTTACAGTCATGGATCACGATGTCTTAACCGCTAACGATTTCGCGGGGGAGGCCTTTCTAGCTCTTGGTAGTATACCCGGGGTGGCCGATACCGGTCCCGGTGTCGATAATTTTCATGGCCTGAAACCTGTGGAACTCGTACTTATGCAGCAACACCAAAAAAGTAAGTTTATTATTTCTTGTCAGTCACTTTCATTTCTAACCTTTGCAATACCTGTGGGTATTTAAATACAAACATTATGCCGAGTATGCAGAAATACAGGGTGTCCCAAAACTAAGCGACATAGTGAAATGGGAGATAAAGCACACTTTGCCGAGTTCAAAACACCCCCACACTTACCATTGAAAGTGAATGGATTTCGAGATACAGGGTGTTTCATGGTTCTTGATCAATTATTTATACCGCCACATTTTCGGAACGGCCGCACATATCGGGATAAAATTTTGTACAAATATTACATACAAATAGTCTAGAGGTGTAAGATCAGGAGGCCTTGGTGGCCAGTTTACTGTACCTTCTCGACCAATCCATCTGTTGGAGTAATGCTGATTTAGATAATCTTTAACGGGTAAAGCAAATTGAGGACCAGCACCATCGCGCTGAGTAAGTTTTTGAGTAATTTTCAAAAAACTGAAAGATTGCTTTTTTTTATTTCCTCCATAACTTATTAAGCATTATTTATGCAGGTTGGAAACTTGCACATTATTAGAACACTTTTTAAAAATACATCTAATAGTGATAGCAAAATTTTTCTACCGTCACTTGTTTTCGAGACTGACACATTAACTTTTGTTTTTCTTATGGGCGCCATATTGGATTTTTATTTGATTAAATAGCATTTTTTATGCGCTTTTCAACGATGTATCACAATCTGAAAAAATTCTATACTGAGGTAGCAACGTAATAGAAAAACAGGTTTTTTAATGGTAGGCTCTGAACAAAATTGGCAATTGTTCATAATATCTGTTTTCTCCTCTTTAGAAAACCTTAACGCCATATTCTTATTTAAAATTATTAATACCTACTATTAAATAAAAATAAACTAGTGAACCCAAAAAAATAACAAAAAGGAACTCTTAACAATGAAACTCAACAACAATAAACAAAGTAACAACACAAAAGAAGAACAAAACCAGCAAATAATATAACTAGATTGCTAGATACAAGTTAAATGGTCAAAAATATTTAATTAATATCACTAGGATACGTTAAGTAGGCTATGCAAAATATGGTGGAAAACAAAACGTTTCCAATTAATTATTGTGACAATTCGTCAGAAAATTGTGCGTCGTTGAAGTATTTCAAGAGTTATATTATTTGCTGATTTTGTTCTTCTTTTGTGTTGTTACTTTGTTTATTGTTGTTGAGTTTCATTGTTAAGAGTTCCTTTTTGTTATTTTTTTGGGTTCACTAGTTTATTTAAGAGTAGGTATTAATAATTTTAAATAAGAATATGGCGTTAAGGTTTTCTAATGAGGAGAAAACAGATATTATGAACAATTGCCAATTTTGTTCATAGCCTACCATTAAAAAACCTGTTTTTCTATTACGTTGCTACCTCAGTATAGAAATTTTTCAGATTGTGATACATCGTTGAAAAGCGCATAAAAAATGCTATTTAATCAAATAAAAATCCAATATGGCGCCCATAAGAAAAACAAAAGTTAATGTGTCAGTCTCGAAAACAAGTGACGGCAAAAAAATTTTGCTATCACTATTAGATGTATTTTTAAAAAGTATTCTAATAATGTACAAGTTTCCAACCTGCATAAATAATGCTTAAAAAGTTATGGAGGAAACAAAAAAAAGCAAACTTTCAGTTTTCTGAAAATTATTCAAAATCTATAGGTGCTACATGGAATTTGAAAACAGATTCGAAATAGCCATAAAAATCTGCAAAACTTTCCCCATTTAACCATCGTTCCATCTCCGTTAATAAGCGAGATAGCAATGCATCGGGCCCCAATCTGGGACACACTGTATATATTCTTGTCAATAAATCGGGCAGAATATCGTTTAGAAAGGTTAAAAATGTATGACTCTATTAAATGGTTATTATAAATTCCACACCACACAATAATCTTAAATCTGCGTTTGGGAATTTTTTGAATTTTTTTAATACAACAGTGCAATATTAATAAAACATCTAACTCAAAACTGAGGATACGAGTACCTAATGTAAAATTTGTTGTTTTATTATGTAATGGTGCCACTTGCAACGGTGCTCTCTTTCAATATACTTACTTTCGTAAACTTTCTAGACGGAAAACTCGGGCGCCAGTTCTTTAATTTTTAAGTGCAAAGAACGGCACTTTTTTGGCTCTCCTATTGGGAGAACAACCCGGTATTGCGAAACAGTTGAAGATACGGAATGTCCGGGGGTCGTAAGCTGGAGATCTGTCTAATGGACTTCGACCACTGCTCAAACGGGTTAATCAGAAATAAATGACAGAAATAATAACTCGTGAATTTTACCTCTTTAAACCAACGTATTTATTTAACAACACATTAATGAACAAATCAATTAACTCTAATATCTCAGCGACTGTATAGTCGAGTATGTACAAATTTTAAAACGATTATAAACAAGCAAACTGGCAATCAAGAATCTTTACGCGTGGATACGATTTTATTTCGGAATTTTGGATAACGTAGGTTTTCCAGTCACCTTTATGCATTGAGGCTTTATAGATGGCCCAAGTGAACAGATCTAACCAGCCGATGCATATATTAGAAAACAAAAGACCAACGGAGGTATTACCTACTAATTAGCTCTAGTTTCATTTAGTAGTATATTACAACGATACTCACGGACAATAAGATCTCTGAATATCTATACTTAACCATTGATTAAGGAATGAACAAGATACGCGACTTCAATGGTAAAGTGCGAGGCCTTTTTTGGCAGCGAGATCTCGGCAAGTTGCGGGCATTCCTGTGATTTACGTAGTATGCTTTTGACAAACCTGTATCGTGTCTGGTTTTATATCATTAATAATCTAGTGGTAATAAAAATTTAATGTCCAGATTAATTTTAGTTTAAAATTATTAACGTAGTATGTTCTCTCTGCGAGCTATTTCTCAACGATTGTTTGACTTTTAACCGTCACATAATTTTAAACTAAAATCAATCTGAACATTCAATTTTTGTTTTCACTAGATTATAAATTATATAAAACCAGATACGACACAGGTTTATCAAAAGCATACTACGTGAATCACAGGAATGCTCGCAACTTACCGGGATTCTCGCTGCCAAAATTAGCCTCGCACTTTACATTGGAGTCGCGTATCTTATTCATTCCTTAATCAATGACTTAACTGAAGGCAGTACCTACGGATTGTAGCGGACCACGGTGTATTCTTACCAAAATTATATTCAAATAAGTGTATCAATTTATTAATTTAACTCGGAGCGGCGGCGGTTACGGTGAATAATTAGGATTGATCTGGAACGGCTGACGGTAGATCGGATCTGATGCGGCGGATTGTCTCGGACTGAACCTGGACTGCTGCGGACTTTCTCGGAATGACCCGGAGTCCGGAGTGAACGCTCCTCTGGCCTTTTGTTACTTTTATGACGTATCTAGATGGCGTGTTAAAGGGGCGGTCACCGACTTGAAATGAAGAACTTACAACGTTACTTCCTGCGGTCGCGCGGATTATGTAATTAGCATCAGAACATCAATAACCGGAAATGCGTTACTTGCAATTTCTAGACTATTTTGCAAAAAGATTCGGATTAAAACGGACACGGATTAATATTTTAACGGGTTTTAGTAACTAATGATTTTTGTTTCCGACTCGGTCATTATTTATAATAATTCTTGGATTTTACTTATACGGGGGATTGTCGAAAATTAATCAATTAATTATTTGACTGCTTGTTTACCAGCGGGCTTTTCCACAACTCATTACTAACTTAACTAAAACAGGACTTACTTATCTACTAAAAAGCGGCGGCAGGGTGTACCCAAGTGACGGTAATATTTAACGCAAAAACGGACATTCCTTGGTTGGAAAAAATCACATGGTTACAATTAATGCAAATTAATGTTTTTCAAACGTCAAAATTACATTAACGTAACTGATTTTGACCGTACAACCCTGCTGATAGTTAACATTAATTTTAGAATTGGAATGTGTTATTTTGAATGGAAATTTAAACTTAAAAAAGCTAATAAACTTCTTCTTTACAGAAAAACAAATAATAAGGTCTTATGTAGGTTATTTTAATGAAATTAACAATATAATAACGTTAGCTAGCTGACTACTTCATTTGTAGAATAAAAAAATTGGTCAATCGATAGTTTCGAAAATTTATTAAAAAATTACGGTAAATGTACCATCAAATATTCTGACATTATTTTACACACTGATCCATTATTTTTTAAATGGTTACTAATATTTTCCAATAAATGATATACAGGATGTTGTTCGGGGCCCTGAGAGCAACATTTTAAAAAAACCAGTCCGGTCCTGGAATTTTTCTCAAATAAATTTGATATTTGAAAATATGGCGGTATAAATAATTGATCAAGAACCATAAAACGGATGAACCATTCACTTTTAATGGTAAGTGTGGAGGTGTATTGAACTCAGCAAAGTGTGCTCTATGTCCCGTTTCACTATGTCCGTTTAGATTTGGGACACCGTGTATATACGAGAGTAGTAAATATGGAGTTTAGATAATTAACACAAAAGGCAAAAATCTGATAAAATAAGTTTTTAACGTCAGCATATTGTAACGTCTCGCATTGGTAACATAATTATTAATTACCAAATTAGAGGAGGCTTTTGCTCTGTCTCCCTTCTCTTCTTAATAGAAATAATTAATAGAGTATATTCATGAATTATTACCATGTCATTTTTATTAAATACAAAAATACGAACTTTAGTGGAGTCGGGATTTTGGCTAAAATAGTCGACAAAATTCTGCAGCAACGAAACCTACTCCCTGCCCCGTTTTAGAGAGTGCTGAAAACGAGAAACTTAGTGGATGAAGTTTTTAACGACCGCAACCCCCTCAAAAGGCCAGAAACTACCCCTCTTCGCGTTTTCCCGTTGTAAGGCTATAGTGGCTAGTAAAACCCGTGTTTGGAGGGGATTAGTTGGGAAAATCTTTAGGGGTTGACAAAACGGGAAGAATAACGGCAGGAGAAGGCCTTTAGCTACCTCGAGGGGTTGTTACAACCCTTCCGGAGCGTTGAAAAATAAATTTTTCTTTTTTTTTTCTATAAAATTGAATCTTCTTCCTTTTAGTTTTTAATTTCTATATTCCCGTTTTTTAGGATGCTGAACAAGAAACAAACAATCACTTCTGATTATAATTTCCTTCAATAAATAATGTACGTATATAAAATATTTTTCTTTCAATACAATACAATGAATATTTCAAATAATACAATACAATCTAGGGCGCTTACAAATAGAATTACATGCTTCATACTCCTCAAAATGCACATCACATAGATCAATATCGTCTTCTTCGTCTTCTTCTTCTTCTTCTCCTTCTACATTACCTGTAGCGGTCACCAAAAACTTCTTCCACTATATTTTTCATTTTCAGCACCTTCGTAAACGGGGGAGTGAGTGGGTTTCGTGGCTGCAGAATTTTGTCATTTTTGTCGACTATACCCTTCCAACTCCTTGACTCTACTAAATGTATTTAAATCCAAGCATAGATATCAATTATCATTATTTGTTTCAGATCATCCAATTCTCCAAATCCTGGAATCAAGAACAGGAGATCGTTTAGCAGCTGAATTCGTAAAAAAACAAAAACAAAGATTTGCAATCAAATAATTGCTAGTGTTTTAGTATTTTATACTTCTATCTTCCTACAAAATGGTTGTAACCACTATTTTTTCTACGTGAATGTGTCTATTCGACAAACTAACAAGTTTCTACACTTTTTCACGCACTGAATCTGTACATATTTAAATGTAATAAATATTTTTTTATATGTTTAACTATTTATCGTTTAGTACAGAATGTCCAAAATATTAAAACATATTTTCGAGCATATTTTATACCTGAAGAAGTTAGTAATAATTTTCAAGAAAAAATAATATAATACGCTAGCCAAATTTTATTCCAGTTCTCTTCTTGATACTTTATCCCTATACTATCGCCATCGCAACTCTATACATATACCTAATAATTCAAAATTATAAACCAAAATAATTGTTTACGAGACATTTTCAGTAAGTCAGCAAAAGTAAATGGGTATATTGTCTGTTTTTACTGTACTCTAGGCTTGGTTGGAAGGAAGTTATGGGAGAGGATCAGAGATATTGTTAGTTGTTAAAATACAGTGTTGTTGAAGGTACATTTGCTACTAGAATAATAATAATAATAAAGTTTATTTACGAAATTCAGGGATAACATAATATAATAAAATACGCATGTAAATAAATGGTTCTTTTATTTCTTCTATTTTTATTAGGGATCGTTCTTTCATTTTCACCACTTAAAGCTAACTTTTTTAGATGTTACATTGTTTTCTTACTTGTACTGTTTCACACTATTTTTACGTTGTGGTGAATAGATATTAGTTATCAGCAATGTTTTAACGTAGTTTACGGTTTTCGTTATTAGCATTACCATTTGAGTCGGCGTTTTACATTTATTTATTATCTCTAGACATGCGAGTTGTTATAAAATTCAGATTTTTCGGTTGCTAGTTTGTAATGAAGAATATTTAATTAAAGCACTGAATACAAACAAAATTCTACTTCCCACTTCTGCTCTCCTGCCTTTATTCTAGACTAAATGCTAACAATTATTTGTTGCAAGTAAAACTAAGAATTTATGTAAGTGTCTGTGGTAAAAAATTACGGATTGTGAAGCAAGAAAGCTGAAGTTTTCACTACTATAAGGAGACTGTTTAACATAATTTATAGGAACGAAAAAAAAATCTGACGTCGCATCGGTCGGTTTGAACTGAGTGATAGGTATCTTTATATCATTAAAACAATTTTTTTTAATGTCAAAATATGGGTATCTAACTGCTTCTTCATTAAAATTTACATTAGGTAGGTACCACGTACCATCAGGGTCCACAAGTGAGACCTGCTTCTGAAAATATATTTCCAAATTGTATGGGAAGTGTAAGAAAGAAGTCAAATATAAATTGTTTTAAAATTTATGGACACTCTGTACGAAGAAATGTTGTTGGTTTGTCACTGTAATGAATGTATAGCTTCCCTCAGTCTAGAAAGACTTTTCTAACACAAGATCTACTTTTCTATGACTGATAACGATGTTGTAAATGTTAGTTGTAGATTTATTACAACGCATTTTTCAAATACACGATCTAAATGCCAGGTTTAATATTTTTGCCAGATATAGGTAAATTGCTATTGAATATTTTACTTTGTCATCATCTTCATTTATACAAGTTTATTCGTTACCTTATTTATCAGTTCTTTGACATAATAAGTACCTTTTCCATATACAGATTTCTTTAGTCTCAACGTTTACCCAAAAAGTATTTAAAACGTGTAACTATCTGTCTTGTAGTAGAACAAATGAATATCCGCCGCGATTTTCCCAATGTATAAAAAACAAAACACATATGAATGTATTTTTATGAATGTTAAACTTTAAAAGTTTTGATTTATTTATATATATATATGTAAAAACACGAAAAAATATTTATTAACAGACAACTTTGCTTAAAACTGTGATGAAACTACACAGTCCCTCAAGATGCAGAGTTGATAGCACATGGACAAGATATTTATAGAAAAATAGTTCAGGTTGAGGCAGAATGATTTTAATGTGTATAAATTATTATAATACACCGAAATTGGAGTGAAACGTAATTATATATTCCCATTATGTATTGTTTAAATATGGTTACAATAGTTGCAGCATAAATGTCTAAACTTCACTCCAATTACAGGTACTTTATATTAAAAACTAATATGAGAAGGCACAGTATTGTATCGTTACTTCTAGTCTTTAATTTCACCCTTATGATGTGACCAATAGTGAAATTACACATAATGCAGGCCGTGCATTATTTTTAGTAAAAACTGATATTTGAAATGGTCAAAAGTGTCGTACACATTGTTCTATTTATCACACAACACAACCCAATGTATATTAAAACGCGAATTCGATTTTTTTGGAGAAGTATTTAACGTGCTCCACGCTGTATTTATTTTTGTGTTTTTTGGCGGCTATTGGCTAAAGGAATTTCCTCAGGAATTTCAAATCATGACACAAGAAGAAAAATATGTCTATTTATCTTTATCGGTTATCCAGATAATTAACAAACAGGGTGTTAAAAATAAAGAATTGCCTGTTATGCACTAAATAAGGTCAAGTTTTAGAATAGTAGTAGCAATCGTATTATAATCAATAGACATTAATTTATATCAATATCTGGCAATATAAACATTGACAATCTAATACAACGTAATCAATTACGTACCCATATCATAAATGAAACTTATTTTTTAAAATATTTTACTAAAGATGTCTACACTAATAGGTATGTACATTCTTATAAACTGGCATTTTGTATCAGAATGTGGATATATTATTTGAATAATTGATGTACCCCGTCTTTAAAAAGAGATATCGTCATTTAAATAAAATTTGCGTGAAAACGACCTAAACGAATGTGTAAGAAAGTTAATGTTAAAAAAATGTTATAAAAACGATGATTCTTTGACATACAAATAACACCTATAGAATAAAGAATTTGGCTATCAACTATGTAGTCGCTATTTAGTGTGTTACTAAGCACTAGATTTTGTTTTTAAAATGAAACTGAATGAATATTACCACCCACTTGCAGAACCATTGCTGATTTTAATGAAGTATATGTTTTTGAGGTGCGACAGAATCATCACTAGCCGTATTTCTTTTTCAACGTTGAATAGCTCCGCCATTTTTTTTATCTACTTATATATAAGTATCATATATTTTTGTAATCGGAAAAGAACGCTCTATAGACATATGTAAAAATATACAGGGTGTTCCATAAGAAAAAAGTACATTTTTTATTCACCCTGTATACCGTTGGCTTTAGAAAACTCTGGTTAGCATATTCAAAAACTACGGGAAAAAAATACAGAGGCTAGCATTTTGAAATTTAAAAATATCTTAAGAACTCGGGAGAAAAGGGGGTGGTTACTTTAACGTGGGACACCCTGTACCTATGTCATTTTTCAGTTTTTCACAATTGGGTTTTTTCCATAACTCAGTTTCAATTTTGGATATTTTTATGTGGTAAATGATATGAGAATCTAGGAAAACATACTAATACGTATTACATTCATTGTTATAATCTTATAAAATTTGAAATTTAAAAATATATGAAACGCGCTTCTATTGTTTGATGGCACAGTGACGTCACTTATCAGTACAGGCGAGGTAGTTCCTGGCGAGGGCGATTGACTGACTGACAGTGATTGATCTGGTTGTCAATACATTTATTTTATCACTTTTACTAGATACCTATATGCTATTCACATTTTATTTACATGACGGGAGGCTATATGCTATTCACATTTTATTTACACGAGGGGAGGCCTTGGAAAATCTGAATTCTGTTGGTATGAATGACTGTTTTAATTACTGAGGTTATGTTGAAAAGTCAAAAACATAACCACAAATTCAAATTGGTTCTACACAGTTGCCACAGTGAGACCCTAAAGAAAGCACAGCAATGTCATTAATAAAAAATTTGGCAATTCAGCCAAAAATAAATGACAGTGACAATCAATTAAATCTGACACCTCAATATTTTGTCAATAGTAGATAACCCTGAGACAACCTAAGAAAAATATATCATAGCCTCCCCTCATGTAAATAAAATGTGAATAGCATATATATGATATGTTTTTCTTAGGTTGTCTCAGGGTTGTCTACTATTGACAAAATATTGAAGTGTCAGATTTAATTGATCGTCACTGTCATTTATTTTTGGCTGAGTTGCCAATTTTTTATTGATAACATTGCTGTGCTTTCTTTAGGGTCTCACTTTGGCAACTATGTAGAACTAATTTGAATTGGTGGTTATGTTTTTGACTTTTCAACATAACCTCAGTAATTAAAACAGTCATTCATACCAACTGAATTCAGATTTTCCAAAACCTCCCCTCATGTAAATAAAATGTGAATAGCATATCGTTTATACAAATTTAACCAAAATCAAATGGGAGTAAGAATTGGGCTTTTTGATTCATGTAGTACCAGTAACCACTGGTTACCACCGTTCGGTTTTTGTTGGATGTAAATGATTTTCAGTTTGAATTTACCAATCAGAATTACTACCTGGTAGTAAACGGTACCTAGCGGTATATGAACCGAAAAGGGCTCATTGTTTACAAGTAGAGACGTCACTGAGGTTATGCAACCCGACACACTCCAAAAATTTTGTGTTGGTGCGGGAATTTTACTAATTTTAGCGCACGAATTGGAATGTTATATTATGACTTCCAATACAAAAAAAAAATTCTTCAACTACTCATTTGATTACAAATATGAAAGAGATGAGTTTTGTAGTATTTCGAAAATTTTGATAAAACCCAATTGTACAATTACGTCTTTAAATTTAAACGTTACAAGAAATGAACTGTTAATTTATTATTAATGATTGATTGTTAAAATGTATGTCTTTGTTGATAATAATAAATAAACTGGTATTGGGGAGTAAAAGCTGATGTATTTAAATATGTAACAATATAGTGTTCCATTTAAAAAAAATAAGTTGATTTACGGTTAAACCGGAAGCTAATTGGTGTTCCCATTAGCTTTATTGGATAGAGCAGAAAATTTTATTCTAACCCTATAAATTTCAAATCGATGCCTCAAAAATATCCAGAACCTTTTTTTGGATAAGCGGAATACAATTCTGAAATAATCTGAGCCACATCTCTAGAGCTACTGTTACTACTATATGTAGTTCAACCCTTCCACAATTACAAAGATATGAGATGAAGGACATGCTTGAAACACGTGTTACAAATAAAAAAGTAAATAAAAATAAAAAATGGGCACAGAAAAAATTTTTTACAATTTTTTTTAACCAAGGTCTCCCCTTCGAAGTGATAATATTTTAATCTTATTTTCTAACTTTTAATATCACATTGTTAAGCAGTGTTTTCGGAAAATTATTAACACATATACATGAATACCAAGTCCAAATTATTTAGATATATTGGATTATTCCTCTATATAAATTTTTTTTTTTGGATTTGAAAACAGACCTGGGATCAAATAATGAAAACTTTCATAGATGATTCTAGTATAGATTTTACTTGAAGACTTAAAACCTCCAAAAACTTATTTTAGCTATATTTAGCAGGTAGCTGTAGCTCAGGAAATTTTAAATTTTAAAATACTAAATATTGTTTAAATGTTATTTGTGGCATTTCATAAATTATTTCTTTCCTTTTCTTTTTTGGGATTTCTAACTGATCCTCTGACATTACGTCAAAGGCGTAGAGGTTATTTCCCAGTTTAAACTGGTTAATTTGAATATTTTTTAGATAAATCGAATTTTTTGGATAGGAATCTCGAGGAATGTGGTAATAAATCCCAAAAAAGAAAAGGAAAGAAATAATTTAAAATACTAATTAATTGTTACCTTCAAATTGCTTTTTTCTTATTGTGCAATATTTTTTTTCACCGAGATATACTAGAATGAAGTTTTATAATACTTCAGTATAACCCTTGTATATGTAAGAATACATATACACCACATACGCTCAATGGTATTATTCAGAAAAAACAAAATGTGTTCTGATGGTTGCCTATTTTTGGCAACATAGTTAACGATCATTTACAAAAGCTCTATTTAATATTAATATTTTAAATTATAAAACTTCAATACTTCTTGGTGAAAAAAATCGTACATAAAATTAGAGCATTTTTTGTACTTTAAAATACCGAGGAAAATTGGAATAAAATTTCCTCAGTAATAGCTAAAATCATCATTATTACCTACAGTTTTAATAAGTTAATAACTCGGATATCTGATGGGATAGAGCCACACGGTTTCGTGGTCAGGGTAAAAGAATTTACTAGAAGCATCTATCACCTATGCGGTATTTTGTCACCATCCAAATGTCAAAATTTGTAGGCCTGAATAATTGTCATACAGCAGTAGGCGCAGCAGCAAACTGTAATTACCCTGTTTAAGCTGTAAAATGCAATACAACTGGTTAAAAATATGAGTCATATCAGAATATAATATATTATGTTATATATTAGTTACCGTTAAATCATTATTAGGTACCATCAAAAGATTTTTAAATTAAACCTATTTTTAAATCTGCAAACACCTAGTGAAGGGCAAAAAGATACACCTATACATTTTTTTTATAAAAAATTGACGCACAGTAAACAATCAAATTACCTAAGAGAAACATACATGTATATATATTATTTTAAATAAGGATTTATAAATAAAAATATAAAACATTGTAAAGAACATATTATACATATCTTGCACCATCAACATTTAAACCTCTAATCAAAGCGGCAATCAATACTACTCTCTACGCTTACATTTCGCATTTTTTAGCTTTTAAGTGTTTGATAAAGCTTACATAAGCTTTCGCTAATTTATTTTTACTTACCTTATCTATCGAGCTTAATGTACTGTATGTCAATTGAAATCAAAATAATGTATTCCATAATATAATTAATGTGATATAATATCTTTGTCTTTGTCTACCAAAAAAAATAAAAATAATAAATTTGAAAATATGTTTTTTATTTTACTTCTCCTGTAAATATAATCAAATCTACATATTTAAGTTTTAAAAAAATAATGAACCTAATAGTCGGAGAGCCCGCTGCAAATTTTGGCGGGCACGAACTTACACCTCTTATAAGTTAAAGATAAGGTCCCCCTGAACAACTTTCTTTAGTAATTTTTTCCTGTAAACTCTGCACCACCGTGTAAAAAAGACCATTTTTGGAGCGTTAATCATGGCCAGAAAAGCGGATTGACCTGCCTTTGTGCACGGTCGAACCTAATCAACCCTGGAATATTTTATGGAAAAATGTGTACTTTTTAACCTGGTCAAAAGTCTTCCTCCTGACTCTTGCAGGCTGAAAGTTTGGATTTTTCAACTTTCTTCAAACATACGGTGGGTCCAAACTTAATAACTCGTGCCTCCTTCGAGGCAGACCGACGATAAATTTTTTTTTTAAACTAGATGAATTTTGAAAAGTGGCTATTTTGTCGGATTCCGGCGATTCTCCCAACACGTACATTTAAAAGCATCTGGCAATTGGACTTTATAATATCCCAAACATATTAAAAAATCAGGTATGATACTGTAACGTTTTACTGCAACATTATTATGTACCTTGAAGACCTGGTATCTGCCAAAGCCCCCCGTACTCAAAGTTCATAACACCCAAATGTCTATAATAATGGTATAAAAAAGTTATGGTCCTTCCACAAAATATAACCCACTGTAAAAATATCTAAAAGAAAAAAAGATAGAAAGGATAAGGAAAAATTCAAAACCAATCAGATATCCATTGTTCACGTGGTATGATCACATAAACCTATTGAAGGAAATAAAAATATTAGATAAGGATTCTCAAACTCAAAATCGTTAAACCAAAATTTGGCATCGAGCAGGTGCTATATCATTACAGGAAAAATACGGGGCAAAATGAAGATACTTTTAAGATATTAATTATTTATTAATTTATCATGTTTTTTTCTTATACATACAAATATTTTATGACAAAAAATTAGGCACTTCAATGCAATTAATTGAATATTGGTGACGCAACTACAAACCAATTTTCTCTCCACCGTAAATTCTGGAATGATTCTAGTTCAGTCTTGAATTTCTTTTCTATTATTTTTTGTTTTTCATTGTTTGGGAAATTTTCAAACCAGTCTTGCAATTGTTGTGATAATTCATCAGATGTGTTAAACTTATATCCATTTTTGCCATGCTGAACCAATTCATCTAAACTGAATTAAAGTTTATATAATTATGAATATAATGGAATTTACTAAATATTTCCGCATTTTTTAATAAGATGCTTAATTATCAAAACAATAACTGATCTAACATAAATTTTAAATAAAGTGAACTATTTTTAGAGAAGTAAACAAATGTATTTTTCAAATTGGCGTTACCAGTTGACGATTAAAATTATCTTGCCATAATGCACGCCGAGTTAAGTATTCAGTTGCGGTAAGTAAAAACTACATCAGTCTAAGTACGACAATTAAAACAAAACTCCTACCTAGTTTTTATTTTATTTATTTATTTATTTACAAATTAGTAGTAAATACTATATATTATATATATTTGGTCTGTATTCGATATTTGGCAAAATACTGCTCCCGCATATTCGAAATTCAGTTTATGGTTAAAATTGATATTCGGTTCACCCATAATTTATATATCTTTTCGAATTTTTAGGTTTGTAAAATAATTTATAACGATATAGTGTGCAAAGTCTAATAATATATTCTTACCATTTAAAATCATAGGCACAAACAGGTAAGCCACATCCAAACATGTCAACAACTTTCATAGGCAAGTCTAGACCACTGGAGCTTGTATGTAGACATACGCCTAAATCAGCCGAGGCTAATATTAATGGATAATCCTTAGATTCTAACCAAGGAGTAATTACAGACACATATTTCCAATTTTGTTCTGCTATTTTTTTGCAATAATACTCTTTCAACTGACCCTTTCCCGTTATAAAACAAATTAAATTTGGTAATTTTCTCTGATTTCCATTTAAAACGTGGTTCTCATAATCTACAATAATGACAAGAGTAATCTAAATATTGAAAAGCTAACTCTGACAGAAATGTACGTTTAAAAACTTTCAAGTTTTTAAATTTAAATACATAAAATCATTTTTGGAGCATTCAAATAATATTATTATATTTAGTTTTCCCAAAAAAAGTATAATGTAGAAGAGGCACACAGGGTATATTAAAGGCGCCATACAAAAGTCCATCTTTAGCTAGAAACAAACACAAGATCCTGGATAAGAACAAGACTTTTTGCTACTTAACCAAAAGGACATACATACCTTGCAAAGCTGAAAATAATATAGAAAAATCTTCGTCCTCTGTCCAACTTGTACTAGAAACCAATAATCCAGACCTGTTTGGTTTTAAACAAACTAAATTATCAATTACTTCAGTAAATACAGTTGATTCTTCATTGCAAAGTAACTGTTTATAATGATTCTTTCCCAAGTTAAGTAAAAATGAATGTTTTTCACCTAAGGTTATTGGTTTAAACATTTTAGGAGGTTTATCATATAAGGTCGTAGCACTAAAAATTTTTATTTTATATTATTTATATTATAAACACAAATTCTTACTAAACTATAGCATGAGATAAAAATGAGGCTCTGTTGCTGGAGCGACAATATAATAAATAAGTTTGAGGTTTAAACTTTTTAATGAAATAAAATTCAACCATGTTTATGTGTGATTTTCAAGAACTGTCCGTTAAAAGTTGTATATATCTTATTTACAAAATGAATTCTATTGCATAAATATATTAAAATGCACCCCTATTTTAACTAAGGCTCAATTAAAAGAGGCGACACACCTCTGCTTTAAAGCAAATCTACATTTAAAAACGGAAAATAAGACTAAAATATCAAAGCATCTAATAATATATATCGGCATCAACGATGATAGTTTATCCATGTCTGTGATTAGGGTTCCTTCATAATAGCAAGAAACAGCAATTTTTTAACTTAAATACATGCTAACCTTATATTCCAATTTTTATATAAATCATCTTTCATCGCTTTTGTAACACAAAAGTTATGATCTGCTCTAGTCCCGATAAATATTTCAATTTTCTTAGTAATAGTCACCAGCTTGTTTTCCTTAGAAGAATTTAAAGCCATTATGGTATGAGCATAATTGTGCCAATCGATAACTAATTTAGTTCGTATAATCCTACAATACATCCAACATACAATTAAAGCAGGGACTGCTGGAGGATTTTGAACAATTAAAATGTCAGGTCGGCGAGCAATTATAAGAAGAAACATTAGATTTAATGCCTGCCAAATCGTTTTGAAGATATAGTTTAACAGTTTCTGTGGAATGCGAGGACATGGTAATAAATAATGATAGTACAACAACGGAGCTTTTTTTACTTCCTCCATAGGTTCCGTTTCACCATAACCAATTATATCAACTTTATGCCCCATTTCTGCCAAAGATAAAGAATGATATTGCATTCTAGGGCTTCTTCCTATATCGCCCAAAACTACAACACATACATTTTTGCTCTTTCCACTCATTTTGTATTTAAACCGTTAGAAAGTTTAGTCTCAGACTCACAAGGCGTATTAAAATAAATTTTAGTGATTATATAGCATACGAAAAAAAATCAGTTTTATATTGCTAAAACACAAAATATTGTAAAAAAACAGCCGCAAAACAGGTTAACTTTTTGCTTTACTTTTTAGATCACAGAATAGTTTTTTATTTGACACTTTCTAAGTTCTAATTTATTTGGTGTTCTATGGTTCTTCCCAGAATCAGTGTTGCCAATAAATAAATATTTACGTCCTCTACATAGATGGCCAACAAAAATCTGCTAAAAAAAATTCAGCGACCTTGAAAAATAAAAATTTTACCTCGCTTCGCTTAGCTAGGTGTGGCTAGGTTCTTAAATTCGCTCCGAGATGAGAGCAGAGCGAGAGCAGATTTTGGGTCACGTGGTACTCGAGTTCCGAATCGGCGGATTAAATAAAAGAACGGGGAACGAACCGAACGATGACTAGACTAGGGCTACATAAATATAATGACTTGTTTGGGAAAATGAGAATTTGAATTTGAACTTAACCTAACTTTGTATAATTGTTGCACCTTGTCCAATGAGGTTTTACACATAAAAATGTTACAATTTTTTTATTTACCTTTTTGAGCCCTATTTAACTCATAATTTGTCACTATCATCTATCCATCATTTATTTAAGTAAGTAGGAAAGTTGAAAATTCTAAATACAGCAAAAGTAGTGATGCGAAAGAAAAAAATACGGTTCGTTTTTTTTGTTTTAAACCGGTTTTTTTCACGAAAAATACACAAGCCTTGTTTTTTTGGTATTTTTTAAATCAATTTGGTGTTGAAATTATTGATTAATAAGCTTATTAAAATTGATGATTTTAATATATAGGTACTGTATTTATTTTAGGGGCAAGGTTAAGTGAATCGAGAAATTTTCTTACGAAAAAAATAAACATTGTTTTATTGATTAATAATTCTAATAAAAAAAAATTATTTGATAAGTTGTTGCTTCCACAGAACAGGTAATTGTTACCCATGGATGATAGAATTTAACCGGTCAACGCTTTTGAGCAGCAGCTGTTCTTCTGACGTCATAATTGACATAGAGATGGTCAAGAAGTACGGAGTATGTATTAGAGAAATAGTACTCTGTCTCTGGTATGTATGCGCATCACAACATATGACAGCAATTTCGAGTTTTAAATGGAAAAGAACTATTCCAACCATAATTATTTTCAAAAAATAGGTACGTAAATGTCGATATAGAAATTATAGAATCAAAAAAACATACCTATCAGTATCGCAGTTTGGCCATAAATAACACGAAAAAACGAAAAATACGGAAAAAAACTGTTTTGTTTAACTGAAAAGAACGTCAACATCAAAAAAACCGTTTTTTTACATCACTAAGCAAAAGTGAGGGTAGACTCTGTGAGAGCAACCCAAGGACTCCAAGGAGTATTTTATTCTTGTCTTGTAGCCATGTAGCCAATAAGATTATCCTCCTTAAGATGAACTCTCCGAGCTCGGCATTGTTGCTCGGAGCAAAAAGATTTAGCTCGAAAAGCATCGCCGAGATTAAAAAAGATTTACCCTTTTTTTTTTATGGTCTTATTTATATTAACGTCCTGGCGAAGTTTAGCTTAGAGCTATTCTAACACTTAACCAGGCTCTCTATGTGATAAAAGAACGACAAAGGATTTAAAAGAGCCAATCGAGCGAATTTAATATAAGAACGTAGCTCGCTTCGCTTGTCAGTTCGGTTAGAGATTATAAAATCTCTGGTTCGGTGTAGAAATCAGGGTTGGATTTACAATTATTTACAAATTATTGAAGTTCCTAATTTTCTTAAACAGGGTCGTATTATAGAATTTAGTTGAGTGAAAAGTCGTATTGCATTTGAAATTAGAGGTAAATTTAAATAAAAATTGTTTATTTTCTTTCTGTTACTTTATAGTAGAAGAGCTGGTGACATTTTTCAGTGATTATTTAGTTACGGCCTATTTTTAAGAGAATATTGAGGTAGACATGTAACAAGCTATAACATTGGCAGATCGATTGGCCGGTATTAAAAGGGTTGCAGATCCCCCTCAATACTCTGAAAAAATTTCAAAAACATGAAAACTTCAAACACTATTTCCAAACGATCCGAAAAAACGCCTCCGCGGGGGGCCGCTCTGGTAAGATATCCAAGGTAGAGGTCCAACTTTGGAACTACATCGTGAATTGCAGATTGCACGATCCCACTCCGGTTTTCGGGTGAGGCGGTGTGAACGAATTAAAAGTGCAATTTTGACGTCTATCCATGATATTTAACACCTACAGTGGATACAATAATATAAATTTAGCTTTGGTCTGTAATCATTCAAACCACCAGTGGCATGCCCATAGGGGGGGTGGGGGTTAAACCCCCCCAAGACACCTGAAAAATAGGGTTTTAAAGACAAGAAACCGAAGAAAAAAATTACGTTTTCCAAGGAAAATATAAAATGTAAGACTCAGTAGTCAACCCACCCAGAGAAAATTTCTGGGCACGCCACTGAAAACCACTACCAGTAGCAAAATAATTAAGGAAGGGCGTTTTTATTGTTTCGAAAGTATACAGTTAATCACCAGCGATCAACCAATCAAAATCTAAATTTTAGAACCTATATAATCAACTGGTTCGCGGCAGTTCGCGCAAACTACTCGACCAATTAAATCTTTTTCAATTTCAAAGTGAGTATATAAGTATAAAGGTTATTCAAAATATTTGATCGACTATTTTTGATATTTTTCAAGTGATGTAGGTACAGCTTAATAATTCTTGTTGGAAACGTATGCCAGTTGGCTCACAGTCACAGGGCGCCGCTGACATTGTTACCTTACTGGCAGCGTATATAAACCCCTTCTGAGCTATAATTCATAACTTGTACCTTTGATTGAAGCTTGTACCCTTGATTAAGAAATAATTAAGAAACGCGATGCAAATGGTAAAGTGCGAGCCCAGTGTTCGCGACGAGATTCTTAGTAAGTTGCTGGCATTCTTACATTATTCACATACTATATGTTTTGTCGTCTAAACTAAAATTAATCTGAGCATTAAATTTTTATTACCGTTAGATTATAAATGATATAAAATCAGACACGACACAGGTTTATCAAAAGCATACTACGTGAAGCACAGGTATGCCAGCAACTTTACTGAGAATCTCGCCGCCACAATGGCTCATTTAGTGATAATTGCTTTTTAATTTATTTTAGTATTTTCCGTAAGTATTTCATCCTCTAAGTATATAGTGAAAAAATTAGATCGCTAGCGTTAATATTAACCCTAATATTTGATTTCAAATTCGTAACATATTTGAAACGGCTATGACGTCACACCACCCTACTCCACTGGTTCTATAGGGGTTTTCGGAAACTTACTCCCTGTACCCAGATCACTATCTCTGTCTTTGTTATTCTATAGTTTTAGTAAAAGAGAAGTATATTTGCAGATCGCTCAGGGTATGTTTCCGAAAACCCCATATTATATGAGTTATGCGGATATATGAGATTTCGCTGTACCAAGGACGAAGCACTTAATTAAAAGATGAACGAAATTACCACTTCCGCCGTGTGTACATAGTAACTGCCGCCAGCGTCGTAGCTATAGGGCAGGGCAACCGGGGCCCACGCCAGGGGCGCAAGCCTTGTGGGGCGCAAAATCGCAGGCTGACAAATCACGCTACTTGATCTACGCTCAAGAACGGTAAACTACCGTTCTTGATCTAGGCTAAAGTTAATCCGACTAAAATCACACAAACTCCATTAGGGAGGGTGGGGGCGCAAAATTATGATGCTTGCCCTGGGCGCCACAGGTCCCAGCTACGACACTGACTGCCGCCGGTATGAAACTGGAAACAAGCTAGCGGCCGACCGCTGCGAGTGGGAGAAGCAGTTGAAAAAAAAATGTAATATTTTGCACATTTACTAATTACAAGGTGTACTTTCGAAATATTAATTAAAAAAATTTTCCTAAATGAGCCCATTGGCCTCGCCTTTTACCATTTGAGTCGCGTATCTTGTTTATTCCTTAAGCAATGATTGTACCGCGATATTTTTTTATGCGATATGCAACCACTAATACACGTTTATAAATGAAGTTGCATAATATGCATAAATTTTCTCTTTATTGACATTCTTATTAAATAAGAACGAAAAACAATAACCTTAAAAAATCAAAAAAGTGTACCATTATTTGCGTATAGTATCATGCAAGTTGTAAGTACATAATATTTTTCTTGATTCTGTATTTCTTTTTGATTTTCAAAATTTCGGTATGAGGTTTTAAAAGTACAGTTCAATACCAAAAGAGCTCGTCGTAGTCTGATTGCCCTTGGGGCGCATGAGCATGCGCAGTGGCAGTATAATATCGGTATTTGCGAGAGTGGTTTTTGATGGTGTTCGCTATCGAATTTATGTTCAATACAATTTGCAAACTAGAAATATAGGAGTATTTGTTCGCGTGGCACCTGCAAATTTACAAATATATGCTTGCAGATATGCAATTATTTAAAAAGGAAGAAAGAAGATAGCATAATTTTGCAATAAACAATACGGTAGGTGTCCGGTCAACGCGGGGTTTCTGTTGTCTTTGCACGTGTGATTTTTATAGGGATGCCGGCATCTACCCTGGATCCCGTTAACGCGGCCCTCCGCACTGCATTATCAAAGAACGAATCCGAAAGTACATTGGATACGCAATTAGCGGGATCTACCAAAAAGGCGCTACTTTCCAACATTGAATTCGAATCTGCAGGAAGCTATCAAAGTACAGTTCTAGACAAATTAAAATCTAAATATATTGTTTTAAAAAGTTCGGAAACACCCCAACCAAGGTAATAATTATGTCTAATTTTGTTTCGTAATAAAACACATTGTTTACATTCAAACAGCAAACCGGAGGAAGCCATGGGAGCTGATGAAACATTGAAATTAGCAAAATACGAATTGTATCCATTCGACTCGGTTCAGCTTGGTTGGAATAATTGTGACTGGTCTGTAGGCGCTGGCATGGTTAACATGGGAAATACTTGCTATCTAAATTCTACTTTACAAGCTCTCTTTCATGTACCTGCCCTTGTAAATTGGCTCATGTCTGATAAGGAACACATTGCCGAATGTCAGGATTCAGGTTTGCTCATTTTCTATTTAAGAAATCTTTATGTGTGACGTGTGACCAGTAAACAAACATATATTATCACAAAACTTTAATATGTTCGCAGTAAATAATCTACACTTTTGCAATATTTGGTATATTGCAACTATCAACCCCCTCCTCATGTATTTTAGAATTGTGTTTAATTGAAAAAAAATTTAGAAATCCCTGGTTGTATGGTCTAAATCCTTGATGCCGAAAAAAACTTTACTCAACGAAATTTGTAATTTGAATTGTTCGAATGATGATACACTAGTTCTACTATACCATATACCTACCTAAAGTTAATGATGTGCACAGATGGTAAAGGGTCCGACAGATTGAGAAATTTTGCCTGCACGGTGATTGTTATTTCTACCAATTTATTATAGTATTAGGTAACGAATGACTTAATGTCTTTGAGTAGGCTGGTACATTTAATTGCTGTATGCTCTTGCCCATTTTTATTTTTATTGTTCGTATAAAAGAACCCTCATGCTTTTCTCAATCTGCGTTTCCATTCTCTGTAAGTTGATTATAAACAAAACTCTATATTCCATTTACAGGTGGGCTATGTATCATTTGCGCGATGAGAAAAACTTTGCAAGATTCTCAACAACGTAATGCTAATTCAATCCGTCCATTATTAATTTATAATAAACTTAGACTGGTTTGTCGAAATCTAATACCTGGTCGACAAGAGGATGCACATGAGTTTCTGCGATACTTGGTTGAGGCCATGGAAAAATCATTTTTAACTCGATTTAAAAACCACACCGAATTTGACTCCAAAACAAAAGAAACTACCCCACTGAATCAAATATTAGGTGGTTATTTAAGATCAGCTGTGAGATGTTTAAAGTGTGGTCATGTTAGCACTACTTTCCAACATTTTCAAGATTTATTATTGGACATTAGGAAAGCACAGACGTTGGATGAGGCGTTAGAATTATGTTTTTCTAGAGAAAAATTGGACGACGAATCGTATCAGTGTGAATCATGTCAAAAAAAGGTAAGTTACTATCTCGGTTGTTATGTTGTCTATAATATGTAAAATAATTAAATATTTTTGCTTTTTATTTTATGAAAATACCACACTCATTTTAACAATGATCAATTGGTTTAGTTGTAGATAAATGAGAAAGAAATTATTTTGGATAGTTTATATCTCACTCCGGCATATGCATTTACCAACTGAGTTAAATGGTAAAATAAGGTTAAGATTCACCCGAACAAAAGGATAATTAAAATATTGAAGTATACAGACAGTAGTTCAGTAAGCTATTATAGTTCTTAGTTGTAAGAGAACACGCCTAGCCACTTCAATATTTTTCAGCTGAGGAGATGACAATGTCACAGACAATGGTTGTGTTGTAACTGTATACCCTGATTTAGTGGGAGAATTGCTATGCTCCGCCAGGAAGTCGATAATAAGGCATAACAAATTTGAAAAATAAGTAAATAAATAAAATATGTATTTTAATGGAAAAATATTTATCTTTTTATTAACGGTCGTAAATGTATAACTTATTGTGTCTCAGATAAGATTTGTAATATTTCAAACTATTTTTCTGTAGTTATATTATATATACATTTAATTTTAAACTTGCATGTGTCATACTTCCATATTATTTACTGATAAATACTGCAACAGTGAACTTAGTCTGGAATTTTCTTAGGATATTTTTATTTTTTTATGTATTTTTATAAATAATTAATAGTTAACGGTTCTTTCAAATGGAAAAATAGTGTAATACTAATCTTTTTAAATTGATAATATCTAATATAAATAATCTAAAATTTTTAAAATCCGTTAGTACTTTGATACATGTGCCAAAAATACATAATAATATTGACTGAGCTTGTATACAGGGTATCCCAATATTCCGTGTAAATAACTGTATTTACGTGGGTTCCTGGGATCAAAATAAGAATAGATTTAACTTAACTTGCCTCTATTCCTAATTGCTTCGTTTCGCTGCTAGAGCATCAATGTTGGTTATACAGGGTTACTACTTTTCTGGAGGAATTGTCAGGGAATTTTGAATTATCAAAAATGTCAGGGAAATTTGCACTAGTCCGCTGAAAGTCATGAAATTTGATATTTATATATATATATATATATACTTATAGATGGTATGTTGTGTAGCCCGGTATACCAATGGGTCGTTCTGTAGCCCGGCCTCTACATAAAGAATAAAAAAATATGCATCATACATCCATGTATTTCTGGTTGCTGTAAAGCAGGGCAACCGCAGAGGGGTAATGTTATTTTACCATTTCAATTTTTTATATATGCATAAGACGTTGTGTGGCCAGGATATACGGTTAGGTCGTTATTTAGCCCGATTATATGTAATTACATATCTTGCAGACCCTGCGTGGCCCAACAACGTTGCCAGTGGTAGCACCTATTTGTTTCAGCTAGATGTGCTGTCGCCCGATGCGCTGGGCTACTGTCCCACTTTTCAGTTACATAAAGGTATTCTTGAACTGATGTGAATTTTATTAAAAATCACAAAAAAAGAAAGGAAATTGTTATCACATAACTTTTTCATTCATAACTTCCTTACTTTATTTAGTTAATTTGCAAAATGACTGAAGTATTAAAAATTGTATTAATTTAACAAAATGTATTACTTAGTTTGTCCACGACTACTAAATGCATTCATTATGTATGTGTTTCCTCCTATCCATAATTCATTGCAGTGAATCATGGTTTCATAATTCACTGCAGTGAATTATAACTGACTTCATTAAATGTCATCGATTGGGCCATGACATGTCAGTCAAAGCACGAAATTGTCATTTGATTTGAAACGTAATATGTAAAACCGTGAAAATCACACGTTTTTTTAAATCATATTCTTACTTACTATTAATAGTCAGAAAAATATTATAGGAATATTAAAGGGTGTGGAAGGGTCATTTTTGCTTAATATTCCTATAGTAACTTTTCTGACATAATATATGTGTATATACAGGGTGTTCGATTTTAACTTTACTACTATGGGAATTTCACACGTATCTTACTAGCTACAACATCGGTTAAATTAGAAAAACTTGTGTATGTTTCTTATACTACTTCTTTACCGAGACGGTAGCGCAATGGGCTAGCGCGTGCTTGAGTGGCACAAGGCGGTTAGTTTCTGCGAGACCCAGCTCCGGCACTGACAATGTCGGTGGGTATGGATGTTTGTCTGCGTTTTTTTCTAATGTGTAACCCCTTTCCAGACAGCCTTGGCTTTGGATTTGGGGGTTGTCTAATTTCTGTGGTGTTTTTTTTTATTAAAAATCTTTAACAGAACTTAATTATGTGGTTTGATTTTTCAGAAATCTGAAAAAAACTGAAAGGTAAATTTTTCGTTTTTCTCCCAAATATTACTTATTTGGCACCCACGAATAATTTTGTAAAAAAATATTTGCCAAATTCTAATTTTTCAGTTTTTTTCAGATTCCTCAGAAATCAAACCAGATAATTAAGTTCTGTTTTCGCTAAATTCCTTTTAAGAAACAAATACAACTTTTCTCAAATTTAACCGATGTTGTAGCTATTAAGACACACGAAGTTCCCATAGTGGGAAAGTTTGAAGTCGAACACCCTGTATATTATACCTACCCACATATAAAAATTATAAATATAATAATAAATAGTAATATAAATAAATATTTATGTAATGTATACAGGGTGTCCCGAAATTAGCTAGAAAGATTTTGCCATCAGTTTCTACGTCCAAAAATAGTAAAAAAAGTTCCAATAAACATGGCCCCGAAAATGCTTCCTAAGGGAGCTACAGCCCTTTAAAGGTGCATCCTTGAAGACGGTTTTTATTTATTAACTCCGAAACTGTTCAAGTTAAAGTAATGAAATTTTGCACATCCACTAAACTTTCTAAGCCTAACAAAATGAGGTAAATATCATCTCAAAATTTTTACCAAGGATGGGTCAAGCTGTAGGGGTGGGGGGTAAAAATTACCGCAACTTTTTTATTTGTAATTTTTTTTGAGTTTTGACTTCAAATTATGAATTGTCAGAGTTTTTCACAAAGAAAATGCCCTCTTGTGCAACTTCGATCAGAGGCACCGTTTTCGAGATAAATTCATTTTAATATTCAAATGCATGCTCTAAAATGATTAGAGTAAGTGGACTAATTTTTTCCTTTTCTCGTCAAAACAAAATTTAAGAGCCAGATCAAACCAAGATTTTCTTATTTATTTTAACAACTGCTCAAAATGCTTAAATTTTGTTTCGACGCGAAAAGCAAAAAATTTGTTCACTTCCCTAATCATTTTAGAGCATGCATTTGAATATTAAAATGAATTTATCTCGAAAACGGTGCCTCTGATCGAAGTTGCAAAAGAGGGCATTTTCTTTGTGAAAAACTCTGACAATTCATAATTTGAAGTCGAAACTCAAAAAAATTTACAAATAAAAAAGTTGCGGTAATTTTTACCCCCCACCCCTACAGCTTGACCCATCCTTGGTAAAAATTTTGAGATTATATTTACCTCATTTTGTTAGGCTTAGAAAGTTTAGTGGATGTGCAAAATTTCATTACTTTAACTTGAACAGTTTCGGAGTTAATAAATAAAAACCGTCTTCAAGGATGCACCTTTAAAGGGCTGTAGCTCCCTTAGGAAGCATTTTCGGGGCCATGTTTATAGGAACTTTTTTTACTATTTTTGGACGTAGAAACTGATGGCAAAATCTTTCTAGCTAATTTCGGGACACCCTGTATAATAACAATAATAAACTTTATTGTAAATTCAAATTTTACAAAAGGCGAACTACTGCTTTTACACTTAACCTGTATAATAGATATATAGATATATGTCGCAGCCTTTTGATGTAATTGGACATTTCATGAAAAGGCTAATCATATAATGTAACATACAAGTAAAGGTTAGCTGTTAGATTTCCTCCTGTTTTACATTATGTGACTAGACTTTTCATGAAATGTTCAGTTACATCAAAAGGCTGCGCCATACATAAAATAATAAGTATTCTTAACCTATATACAGTGTGTCCACGGATGGAGTTACAAAGAGGGAAAACTTTTTTATTATGGACTTTATAAAAAAAAAGTCATTCTTTATAAAAAGTTCTGCTTGTCAAAAAAATTGTAATGCCATAAAAAAAATCGAGATCTGATATACGAGGTGTTCAAAAATTAAGAAAACTTGAAAATGATTCAAGAGAAAAGTACCTTTATTTTTGATTTTAGAGAAAATATCATAAGTAAAAGTTGTTTTTTATTGAAAATTATTCCTAAATACAAAATTTGACATCCATCTAAATTATTAAAATTAAGAAAACTTTATTTTTTATTGGACATTAATGTATTATTAGAACAAAATTCCTAGATTTTTATTAAAAATTAATTGGTGGACGCTATGTGGAGTAATTTTTAATAAAAATCACTTTTTTATGGTAGAACATAGAACATAGAACATCTTTATTTGACCACTTTACATAAATAATTACATTTGTGGCAAGTCATAGATTACAACAAAAAAAACAGTAAGTATAAATTTAGATTAAAAACAAACAATAAGTAAAGACAATAATAGTTCAGGTACATTATGGAAAGAAAATAAAAAAAAAATGTATATAAATACATTAAACAAATAAAAACATATTAGTCATATACAAAAATTAAGTATCATTTAAAAATCAAACAATGTTCGAATTAAAATATTCCTCTACAGTATAAAAACAGTTGCCCAGTAAATACGATTTAATTTTGGCTTTAAACTTTGAAATACTTAAAATTTTCCAATTTACAGGTAGTTTATTATATAAATTGTAGTCTAATGAATTATTTTTAGATTTAGACAACCTGTACTTAGGAATATAAAGATTACAATTTTTTTGACAAGCAGAACTTTTTATAAAGAATGACTTTTTTAGGCAGCTGTCACAAAAAGTGACGTTTCACGGATCTGACAGCGTTCCTAAAGTGTCATCTCTTTGTACTCATTTGTCAATTTTATGTTTTTTTGGCCGCTTTTACTTCACGGCCGCTTTTACTTCACGTCCGCTTTTACTTCACGTCCGCATTTTCTTTGCGGGCTCATGTATTAATTGATCATTAATAATAATATTTGAAATGGATTTAGGCTTAAAGAAAAACTAAAACAGACGTAGATTTCCAACCTTGCATTTGCAGATTCATAAATTTCCGGTGGATTATCGCTATCACTATCACTCATTTTTACTAATGACAGGAACGGCACGGCTTGTCAATAAAATATCCAGTGACGTTTTCATTTGTCAAACGAATTAAAAATGTCAGCCTACTAGGCTTTTCGCAAAATTTTGTCCATGTCTGCAGTAGTTTGTACGAAACAATTTTAAAAATATTTTTATTTTACTTTTTGAGACAGCTGCCTAAAAAATGTTGTGTGCACCTCGGCCAAATGATCTTTCTCGGCCTTATCCGAAGTTTGTTTGGCCTCGGCTGCGCCTCGGCCGCAAACTTCAGATTCGGCCGAGAAAGATCAACTTTTTGGCCTTGATACACAAATAACTATTTTTATAAAGTCCATAATAAAAAAGTCTTTCCTCTTTGTAACTCCATCCGTGGACACACTGTATATTATTCGAAGGAAAATGCAATTAAGCAAAAACTAATTTGTTCCTTAGATATTAATACAAGCTACAATTTGTTATCAAAATGGTAGTAACCATAATCCAAGGGCGCTGGACATCGGGACACATCGAATATATTTTTCACATCACATCCTTTTTTGAAAAGCGTATATTTTTCATAGTAAAATTTGTAAATAATTTTTTTATATTTTGCACTGTTTTGAGGATATGGAAAAATAAAACAATTACCTATTCCACGATCATCTATCCTGTTAAAACTGGGTTTCTTATGTCTATACAGGGTGGTCCGAAATTAGTGGTCATCATTTTACCCGCGTATTCCTCGATCAAAAATAAGACAAAAAGTTCCTACAAACATGGTCCCGAAAATGCTTCCTAAGGGAGCTACAACCCCTTAAAAGTGCATCCTTGACGATGGTACTTTTGTTTAATATTTTCGAAACTAATAATAATAGTCATAATAATAATAAAAATAATAATAGCATAATTTTATTATCAATTACTAAGTACCTACCTAGAGAACTGTGCATGTTACTCGTTCCATTTTAATGTTTTTGTGATTAATGTTTTCCAGAAACTCAAATAACTCGAAAACGGCGCGTCCTATCAAAATTCAACTAGAATACCTTTATTGCATAAAAAACTCTGGCATTCCATAATTTGCTATCAAAATCTGGAAAGACGTACATGCGAAAAGGTTTAGGGGCATTTTACTCTACCCCCTCCCTGTTTGACCCACCCCTGAGGGAAATTTTTGGATCATTATCACATCACCTTATTGGCCATAAAACTATTAGTGATTGGCCAAAATTTCATGTTTTTATTTTTACCAGTTTCGGAAATATTAAATAAAAACCATCATCAAGGATGCACCATATTCCTGTACATATTTTTAATTTGTTATTCTAATTCTAAGTTTAAAGGATTCCTCATCTGATTTATAAATACTATACACTAAATGATAAACAAAATTTATAGTACCATAATTTGATATTACATAAAAAGTGTATCAGTATCTACAATATAGTCTTATGTGATGGCCTGGGCTACAGAGCATCACATATTTTAGCACGGAACCTAGTATTTAAGAAAGAGAACAATGTTGCCAAAACTCAGGCTGCATAGAGTTATGTCAATATAATGGGCTTTCGTATCTTTTACTGTATTTATATATCCATGTGAAGCGCCCCCTATAGGGAGGTACCATGAACTTCACAGTGTATGTCGTATAGGTAAATACGACTCTGTGTGGCCCAGATGAAAATTCATGGGGGGGGTCCTAAGAACTTATCTAACCAATTAGCATTGATATACACATCGATACCTTGTTTAGCCCGGATCCGGGCTAAACAATGTCATTTCGGGCTTCACAAATGACCGTTAATATATTCAACGGGCTGCACAATGACCGTTTACATCTCTATATATATATATATATATATATATATAAAATACATGATCAAATTTAAAATTCCTTTATTGTAATATTTGGAGTACGGTCCTGTGCGAGAGCTGGATGACCATGCTCATCGGTGGCGCTGCCGACTGAACTACGCAAGTACCCGAGACAGAGAAGTTATCTGTTCGTTACAAAGGATGGCAATAGCTGGTGTGTAAACGACAGAAAACCACCGGGGTTTATGTTATTATTCTAATTTTAATTTTTTGTTTTTGATAATATTTGTTAATTTATTGTCGTTGAATGAAAGACTTGCCTGTATTAATTAGTGTATAATAGTACCTATACTGATGTTATAATTATGTGAATAAAAGTTTATTTTTGATTTTATAATATATTGTGCCATTATTGATATTTTTGGTATAGCTTCTTACAAATAATTATTAGTAATGAGTTACGGAAAATTATGTATTTGGTCAGGGAAAACCTGGAAAAGTCAGGGAATTTCAAACAGGAAATGTGGCGGCAAACCTGTATAATATAAATTTAAGCGATTTCATTTTATGATATTCTAACCGAGTTCATTAAATTCACAGAAGAGCGAAAACTACTCCAACCCTTAAGCCAATCTTCTATTTTAATAACTTAGGGGTGATACGATTTATTAATTTTTTTTTATCAAACAGATACACCAATTATTCATATTTTTCCTCTCTTCAAAAATTTTTGTATCTAATAGTTTTGGCAGAAATAATTTTTTCAGTCGGACATATTTATTTATTTGATAACAAAAATCTAATTTGTGGACCACTTTTCTTCCCCAATTAATTGTTTAAAGATGACGACCTTTTTTGATTGTTGAAGAGATAAATAAAGTGTTTTTGTAATATTTTTTTTGTATAAAAAAAGAGTAGGCTAAAATGTCAGTTGAAACAAATAATAATAATAATAACCAAGAAGACTAGAAACTGGGCTCGGAGACATGAGACTCTTTAGTCATAGGACGTTATACTTCGTCAGTTTTCTTGGTCACCAGACGACGCTGCCAGTCTCTACTGCAGTTCGTTCGGGTGTTTTGAATTATTAGCAAAAGACATTAGAGTGCCATTTTGCCAACAGAAAACGACCCACTGCCTGAACCAATTTCGGTCTCCTGGTCTCTAGTCTTTTTGATAATAACACAGACACACTCAAAAAAAGTGGTGTGTTCTTTTGACTACACAATTATCTTTATGTATTTTGATACGCTGAATTCGAATCCGAAGTGAGAATTGCTCTATCACCCTCCAGTTGTTTTTTTTGTGTCCCATACAAATTTCTGTAATTAGATTGCATTGTTATAATTTTTGTTAACAAATAAATAAATAATAGGCATTTACGATAATTGAAGCGGGTAATGTATCATGGTAAATTGCGGTAATCAGCTGTTTTATGTCAGTACATCTACTGAGCCAAGAAATACCGAACGCAAAATTTCAAAGACCTAACCTAAACCATCACTTGACTAATTAATAAATAATTGAAAATACCTACTTACTTCATTTATTATATACATAGATGTTTCGGTCCTCATCTAAAATTACTTCCTTATTTTCGTTCGTGACTGTTTTCATTTTCTCTAATAAATACTCACAAAAATAAATCTTAAACGTCGAAGTGTCAAAATTAAATTTTTTTTTGTCATATTTTGAAGTTATACCGCATTTACCAACCGATGTAGTCGATCCATAAATTTTGTATTGGGTAGATGTATCGAATACATTCGATACATTTACCGAACGCGGTTTGGTAGACATTTTCTTATTATCGAACGGTCTGATACATTGCGGTATGTAGCGCTCCAATTATCATAAATGTCTAATATGTTCGACTAAAAAAAATATTTCGGCCAAAACTATTACAGATACAAAAATTTTACAAGATAGAAAAAAATGTGAATAATTGCCGTATCTTTTTGATAAAAATTGAATAAATCGTATCACCCGTAAAAAAAAGTTATTAGCAGATTGATCCGAGGGTTGTGGTAGTTTTCGCCCTTCTGTGAATTTACTGAACTCAGTTAGAATATCATAAAATGATATCGCTATGGAGACATTATCATACTTAATTTCATTCCAATCATGCAGAGCGTTATGAAGTAATTTGGAAAAAACTTAAATTTTTAACCAACTTTGATGCCCTCTAGTGGCGAAACGAAGCAATTTGGAATAGAGATAAGTTTAGTTAAATCTATATATTCTGCTTCCAAGAACCCACGATGGGTTTATTTACAAGGAATATTGGGACACCCTGTATACCAAAATTCTTTTTTTTTTCACATACGATTATATTTGCAGAGATTGAACTAATTGCGTAACAGATATCCTGAATGATTACATTAATTTTCTTTGAAGTTTCATAGTTGTCAGATGTTATTTATCAGACACCTTTTATATGAACAACAGATCTATAAATTTCACCCATGCTTATGACATCCTTTTGGTATAATTAGGTCTATCCTTCTTGAGGTGCCATTCAATAAAAAAAAGAATAAAAACAAATTGTTTTAAGGAGACATGTCAATTAAGATAAATTGACTTATGTTTATTTGTATGTAGTATGTGTATAAATTTTGACGACCTCTCGGCGCATCCAATACATAATGGATATTAATAGAACACCTTATTTTAAATTCTGTTTATTTCAGGTACCAGCCACAAAACAGTTTTCTTTAGAGAGAGCGCCAATGGTATTATGTATTCAATTAAAAAGATTTTCTGTTAGTAATAACAAAATAACCAAACACATAACATTTCGACAAAGGCTTGATCTGACAAGATATGCCAGGCATCGTCCTAATGTTCCACTTATATACAGACTTGTTGCCTTAGTAACTCATATGGGACCTACTGTGGGGTGTGGCCACTATACAGCAGTGGCTCAAGCTCCATCTGGTAATTTTTACCAGTTTGACGACAGTATGGTAAGTATTAGTTAATTCTCATATATATGGAAAAATTTCATATTATAATTCACAAACAAGTGGAATTATAGGTGTGTTTATTTAATCTAAAATAAATTGTACATTTTAGAAAGTTCTAAAATTAGTATTTCAAGGAAAGTGGTTATAATCAAAATTTTGATCCTGAAATTATTTTGTCTTGACAATAAACATAGGATCTCGGTCATTTAAATGATTAATGTAATCTAGATGTGAAATATTACAAGAAGGTTGTAAAATTTGGTATTAACATTTTATTAGAGATGGGTTAATGCCGGGTATTTTCATTAATGCTCAATAAATGCCCAGACTGTTTCCGGACGCTTTTCGGACATTTAATTTTATCTTATTCTACATCGCAAAACGATTTTATTGATATGAAATACTTGTATTTATTGTCATAACTGCATCTGAGAAACACAAATATGTAACACTCCTCTTAAATTGTATTTTTTTATTTCACTGACAGGAAACGAAAATATTAATTTTTGTGGTGAATATACATTTAAATATATGAGCAAAAATAATTGCAATTTTTGATTATCTTTTATTTAAATAAGTAAAAAACATCTAAATGGAAAATAGGTAATAGTAGTTTATGTAACAAGTTCCGAAAGTGGTATTATGCTGGACGAGTTCGCTTATTTTAAATTGTTTATGTAGAGTACATTTTCAATTAATTGCATTGAATGTTACCATTGTGCATTAATTTTAGAATAGTGAATCCGTTGAAGACAGTTATTAGAATTGAATTGTTAAAAACAACTCTGATATTTGTCGTCTGTTAGTAGAGGACGTTTTAGGTTGTTTTATATAGTGGCTAATATACAGGGTGTCACAACACTTTGGTACATAAGTTGTAGGCCAGTATTATTTGTATTGGTGTCGCATCGAGGAAAATAGAGCAAATTACAGATTATATATTTTTTCTTCTGCCTACTTCGATATATTTCTCGTCACCTCAGTAGTCCTTGTTTACAGTCCTGCCCCAAAGTGTTGTGACACCCTGTATACATATATAAAATAAATACATAACAGTGGCGGCTCGTGGGTTCAGAATTGCGTGAAGAGCCCAGAGCTAAAAAGCTGTGTACACGAGGCGAGAGTTGCAGGGGGTGCGGGGGGCGGTAGCCCCCTGCGGAGCGCCGCAGGCGAAAAATTTTCAGGAATTTCAAGGTCATTGTGTTTTACAAGTACCCCAAAATTTGTATTAAACTCTACATTGACATTAATAAACGTGGCTTTTTTAATGCCTGTTCATTGCGCGAGATAAATTTTTAAGATCGTCATATCCAGATTTTGACCAAACATCCCGATTTGAAAATAATACACAGGGCCAACAAAATAATTTTTTTAAAGTTAAACTACCAGTTAACCAATTGCATTTATCCGAGCATTTATCATACCATGCATCAATGAAACCACGAGATTGTTTACCTTGATTAATTAAAGTTTTACTTAGATCTGGTCGTGATACTCCACATGTTTATGTAACGCCCGCGTAATATTTAATAAATCCGTGAATCCATCCCTATTCCAAACTAAGTGTTTATTAGAAAAGAGCAAGCAGGGCCAGCAAAACATTATTTGCGAAATGTCACTGGTACATAACCATTTATACTCCGAAAACCAAGAAGATTTAAAATTAATATTATAAGACTTGCCACTTTTTTTTAATTCTTTTTTGGCAAAAATCGACAGAACAACCGTAGGTCGTCCGTTACTTAAAATATCTCGTTTGTCTTCGTCCTTCCAACGACTGAATGGTGTTTCCAACAAATTGCAAACAATATCGTTAATTGGATTCATTATTGCCACCACACAACACACACACTACGTTTAATGTCTAAACACACAATACACATCAAGTTAACATTTAAAAATTCATAAACTAAGATATAATAAAATAATAAAAATGTACGATGCACAATGCACATAAATATAAATCGCCAACGGCGTTTGCGAAATCAAAATTGCATAAGCTTATGACAACCCGAACCGAAGCACACTGCCACATGATGAGTATGATGACCGAACACCGAACTCTTCACTTGTGCATGCCAAGGAGTGGGAGTTCGTCCCTTCTGTGAAACCGTTGCCATGGCAACGCACTGTGCTGGTGCAGATTTAGCGGTTTTGACTCGACGCTCTTCACCACAAACAAAGTCGGCTATGTACGTACACGTACAGGTCTACCTACGTCTTATTCTTTTTATATTTCGCAACGTTTACATGTGTGTAACGTGTGATAAATATATTAATAATATTAATATTAAATATACTTATTATTATTATATTACGATTTACGTTAGTAATTAAGAAAATGTATTTTGATATCTCCGATGAACGAATACCGAGTTAAAAAAAATAATATTGAATGAATATTTTTGGTGAAGAGGCACTTCACCTACTTCACCTGAATAGCCGCCACTGATACATAACTGTACAAATCAGTTAATCTAATACAGATCTCTGTATTGTTTTTATTTTTAGAGTAAATTAGTAGGTTATACCATTGTTTATAAAGTATATAGTTATTCAACCTCTTGTTAGTACCGGTGGATCATTGGTAGATGGCGTGCTGGATGATGTGTGCCCATTATTACGACCGTAGCCCCCGGTGTCGTTTACGTTACGACCATTGTTTATTATAAACAATGCTACGACGCATGCACGAATTTCGTACATCCGGTGTATCTACGTCACATGACATTCAACGAGGAACTAAAGTCATAGATCGAAACTTGACTGTATATTAATAACATTTGACAGTTTGTCAGTTTTCTATTTTTATTAAACTATTGGATTTTTTGTTCTAAAATGAATCATTTATACATCATATGACTAACATAACCTAAAATGTTTAGTTTTTGTAAATTAATTTTTACTTTAATTATAATTTTGTAGCTTCAGCTTGGATCCATAATATTAACATTTAAAAACTCTCTAATAAGACAGTAGATATATAAAGTTTCAATATTGTGCCTAAGTAGATTATTCAAAATGAATTGCTATTTATAGGTTGGATTTCCAGTCAACAAAGAGCATGTTATTTCATTAGGATTAGGACATTTAAAACTTCATGAGTAATGCACCGAACAAGATTTTAGATGATAGTACAGGAACCAAGCAGAAATTTTGATAAAAATTACATAATATTCAAAAATTTTAAAAAGTACATATTTTTGAGGTTAGTTGTAAAGCCTGATTTTCATAATCGCGAAGTTGTGAAAAGCGAAATGCGAAACGTGTTGCTATTGGTTCATTTCACATTAAAATTTGGAATTGACCAATAGCAACACGACTCGCATTTCGCTTTTCGCAATTTCGCGACCCTAAAAATCAGGCTGAAGGTGTTTAAATTAATGTTCTTTTTTATATTATGTTTGTTGACTGTTTATAATTTATAATGACGAATTGTGCTGTAGCTATGTGAAAAAATTATAACCAAAGTACAAAAAAAGACATTAATATAAAATATTTCTGTTTTCCGAAGAACGAAGATTTAGCAAAAGAGCTTGGCTACAGAAAAGATAAAATAAATTTGAAAAATGGCAAGTGGAACATGTTATGTATATTCTATTTGAAACCTAGTTTTTACTGATCTGGATGTTCAGGATGTTCACCTAGAATGTCAGAAATCACATATGTGCATCAATTATGGGCAAAGAGTAAATGATCATAACCTCAAATTTTTAGTTTTTGTAAATTTATTTTCAACTTTAATCATAATTTTGTAGTTACAGCTTAGATCCATATCAACATTTAAAAACTCTCTCAGACAGTAGATATATAATGTTTCAATATTGTACGTCGTAGATCATTAAAAATGAATTTAGAGTTTTTTAAATTTATTTTCGATTTTAATTTTTGTAATTTCAGCTTGAATCCATTATAATATGATTATAACATATAAAAATTATCTCAATAAAGTTTCAATATTATAGATTATTTAAAATAAACTGCTAATTATATAGGTTGGATTTCCAGCCAACAAAAATCATTTTATTTTATTAAATTACGGCAATCAAAACTTCATTAGTAATGCACTGAACAAGATTTTAATTGATAGTACAGGAACCAAGCACAGATTTTGATAAAAGCAGCTTAATATGTGAAAATCTTTAAAAATGTATATTATTCTAAATGTATATCGAAATGGTGACTTTACATATTTGTGCGCTGGTATTACTTTTTCAACTAAACGCGTCATTTGATGACGTGCAAATCATATTTTTGAGGTTAGTTGCGATGTCACGTACACGACAGATTCATATTTTTCTCGAGCTCGACGTCACATCCGGCTGCGCAATGGCCGCAATGTGTAATGTATCGTGAAATGTATATTTTTTTAATGATAAAATATTTTAAAAACAAAAGTCAAAAAACTGTAAACGTAGTCATAGAAACTGACTAGTATGTAAATTACTCACAAGTTGGCAGCACATACTTAGAAATCAGGTTGAATAACTATAATACTTTATAAACAATGGTTATACAAAATCATGAGTAATTCAAATTTATAAAAAGAAATATGGTAACAAAAAGAATGTGCTATCGGCTGCTTTGTTTTATTGTTATTAAATATAATGGGTGTCGAAAAGGAAACATCGAAGCATGCCAATCTTAAATTTATTTTGGCTAAAGAAGCGGGAAACCTAATTTTAAAGAACACCATTGCAAGCAAATCGGATTTTTGTAAACGTGCAGAAATGTATGTAGATATGTGCGTCGCTGCTAATATTTACTAGCAAAACAATAATCAACATAAAAAATTATGATAATAATAATAAAGTTAGATTACGTATTTATAACATGATACAAAGTCACATGATCAATAATAATATCTAAGCCATATAGTAATAAACAAAAATCTGAAAATAATTTTTTTACATACAATAAAAAAATCTTCCGTGTTTTGTGACTTAACGTTATTCCCATTTAACAGAATCACAATGGAACTTAATAACGATAATTTTTCAATTACAGGTCCGACCAATATCTCACCAAGCTGTGTTCAACACAAATGCATACATTATGTTGTATGAATTGGAATCCTCACCTTTTGCTCAAAAATCTGCAACGACAACCAATAAACTGAAAATGCCTGGCCCCGCCCCAGAACCTAATCATTTAGGTAGTAATAGCAATACAAGTAGCACTAGTAGTAGTAGTAGTGTCCCGAAGACTGTTATGAACGGTGTTGGTTTTACTAGTGATAAAATGTACGGTCCTGAATTACCTCCAGATAGACTTGAAAAGACAACTAACGGCAGTGTAACGTCTAGTAGTACTAATGGCAATGGCAAACACGCTATTAGCCCTTCTACTTCAACTAGTGATAGTGATTCTGAGGGTGACCATGTGATAAAAGCCCCTTCTAGTGAAAATAAATCTGTAAAAACAATCTCCACAACCGTTAAAGATGCAACCATTAGTTCTACTTGTAATGATATTAAATCACCTGTTACACCTATTTCACTAAACAAAGCCACGTCACCGGTTTCATCTCCTAACATTTCCACAAGTATATCAAGTTTATCAAGCCCTGATTCTACACCTAATAAAACAAAAGAACCATCTAGCAGTTCATCTCCTGTCACAAAATCATTGGTCCCTTATGAGTCTGATGATACAACTAGTTCTGATGATTCAAATCAATCGGCACACGAAATTGAATCTAGAGTTTCAACAAAAGCTGCAGTTGGTGAATGGCAGGTAACTTCTTCGACCGATATTAGTCATGAACCTTCATCCGAAGGAAAAAGTTGGGAAAAGAAAAAATTGCAGGCACAACAAAATAATCAAAACACGGTAAACGAGTTATTCAAAATGTCACACGGTGGCTATTCAGCACCGGTATCATCTTGGAATGGCACTAGATCTCAACTAGATAAAGAAGTTATCAGTGAAAGGAGGGAAGAGAGGAAAAGATCTTTAGCAGACAGCTCTGATCAAGGGAGAGTAAAGCATCCGAAAATTAATTCAACTTATAAATCGAATCCTGGATATAATCCAATTCAAGTAGGTAACTATTTTTCTTTTGCTTTTACGTGATGCTCTTCAGTGAGCATGAATCAGACTTTGGAGTGTTTTTGCTTGTTTAGGTGGTAGGTAATGGAATTATTAACCACACCTGCCTCCATTGCACGATTTTATTTTCAAATATATAGCGTGTTGTAAATGTATGGATGTATGGAAAAAATCTAAATTTAGTGTGTGCAAGTTAGATACATTTGGTACGTTGTACGTATTCTGATGTCACTTTGAACTATTTTGGTATTTTTTAAAAGGAAATATTTTTCTGATACCAAAATTATAAATGTAAGATTGTATGACAAAAGTTTTGAGAAATGAAATTATTATAAATGTGTGTTGTTGTAAAACTCGACAAGAGTTTTATTGGAATTGATCTAGTTTTGCTATTCAATTTTTTACCCAAACAAAAAGTGTAATCTGCAGTTTATTTATAATTTGATCCTCAATAATTTCAATTATACTCGCACATCATCAATTTTGTTTTTCAAATTCTAATGATTATTAATTTATATATTTCAAGGTCCCAGATAGCATTCTATTTATTTCTAGGAATTTAAAGCTATTTGACATGATAGGTTGTTTGTTGTTTGAATAAGTTTTGAATACTTAATACTTTTACGTATTTATAATGTTTAATCAGGCAATCGTTACAAAAACAAAATGTCGAACAAGAGGCAAATAAAATCGGTTCAAGAAATAGGAAACTGCTTTTCTGCTCTTATTAATACACACAAAATCTCATCGCCGTGGCACAAGTCGCTTTCAGGATATGAGAAAATTTGGACGTTCCCTTTAAAAATAAATAATAAATAAATAAATAAATAAAAACGTCTTTATTAATAAGGCGAAGTTTAGCCATAGGCTACTCTTACACTTGACTTCCTCAACAAACCACCACCAGCCTCACAACAAAATTTAACTGATTTCTTTGCTTATATTACTCAAAAAATAGTTGCATATTTATAAAACTATATTTTCAGTAGTACTACTATATTATTATTATTTGTCGATAACTTGTTGCACAATAGTAAAAGAATGTCAGTTTGACAGTTTAAAAAATCGGACCTCTTATGGTCTGAAACATTTTGAAAAGTACACAATAGGCGTGTTTTATTGGTCTCTTCTCAGTAGCATAAGTAGAACGTTGCAATAAAACGACTGGTAGAGCTAGAGCTTATCCTCCCCACTCATTTGTGAAACATAACCTATTTTTAATAATTTAAAAATGGAAGAAAGACAAACCATTTAAAGAATATTTTTAAATTAAGTATGCAAGACATAAAATAAAAACAAGGAAGATATAACCTCATTATAACCTTCAAATTTCAAAACTGTTAGAAATAGAACCGTCTTTGGCGCCTTTATTCTCCCTTCCATGTGCTGCTTCGTTTTCTACTACGTTCAAACTGCGTAGCAAAAGTTGGAAGAGAAGAGAAATAAGTAACCAATAAAACGGGTAGAAGTAAACTTCTGGAAGTACTAGGACGCCAATAAAACGCACCTATTGTATTTGATTTGATTATTTTATGAACATATTATACTGATTTCTTCTGTACTCGATCTAGATGTCTTAGTAACAAAAATTATTTGCTACAAAGTTTCTACGTGAAATTGAAATTATTAAAAAATATTTACTAAATACTAAATGCACTAGCCCGTTGCTATTGCACCTAGTTTTTTAGTGTTAGTTACCTTGGGCTTACCTATCATGTTAGAAACAAATATTAATGTATGTTTCTTAAATAATTAGGAAAAAACAATCATATCTGAACTATTTTGTAATTTTATTTAATTTTTTCCAGGAGTACCACAATGCGAAGAATTGGAATCACAATAATGGTTCAGGGCATTATAAATCATTTTACAACGGAGGAAATAGGCATCGGCGTAATTTTCACCACAAAAACTATCATAAAAATTACCGATATCGGCAGTGATCAAATTTATGTGAATATTTTTATAGAAAATTTAAATGTAAAATTGTGTATATTTCGTTAATTATTACTTTTTATTTTTAATATTTTGTGAACTTAATATTTATATTTTTTAAAGAAACTTATTTCCTGATTTCATCATTTTAATATTTGTAAGCTGAATGTTACTGTTTTAAAGTTAGTCTTAGTTTAATTTTACAAAATGAAGTATATTAGGAAATGGTTATTTATTATTTTCGTTTTCTAGCTTTTGTCGATATGCATTTACTATATTACAACCACTCTGTATTATATTTTTACTTTTTTCCTTATCACTGTACAGAAAATCAAGCAAGTTTAATTGTAAAGATGATACACTTTTACCCTAAGACTAAATAAATTGTCCTTTTTTTATTGGATTTTTATTTTTATAAGTTTTCTTCAAGAAAAAAAATACAAAACTTTAACAATACCAAGTTAGTAGCACTTTCAGTTAAACGGTGAGCTTAATGAGTTGCCAGATACTGATTTAGAAAGGGTAGATGTACGAGTATCATATTAATAAATAATTCACCGTTGGATTTATTTGACTAAAACCTGTGCAAGGATCTATTTTAACACGTTAGCATAGTGGTTATAATAACATAATTGGAAAGGATTGGCCTGATTTATTTAATTAAATCATGATTTAAATCAAATTTCAATATTTTTAACTATATATAAAAATTAAATAAGTAAACCTTCCACAAATACGTAGGAACTTATAGAAAACAAAAAAATTTGTTTATTGTGTAGTGTATTTAATCTTTGTACTATGCTTTTTCTACAATTAATTGGAATTTTGGAGAATTTCACCAAAAGCAATAATGTGTATAAACTGTGTAGAAAAAAGGGTTTTACTTAAAAACTTAAGTTCCGAGGAAAAACAAAATATCATGCACCTTTGCATCAGAATATATTTAAATATTATTTACTATATGCATAATTCTTATAAGTACTTCACTACTTAAAATAACTATACTTCTTCCTTCCATTCTTCTTAAGAGGTTTCCATTGCTTGTCCATCTGTCTGTCCAGAAATGGCTAATAAATTGAATTTTTTAAATTTTAAATAATTTGAAATAACTGCTAATAGTGCAATTCCTCTTACAATTTCAATTATTATAGATACTTCGGCATCTTTTAAATTTACTTTATGATCTGCTCTTGTCGTATATACTACATCGGCGACAGCTTTAATTACTTCTTCTTTGTTTAAACTATTATTGTTGCGATGATTGTAAACAATAGAAAAAGTTCTAGGAGTATCTTTGAAGTATTTGTCAGCAAGGGGTTGGAATGCAGTTTCAATATCTTTTACGTATGCTTTACATGTTACTTCTATCGGCAGTAGTCTAATCAAGTATCGTGTTTGTTGAATTTTCGTCTTTTCTATGTCGGACACAATTTTTTCTACCAATTGAACAGGATCACCCAAAGTAGTTTTGATAAAGACGACATTCTTTGCACCAGATTCAACTACCTGAAACCGTTTTTTATTTTTATTAGACTTCAATTCTAATATTTCTCTTTTTAATTCATCTTCAACTTCGATTTCTTCAGGCGTGCCCTCAACAGGTTGTGGGGGATATAATATATCAGCATATTTGTTTAGTAAATCATAAGATTCCCTCACACATTCTTTCTCTCTATTGTTGCAGCTGCATAGAAAGCCTTTCAAATTAATATCCAACACTGTTTTCTTAATTATTGCTCTTTTCTTGTAAATGTATTTTTTATTTTTTCGTTTTTCTACCTTACTCATGTTACCAGTTATACAATATTCACACAGCACACTTATATACGACTAGATTAGATTAGATAGCTACATACAAACTAACTTTTACTGCAAATTCACAGAACTGTAAACTGATAAAAATGCAAATTCTTTTACTTCCACCTCGACACACTTCGAATTAAATTTAGGGTTACACCAGTCAGTTAAGTGTCAAGTGTCAGTACCACAATTATTGAGGACATTCAGGTTACGCTCACTGTTCACTCAGTTCAGTGTTGCCATCTTAGAATAACAAATATCCCATAATATCCCGCCAAGTTTGATTAATTTCGTTATTCATAGGCAATCTTTTTAGATCTTTTTCCTTATTTATTATATTTATAAGTAGTAAAATATTTTTTAAGTCAGACAGTGTTTGTTAAAAGCAGCTTAAATAGTATCATATCGTCAGCCCAATCTGTTGATTGGAAAAATTGGAGTGAAAAAAATAAGTTGGTGTTGAAACTGTTAATGATTATTTTACATTTTTAACAATTTATTCATGAATAAATTGATGAAGTCGCTTCATGAAGAACTTTTACCAATGTAAAACAACAACTTGGACGTTCAATAAATTCACCAATTATTCATGAGTTTCTTCACGAATTAGAACTTGAACTTGTTCTATTTTTTCGTGAAGTTACCTTGAATTACAGGACTACCAACATCAAATTTTTAGCAGAATAAGCATAAACACTCTTAAAAAAGTTAGGTTGGAATCATTTATTATTTTGTTGTTGACGTTTCCTTTCACTGAGCTAGAAGAACTGAAATTAAAATGAGTGTGTAAAGATCGGCGAAAGGTGTTTTGAAAACCTCAAATATTTTAGGATCCGTCAATTGACCATTTGCACAAAAGAAATTTGGGGTAGAAAGTGTCATGGTGGACACTATATTCACAGAATTAATAACAATTTCTGTGCTATAAATTGTTATCCCTGAATCATGATAGCCAACAGTCTTTTTTATTTTTTATGAGCTTGGCAACCATGACTAAAAGACACTGTTAACAGGTCAACCAACTTCTGAATTGGTAATCGGCAACAGTGTTCAGTAAATTATTTAGTTAGAAATTTTTTAAATATAAAATACAAAAAGATCTAATGAATGAGATGATGTCTAATCAATCTAAGTAGGTTTAACATTAAATATAATGGTGACAATGATATTTTAGTGTTCTTTTACCTAAAAGGTTATTTGGTTTATAGTCGAAAGCTCGATTGAAAGAAAATCTCACAGAAATATATTATTAATATTTTACATAAAGAAATTATTATTATTATACTTATATGGTTGCACTAAAATTCTCGTTTTGTTTATTTCCTGTAATTTATTATTTTCGATGATTTTGGTTAGATTTAATTTTTAGAAAGTTTAGGAGTTGGTCAACATGTTTTAGTGATTCAGGTATGCCAATCTAGTTTCCGCCACCCAAGTTTCTTCTGTGCAAATGGTCACTAAAACAAGTTGACCAACTCCCAAATTTTCTAAAAATGAAATCATCGAATTAATATATTACAGGAAATAAACAAAACGAGAATTTTAATGCAACCATTTGTATAACAATAATAATTTCCTTATGTAAAATATTAGTAATATATTTCTGTGTGTGAGATTTTCTTTCGATCGAGCTTTCGACTAAACCAAATAACCTTGGGTAAAAGAACACTAAAATACATTATTAATCATATAATTGTTATATATCATTATATTTAATGTTAAACCTACTTAGATTGATTAGACATCATGCTCAGTATTTTATATTTGAAAAATTTTCCAACTAAATAATTTACTAAACACTGCTGCCAATTACCAATTCAGAAGTTGGTAGTGTATTTTAGTCATTGAAGTTTTAAATTCAATGATTTTAGTAATGGACAATGGTTGCCAAGTTCATAAAAGACTGGCTATCACGTTTCAGGGATACTAATCTAGTTTTCGCCATGACACTTTCTAACCCAACTTTCTTCTGTGCAAATGGTCAATACGCTGAGACGATGACGTATATGCTATTCACATTTTATTTACATGAGGGGAGGCTATGATATGTTTGTGTCAGGGTTGTCTACTATTGACAAAATATTGAAGTATCAGATTTAATTGATCGTCACTGTCACTTAGTTTTGGCTGAATTGCCAAATTTTTTATTGATGACATTGCTGTGCTTTCTTTAGGGTCTCACTGTGGCAACTCTGTAGAACCAATTTGAATTTGTGGTTATGTTTTTGACTTTTCGACATAACCCCAGTAATTAAAACAGCCATTCATACCAACAGAATTCAGATTTTCCAAGGCCTCCCCTCATATGTAAATAAAATGTGAATAGCATATATATCTAGGAGGCCATTTTTGTATCCAAACAAACCATTTTACCTTTGTTTTGTATATATGATGTTTCCGATTGTGAATTTTAATGAATTAAAAGCAGTTTGACAAAAGTTGAGCAATATATAACTATCAACTGCTAGGTATCTCCTTAATCGACTCCTTTTATAAAATATTTAAATCTTCTTAAATTAAAGGATTGAACAAACTGGCGCGAATAATTCGGCGCGACGGCGAAATTTTCGCACCGCGAAATATTCGGTAAGCCAATAAGGTCCACGGCGAACAATAGACTGTAATAGACAGCAACAAACCGACGCGAAAATTTCGCTTGGCGACACAGAAAGTTCAGCGAATATTTTCTCAATCGCGACAAGCCGCGTTTTCTATCGTTTTCGTTGCGAATCTAACATGGCGTCAACTGAAAATTTAATCGTATTAGTGAAGAAATACCCCATTTTATTTTATTGAAGCCACGAAGAGTATAAAAACATTAGAAAGAAAGATAAGATATAAGATATGGGATGAAATACATTGTATCGCTTTTTAATAGTTGCCAAAATATTTTCGAGTAGGTAATAAAAATCAAACAAAAATAGAAAGGCAACCTTTCACTTTGAGCTTCCTCGTCCTGTATAGGCAGCCACCGCAGTAATATCGCCTCTTCTTCAGAGCTTAAAGAATCGATCCATCTCTTTCACAAATAAAACGACACAATCTCTTAAGAAAGATTCGCTTGAATGTGATGTGAGAGGCGAATTTCGTTACGGCTTATGCCGCGAAATATTCGTTTCGTTTTCGCGCCGAATTATTCGCGCCAGTCTGTTCAATCCTTTAAGTTTGTTTGGATACAGCGGCGACTTTGACGTCACACTAATAACAGTAATAACCCCTTCATAGTATTGGGAAATAAATTCATGAATTTCTTCACAAGTGTAAAACAAAAACAATTCTACAAGAAATTGGAGAATTATAATTCATGATTTATCTTCATGAATTTATTGATAAAGAAATTGTAAAATCCACATAATTAATGGAGGTGAAAGAAAAACTAACACACCTTTAACAAATTGCAAAAAATATAAATATATATACCTACGCTAGCGAAGGAAATAAATTGGTGTCGGTGAAACAAAAACATGATACCTAGTCGTTAGGTGTGTTTCTTTCACTTCTATTTAAAGTCCCATATATTCGGCAGATATATTTACACCGGGAGAGCATGCGTTGTAAGGTCCATTTTTATTTATGAAGTTCGTGGTTGGGACACATTAAGGGAATTTTTTTGCAACCCAAATCGCTAACTCCGGTTAACTGCGGTTAGAGTTGTGATTGGTTGAAATAAATTCCTATTTAAAAATACACCAATCACGAGCTAAACCGCAGTTAACCGTAGTTAGCGGTTTAGGTCGCCAAAAAACCCTTATTCATTTGGTCGAATGCAGTGTTCACAAACCTTTGCCATGTGTGTACATACCTTTAGTCAAATTTCAGGTGTACCAATAGAAACCGCAATGTGCGTATCATTTTAGCCAACATAATAAAACTAAGATTTTATTTGTTTCGTTTCTGTTCTGTTTGTCAGACATTTTGGTTTTGTGACATTTGTCAAATCAAATTTAGTCATTTATTTAAAAGTTAAGTACAAAAAATTGGTATGGATGAAAGATAAAAAATGGGATTTGAGTTAAATAGATTTGAAGGAGCAGTAGATGAAGAATTAGTTTGCCCAATCTGTTCAGGAGTTTTGGAAGATCCTTTACAGGTATGTATACATATAATTATATTCATATAATTATTAATTATATTATTATAATTGTAGGCACCTGTGTGTGAACATGCATTTTGTAAATCTTGTATAACTGAGTGGATATCCAGACATCCCACTTGTCCTGTAGATAGACAAAATGTAACTTCACCGCAATTGAGACAAGTTCCAAGAATATTAAGAAATTTACTTTCCAGGTATTCTAATTTTTTAAATTGTTTTTGGTATTGATATTAAAACATAAAAAAACGTACAACTCCTTTTTTTCCAAGTCTTAAAAATATGAATATATTTAATTACATGAAAAAATACAAATAATGAAGTAACGGTGTATAAATTAAATAACTATTTGTATTCTTATCTATAACTAATGCAACTAGTGGGTTTTAATTTCTATTTCACTGTATAATTAGAAACGGTTATTACCCAATAACGAATTCATTGTTTCCTATATTTGTAGTGTTTGTCCCATTAAAACTAAGTATTTTTTTTACTTAACTTAAAATCATCAAAGAAAATGAATAACTACATCGTTAATAATGTAATTATGACCTAATTGAATAAAATTTAGTATAAGAAAAGCTTCTGTCAATGACTTATTCAAGTTTTTCTCTCATTATAGTTATTTGTGTATCAAGGCCGAGGCCAAGTAAACTTCGGATAAGGCCGAGAAAGATCATTTGGCCGAGGTGCACACAACATTTTTAGGCGGCTGTCTCAAAAAGTAAAATAAAAATATTTTTAAAATTGTTTCATACAAATTACTGCAGACAAGGACAAAATTTTGCGAGAAGCCTAGTAGGCTGACATTTTTAATTCGTTTGACAAATGAAAAGTCACTGGATAGTTTATTGACTAGCCGTGCCGTTTCTGTCATTAGAAAAAATGAGTGATAGTGATAGCGATAATCCACCTGAAATTTATGAAGCTGCAAATGCAAGGTTGGAAATCTACGTCTGTTTTAGTTTTTCTTTAAGCCTAAATCCATTTCAAATATTATTATTAATGATCAATTAATACATAAGACCGTAAAGAAAATGCGGCCGTGAAGTAAAAGCGGCCAAAAAACATAAAATTGGCAAATGAGTACAAAGATATGACACTTTAGGAACGCTGTCAGATCCGTAAAACGTCACTCTGTGTGACAGCTGCCTAAAAAAAAACTTTAGTTGATTTTATGAATCAAAAAACAAAAATGTTTCTAGTGCCACCTATAGGTACTGCCGTACATAAAAGATAAATTCAAATTGAGTTCAACAAACTACTTCAACATGACTAAGTAATATAATTATCAATATTTGGTACAGATGTATACCCTCGTGTACACCTTTGTTGTAGTAGAACACCAAAGTAAATGGTCATCCATACAAAATGAAAACAGGATATAGATTGTCTTCTATTTAAGTTACGGGTTTAAATAACACATCATCTAAGTCCTACAATTTTATATTCATGGGCAACTTGACGTCTTCTTTCTTATTTTTCATCATAATAATGATAAAATATTAAAATAAAGATATTACATATATCTGTTTTTGAGAACTTTCCATATTTTGTCGTAATTTAATGTGAGTTTAGTACTTGCATGTTTTTCTGGTAGAGAAGTCATGCGATAACAATTGCCATATCTTAATATATTCATAACCAGTATTAATAAAATCTGATTCCATATGCTGTGGCTCGATCATTTATTAATGATGGTAAAAGTAATTACTAAAATATCTATTTCAGACTATGTATTAATTGCGATAATGCACAATACGGCTGTACTCGTATTTTAAAATTAGATTCCTTAGCGTCTCACTTAGAAGAATGTGAACATAATCCAAAAAGACCATTGCCCTGTGAACAGGGATGTGGCCTTATTATACCTAAGGATGAACTTAAGGACCACAATTGTGTTAAAGAACTTAGGGCACTTATCCACACACAGCAGCAAAAAATGAATGAATTTCAACAGGAACTGACTGAACAAAGATTTCTGATCGCAGAACAAAGACGAGAAATGCAGTTACTAAAGGTAATTTAAATCAGTCTAAGTAGAGATGTATTATTTTATTATTAGTGAGAGAAATATGCCAGATTACTAGCAGTGTTGTTGGACTAGTCATTACTGTCTGTGACAGTGTGAGACAATCAGTAATTGGTATAGTGAGTAAATAGATCATAAATATAGAATAATTGTTTAAGTTGATAATCTGAAGCATTTGGGGCAGATTTTATAATGAATTTTTTATTCAGTATTTATATTTTTTCCAGGATTTTATGAGAGCCATGAGAATATCTAATCCTTCCATGAGAGCGATAGCAGATGCAATGGAAAGAGATGAAGTACTGCGGTGGAGTAATTCTCTTCAGCGTGCTAGAGTAACTAGATGGGGCGGGATGATATCAACCCCAGATGAAATTCTACAGGTACAGGTATTTTAATATAATTACAATATGTTGGTAATTGTAATAATTATTCTATTTTATTTTATATTTAAAATTAGCGTTTTCTGTAGAAATAAAAGCAAATTCGAAATTTATTTTGACAATAGTAAGTTTTTGATTGATATTAAAAATTTAAAAAATTTCTGCCTAAAAATGACACTACAGGTGAAGATTTTATTTTAATTTTTTTAGCGAATGATAAAAAGGACCTTAACCGAAATGGGATGTCCACCTCATATATTAGATGATCTGATGGAAAATTGTCATGAGAGGAGATGGCCGCCAGGGTTGTGTTCATTAGAGACGAGACAAAACAATCGTAGACAGTACGAAAACTATGTATGTAAGAGGGTGCCAGGTAAACAGGCCGTCTTGGTGCTTTCTTGTGACAATTCACATATGGTGGAAGACATGATGGTTGAACCAGGTCTTGTCATGATTTTTGCCCATGGTATAGAGTAATTTAAATCTTAAAAAGATTTCTTTCCCTACGATCTATTAAAACGACATTCCAAGATATTGCAGCTTAAATTTTTTTATTTTGCCCTGTTTAATTTATGTTAATGTTACAATAAAGTGCCAAACAGTTATAGTTAGTACATAAAAAATTTCTGTCTCAAGTTTTGTCTAAGGTGGTTTATATTATGTCTTCATATGGCTTCGAAAGTTTCCGCTGTGATTTTTTTCTATAGAACTTTTACAAATTGACTTGTCTCGTATGAAAAAATAATGTAAACCAACTTTTGGCGCTGGAAATGTTTTTACACAACTGAATTTAACGCAAGAAAAATAAAGCCAAGCTGAATTGTTTAAGTTTAAGAATTCCATATTATAATATAAAGGTTTAACCACAAAAAGTTCCATATCAGTAAAACTGTAGATTAACTGCAAACAATCATTGTCATCGGTGACGTATTGAACAATTTTTCGAATACCCTAGCCGTATATCTATGTCGCTTATTGAATTTTCCTGAAGAACCTATAATGATTTTGAAGGCTTCCAATCCGTAAAACCAAGCACTATTTTTATTGTTATTAAAAAATATATATGGCAAGCAAACTAGTGAATCCTAATGCTTTGCACTTGCAGTGTATAATACATTTTTCGTTTACTTGTTTTCCACTATTTTCGTGCTTATCAAATCCTCTAATTTCCGTCGCCGGGTAAAATTCAATATCGCCACCAAAATCAGGGCAATTCTTGATATATTCCTAATGATGTTTTTATTTACTTGTTATAAAATTATTGGCTTTATTAAATATTAATTTGCTCTTCAGATATAGCGAATATGGGGCAAGATTTTTCTTGAATTCTTAATTTTCACCCTCAATCGCCAGTCTTTCTCTTATTTTTATGGTTTTGTATTATGTCATCTGATCCTATTGGACCTTTGTTCACTATTATCATTGTTTATATTTAAACAATGCTATTATCTATGACAGGACTATGTCTTCAGTTCGCAATAGAAATTTTGATATACCAGTGGGATTGCATTTTAAAGTTTCTGCTCTTTCCTCAAACTCTGATAACTCTTTGAGTGGCATGTGTAGTATTATTATTTTATACTTTATTTAGTATTTACTTTACTAAAAAATTATTACTGTGAATCTAAAGCAGTTTTCTAAATAATATATTCTAATATTCTGAAAAATATTTTTTATATTTTTGGACCTCGCCCATATACATTAACAGTTTAATCCAATTTTTTTAGTTTGGAAGGAGGCAACATTTTCTTAAATTAATACGAAATGTTAAAAATGTTTCCTATTTGACACAGACTCATTGACAGCCACTGTACTTCACCAAATTCTGTTCACTTTGCAAAAACGAAATTCATTATGTTCAGGAAATGGTTTTTGAAATTTTCTAGATTCTTAGTTGTAGGAGCATCATCTTTAATCAAAGATAATTTTTTCTCAGAAATAGGCAATTTAAACATTTTCATATGAGGCTTTGTAATCTGATCCCACTTAATTTGATTTTTTTAAAATCTTTGCCATATCAACTTGGTATAATTAACTAGAGTGGCCAATTAACCTGCGCAACTGAAAAATAAGCAAATATAAATTTTAAAAATCTAACTTTTAGTTCTATGCACATATCTTTTAGAAAATAGAGAGCAAGAAGATTATGTTATCCTTTGCTACAAATTGGGCTACATCACACATGACAAAAAAATCGCATATCAAAATCGAAATTTTTTTATACCACATGAAAGGATATTTGGCAATATGCAAGGTGTATGGGGCATTCTGTGACGAAACAATAAAGTATTAAATAAAAACGATCCTGCTTTCTAACAGAAATAGTAACTAAAAAATTCTATATTTTTTTAATAAAATAACTCGCTGTTAATATGTAATAGGACTAATGTCTTTCGTTATTATAAGAACTTAATTTGATATGTTTTTTAACTAACCAGTGGCTACAGTAGGGGGTTTCAAGATGCTTTCCTAAAAAATATTTGAAATGTCACTGGATATTAGTCAATCGATCTCTTATCATATATCCCATAATCCAATTTGAAGCCATAATTGTCACTTGAATTTACGTATAACATTCTTGACAAGCATGTATTCAGCAAAATAGGAAACAGTTTATAATTATTAAATTTTAAGTAGAGGAGGTCGTCTGTGGGCATCTGCTTTTAGAACATTTCCATTCAACTACCTCAATATCTCAATTTTCAATGACAAAATTTCTACGTTTCTTTACCCGTCCAAACTAGTGCTACTACATTTCCATGTATTCACCGGTCTTTCTCAAACCCTTAATTTTTCCAACTGTTTCTTCTATAGTTTGATGCTCTTACTGAAATGCTACATAACCCCTGACCCACTGACGGGCTACAAATATGCCAATCCCAAAAGATACCCCACACAGAGATTGATGAAGCACAACTTAGCTTTTTGGGTTTAGCCTACTCTCGTCCAACTAAAACTTAATATTATTTTACTTAAAATTATTGGCAATTGTTTTATTTGCACTAAAATTGCAATACCAAATGAAAGAAACTAATACTGTGTACTTTGCTATTCATAATAACTATTGCAGATGTGTTGTGCATCGTCTGCTAACTTTTCAATACCATACCAATTGTAACAAATATGTAATGATAACATTCCGCAATATATTTTGTTAAAATATATTATCGATTCATAAAGAAGTCGAGTCGTCCTCCTTTGAAATTAGCTAAATATTACAATTTTATCATATGCCACTTTGAATAAATTATTCTACATGTCATGATGTTATATGCTACTAAGATTCATTTTCTGAGGTAAATAAAATTTTATAGAATCGATTACTGGAAAAGTGTATTATGTTTTAAATTAACATGTCTTTAAACTCCTAGAAATCAGGACCCTTGTGAATATTGTCAGATTTAATAGAACAAAATTGTTTATTAAACTTATAAACTTCTGAAAAATGCAAACATCCAGCATTTTTATCGATTTCCACTTCAAGAAGGAAAGACCTATCACACACATGGGGCCGTGAGTGCGGAAAATTGAAGACGGTACCTACTTATTCTGACTATAAAGGCCTGAGGAGAATAAGATCAAGGGCAAACATACTAGATATTAAATTCTGCATCCATGAAAATAAAAAATTAAATACAATATACAGCAGTTGATGCAGCGCCATTGATGGCGACTTTTGTTTTCTTATTTGTGCGCCTAAAATGAAAAATTCAGCTTGACTTTAATTTATTAAAATCCTGGCGATTTGCGATTTATGTGCCCTGGGTAGTTATTAGTGATACTCCAATCTTTAATTAAAACATTTGTTATGTAGTAGACCAAACTGATATAGTAGTAATAAAAAATTATCAATGAATACCAATCAATAACAGCAGCTGACAGAAATTATTTGTATTAGGTTGTATTTTAAAAAGTGTATAAAGCTGAAACATGTCAAACCACTTTATCCTATGTAAGAGAAATGGAATTAGAACTCAATTTCATATAATTATTTTCTCTAGCAAAAAAGGTATCTTATAGTATTCTATGGTCGATAAAATGTGATATCCATGCCATACCTATAGAAATTTGATAATTGCGACTCACATTCGAAAATATATCGTTAGCCTACCTCTGTGTTAACAAAAACACAGGATCAAAATGAGAGATATACTGACTTCCTCTTATATTGGAAGTGTTGAATTATTATTATCATTATTGCTGTCTATCTCAATATTGTCTGATGAAGGTTTATACGATATATATCATTACTATTATTTTCTTCATCCTCACTTTCTGTTTCATAGGGTACTAAGGAATCTGTCCCCCCTAAACGAGCATACGCAGCAACGTTAGGTTCAGTAGAACTGTTTAAAACGTTATTATTGAGTATAAAATTTGGGCTTAAATCTAAGAACCGAATTATTAACCCTTCATTTGCATTGGATAAACAAATTACTAAATCTTGTCAATCAGTCTAAATTATTCGTATGCTTATTGTAACAATTAAACAGTCAAATCATATTATAATCGAGATTTTTCTTATTTTCCGAAGCGGTTAAGTATTTCTGATTATTTTTCTATAGGCTGTGTGCAGATCGACCAGTGCCCTATTGAACTGTGCATTCAACACGTGACTTTATGGCAAATATTGCGTTGTATGTATATCGTGTTTAAACAAAGTGATAAAAACGTATAATTTTTCATTGTTTAGCAGGTAAGATAATAGTTAATTGTTTTATACATGTGTGCTATGTATAATGAAATCCAAATTTAAATGATACGTGAATATTCGCAGGTGGAAATCGTACTTCACAAGGGCTTCAAAACAGTTCTCATCATACGATCGATTTTACACAATCAACGGTGAAAATATAAAGAACTAAGAAAATAATAACTACTGAGGCAGAAAGACCACGGTCGATAGCCTTTTGTACTTCGGTTCAATAAATATATTTACTACTACTGCTAATAACTACTGAAATGTTAAAAAAAATTCTACAATTTAACACCGGGGTGTCAAGATGTAGAAATTCGGTGTAAAAAATCGACGTGACTTAATTTTCAATCCGATATCTGGTGTAAACTAGAAAATAATGCGCCGAAAAGTGTCCTTTTCAAATGGAAAAGTGTGAAGTTTTTAATGATGTGTTAATGCCACAGAGATCCATCAGGACTACAGTGAATAACATGATTTATTATGTTATGTTAGGTTAGGAATTTACGCTACTGTTACTTAGACTAATTATGATACGGTCAGAAATCAATAAAATTTCGTTCCTGGGGAATTTTTTTGGTTGTTTGGACAAGAAATTACAGAGCATAAACTGTCACTTCTTGTTGATGTCATTGCAAATAATATCAAAACAAAAATATCTGGATCACTCTACTGCACGAATCACAATTTCTGGAGTTTTCTTGCGATTTTTATGATAACGCAGTGAACTACTGGCCGTTTTCGATTTGTCTCGCAATTGGGCCACTAGACCCTTCCTATTCGTTTGCAAATAATGAGTTTAGATAAAAAACACATTAATTATAACTAAAATGGTCAAGCGCTCATATAAACAACACGTATTGCAAGCAAACCAATAATTCGTAGAAGCGCCACTGGGAGCGTTGGAGTCGCTTACCTCGCTCGTCCTGCCTACCTGCACATGGTCTATAGGATAATACTGAGTATGCGTATAAACAAGTAGTATTGTAAAATAGTTATTAGTCATGCCGGGTCATATTATTTTCAGCTTGAACACTATTCCCATATATCTCCGAAACAGACTTTTTTTGTACATTGTAATATGTAATTCATTTAAAAATGTTATATACATACTAGCGTAGCCCAATTTCGTTTATTACGATATAAACAACTTAAGAAATAAATTCAATTGAATTAAAATAAGTCTTCCCCATGTTGACGTGAACTGTTCTTCATATTTTGAGCTGAGGACTCACCCCCTGAAATCTATGAAGTTATCCCAGACACCCTGTATAGGAAAAGTTCATGCCGAAGTTAATGTATACTGGGCGTTTGGGTAATGCCAGAAATCCATTTGAAAATTGTGAACAACTAACAAACACCCGGTACAAAACGATTGATTATATAAATCTATAATACGATTTATAGTTCGTCCTGCTGATGAATGAAGCTTTTCAACTAGCTTTTCAAAATTTGTCAATTATTTTGAAAGATACAGCTACTTACGTTTCTAAAGAACTAGTATCCAAGGCTAAGGATGCGAGAAAATAAACTGCGTAACCCTTTTTTCTTAGTGTTCCATTTCAATTTACAAGAAGTGTAAAAGATAGGTGTGATAAGAATGAAACAGTTACAGAATGTTTTCATTTGAGGTGTTATAGAAGTTATAAATAACTATCAACGATTATACACTAAAAAGATGTAGGTGCTAATATAGGCATCGATGAATAATTTACATACGACAATAACTACTTGCGAGTGTCAGTTTTACACCCAAATGTGTTTTTATCGGAAGCTTTGTGTTTGAAAAAGACTAACCATAATTTAAATTATTTAGACACACAATAATTAATAAATAAAATTCAAATTATTTGAAGGTTTCTGACCAACTATCGAGTACCTCCGACGACCCGCGTGACGTCATACTATTTGTTTACTTCTCCCGATAGACAAATTATCAAGGAAGTGACTGCTGCACGGTCCGAATACTTGACATTTGACATGTAGTGAATTGATTCTTGCTTTACTCACATTTTGTCAGCGGTGTGATGGCCTAGAGGCAACGAGCCGGATTTGGCAAGCAGAAGGTTCCGGGTTCAAATCCCACACGTTTTTTTTTTTTTTTTCCCTATTAAATGCATCAGGCTATTGCAAGTTAGAAGCCGGAAGCGATAGCCGGAGGCAGGTTAGATATGTTTGTTTTACCCTGATAAAGGAGAGCAGTTGAGGAAGAAGAAATATCCAGACCGTACGCTATTATTTAATGTAGACGGTCGGACCATGCAGTAGTCACTCCTCGAGTCACTCCCAATAATTATCAATGCTACTCACTGGCTGGGCGTCCATATTTACTAGTAGTACTTGCTGTCTTTTATGTTCTGAAGCTGTCTGTGTCGACTGTGTCTGTAATCTGTACTTCTATTGAAAACATGCAAGAAAAGTTTATTTCAAGAGTTTCAAGCGTTCTGTGTTTTTTATTAACTGGTTTAACAACTTTAACATATATTAATAGTTTAGAAGTGTTTTATTATTATTACAATGGCTGAAAGTGAGTTCGTAAAGGCACAAAGTGACAATTTCAGTTGTGTCTAAAGAACGTTTTCTATCTATTTGGCATTTAAATAATAATATATGTGGAACGATTTGATCTCTCAAAAATATCTTCTCATTTATATCGCATATATACTTTTTCATATCTTGTTCCAGCTCAAAAGACCAAAAAAATATGTTTTACTTTCAATACAGAGTAACATAGGCACCTAAACTTTTATTTATTAACAAAAATATTTCTCACTATCATATTATTTATTATTAGGTAAAGAATTACTTTGAAATGGTCTTCACAAACAAATTAACAAATCCTCTAGTGTTTTCAGATATCTCATTTTCATTTCGTCTCATAGCTCGAAACCACAATTTTCTTTTTTCTTTCAGTTTAGCACTTGATCCCACTGGCAATGAAATAGATACTTTTTCCGGTGTTCTAATAGATTTGATTCACATTGTGGCACTAAGCAGTATTTAGAGCACTTTAAATCAGGTTTTTCCATAGTAAATCAAAAAGTTAAAACGAATTTACGAGTAATAAACAGTAAACGGGCAGTAAACAATCACGCTCTTGTCGCTTTGACACCGCTGTTGTCAATGTCAAAAAAGTAAACAAATAGAGTGACGTCATAACATGGCGGTTGTGACGTCAGACCTGTTTTGCGAGAATAGCATTATTCAAATCCGATTTTATGCCAACAACATATTTCAAAAAAATTTATAATCAAAAGTGTTATTAAAACAAATAGAGAATCTAATTTTATTGATATTAAAATATGTGCGTGATCCCTATTATGACACGTGGTTAGTGTATATTGTGGGTACAGTCAGTCTAACTTATTTCTATGACTAGAGTCTTTCAAACGAGATTAAGTTATGAGCCAGCAAACTACGGGTGATCCTTTTCCGTTAGTAAGAAGCTGGCAAATTGCTACTGTTAAATGCCTTCCAATAATTTCTATGTTTGCACCCTATGGTCTTTTATATGAGAAGAATATGTATTGTCTTAAAAGTTATTTGAGGCATCTTTTAATTTACTATTTGTTCTTATTTGGGATTTACTACTACACTTATTTAATATAATAATTTTCATTTGTATTGAACAAATACTTAGTATCCAACATAAAATGTATAAATATTTGATACGCTTATTGTCGACAAAATAAAAAACCATTTTTTTTTTTGTTACATTTGTATCTTCTACTATATCCGTTTGATCTATTGTACTGAGCGTCTAATGTTCTGTCTTTATTAATAACAATCCTCCAGGGTATTCCCTAATAGAAATTATGTCAAGACCCGTTAACTGGTAGTTTAAACTATTGTATCATAAATTTAGATATGAGTAAATTGGTTCATAACCCAGTTACTAGGACCAAAAACCCATATGTATTTCGGAAAACTTCCAGAAGGGTAAAAATTTTATTCATAGTTTCCCATTGAAATACCATTTTAAAGGGGGCTACATTGGCATGAATGTCATCAGAGGTTATACAGTAACCGGCAGCCAAGTACGGACACGTACGAACTTATGGCTGACTAGACATTTCATATTCACGGGTGCGACAGATTGAGTGCTCAACAATTTAAATAGAGGGAGCGAGCGCTGGCGTCAGTAAGATCGCGCTGTAAGTCGGTTGCTCATTTAATTCGCATGTAAACCCGGCGCTGCGGTCGTAGTTGGCTGCTGGTTGCTGTATACAGGCTTATATATCGTTTAATTTTCTACAAAAGAAACGCGATTAATTTTTTCCATAGTGTAATAGACTTCGATACGTCGAAATATTGAGTCGTTCCCATACCACCGTGACAATACCAAGAGGACAAACTTTTCAAAATTAAACTTTGTTAAATACGCGCTACGTATACCAAGCACGTTGTGTTCAGATTGCCGTGGCGACTATAAATAAAATGAACAGCTTGTTTTTGAGAAGATTAAAGTTTCTAATTCCACCTCTCTGACAGGAAGCCTAACATTTACGAAGACAATCAGTCCTACCATTGAGTAAATAATAATAAAGAGGCGCAACTGTCAAGGTTTCAAGATTTTAGTGTTGTTTTTTTTTGGCAATAAGTACAGAATTATCCACAATATTCGGCTATGCAGCCGAATTACAAATACCTTCTCGTAGCACTAAAAATTGACGACAATCCTGAAGTTATTGGCAGACAAATACAATACTAAAATCTCGAAACCTTGACAGTTGCGCCTCTTTATATTATTTCTATACTCAATGGTCCTACACACTTTTTAACTCTTTGTGATGGTATATTATAGGAATCAAGAATATGTACTCAAATTTTAGGGTACCGTTTACTTTTCATTTAAATAGAGTGGGTAAAAATTTCATCCTTCTGGGGATTTTACCAAAGTTAAATGACGTAGTAATTGGACTAACAATTAATAGACTTTTTAAAATTTTTAATATCATTCTACTTATGTAACCTTGAACGTACTGATGTATAATTTTGAATTGTTTATGTATATAAAAGTGTTTTATATTGATCTAAAATGTGTTGAAGTGGTTACACCAATATATGAAATTTTATACAAAATTTTTTTAATCTTTTGTTTTTGGTGCTTTTTATATCCAAATATTTTGTTGTAGAAATAATCTTGTAAATATATACAGAAGAAATTATATTTAAAAAATAATTTAATTTGTGCTGAAAACATCCTTTATTTTATTTATTTGTATGTTTTGTTATTTTTAATGCTTTTTAGTGCATGATATATGTTTGATCTCAAAAATGTATTGAAAATAAGTCTTTCCTACATCCAACGTGAATGGAGTTGGTTTGATTTTACACTAGTCAACATGTCTATGAGAGAAGTTTGTGATTTCTATTACTACAGTGTGATTAAAAATTATGCATCGCAGTTCTCCAGAATAATTCATAATTAAAATGTTATTTAATTAATAATTATTGTAGTAACTTCTTACAATTAATTGAATAACTTATTATTTTTTATCGACGCTATAATTAATTCTGCAATTTTAGGAAAAGAAAAAATTTATATAATCTGCTAAAATTTTCTGGATATATGTTATGTGTCAGTAGAATAAAAGATTGTTTAAGGGTATAATTTCCACTTTATAATAATTATTGTTATATTTACAGCCCTGATAATTTGTGTTTTGAATTTTTAATCACAATTTTAAAATACAAGTCATAAATGATTGGGCTTTTGCAGTTTTGTTTTGATTATATTTTTATACTTAATATTCTTTTATAATACTGTGTTTATTATAAATACTTAAAAAACTCAAATACATAGTTTTTTAACAGTCTTTCATTTATTTAATTTATTATATAGTACTTAACACGTATATACGCCCCTTAAATTCATCAGGTTCTATCAATGTCCAAGCAACTCCCATAATGGAAAAAATTTCTATTTCTAATTTTTTTTTACACGTCTGGCCACTCAGTTGTTTCGGATACAGTTCAGTAAGTTGCACACATCTCCCCTATACCGCCTCGGACTACCGTGATTCGTTGAATAGGATCATGCTTTGGGAGCGCACGTGTCTCGTTCCATTTTTTGTGAACCGACAGAATACCTAAAGTGCATTGCTGTTTTATTATTTATTCCACTTCAACCTTGTTAGGGGAGATTGGTGCAACTTACTGAACTGTATCTGAAACAACTGAGTGACCAGACGTGTATTTCATATATGTGTTATATATAGCAAATCTACTTTCCATATAGACCACTTGTGTATGAAACAGACATATAGTAGAAGTGAGAGCAAGAAGGCGGAACTGCGTGTCGATCCCAGTCGTCACTGAATGTATAGTGCTCTCACTTCTACTATATGTTTGTTCCATACACAAGTCTATCCGACGAAATTATGTGTACATTTGTAGAGATTTTTAACACTACTCTAGTGCAGTATATTATCGGGGATAATTTCAATGTTGAATTTAGTTTATATTGGCTCCAAATATGAAACTTTTTCGTTTTTTATAAAATAAAAGAGCACATTCAGACAATAAAAAAACTGTTGAGGCGATTATGCCAGCTATGAGAATGTAAATGCCTGAAGCTACATGTTCTCTGCCCACACTTGAATACCCAGTGGTATCCACCATCGGAACGGGAAGTAAGTTTCTTGAGAGCAAATTTTGTGTTATTCCTTTTTCTTCTAATCTTAACAGTCTAAAATAATCATTATTAAAATACATGAATGTAACATTATGCCTTTTTTACTCTTTATTTATAAGGTGCCTCCATGAACTGTTACGAGTAACGCAAAAGCTTTTATCATATTGTAGATTTGGCAAGTCGGTGGTTAAATAAAGAGGTATTTGGGACAGTTGAAGATGTTGTGCCTTGTACTGGTTAAATAATATCTCTGGAACTACAGCTACTGTGTAATCATTATCCAACCATTTAATGAGTTCTTGCAAATTTTCCACGTAATGTACTGTTTCCTAAAATATATTTTAAATGTAGAAAATCAAACATTTAAATATTTTTTACACCAAAACTATCATATAACACAAACTGAAATCAAATCATCCCATCCGCTTCAGTCTCACCAATGATAAAAACAGTTCCGCGGTTCCTTTAGGCTCTGCAAGAAAATTTGTACAATTTCCTGGACCTATCCCCTCTTTATTTATATAAATGAGAAATTACTAGTCATTCCTAATAAATTATTTTCTATTGTTTTTTGTTCACATATAAGTTGCTAAAAATATGATTTTCTTACCGTATTTTATCCACACTATTTATGAAAATGAACCAGTATGAAACCTACATGTATGATACTATACACACTTGTGACCAACGATTAATTATTAGGACTAAGCTTTGGATTAAAATTCACATTCAGTATTTACTCTACCACACTACCAATTATTATACAACTCCCCCAAATTCAGAAATCCTGAGCCTGAGGGGTTACACTTGGAAAAGAAACAAACAGTAATAGACGAATGTTGATATTATTTTACTTCGTGATTTTCTAATAATTTTTTTTATATTTGGTGAGATTGGTGATAATGTGTTGATCTTTAAAATTGGATTAAATCGGCAATCAGAATTATACAGGGTGAGTTTGCAATACACCAAAATGTTTTGTAATTCGTTATTAATGAATACCCAGTGTTTTATATAATTTACAAAAAATACTATGTTCTTTCAACTTAAATATTTTAAAATCGCTATAACTTCTGAACAAAGAAAGATAGGTTTATATGAACAATTCTTCATGAAATTAAATCTACTTTTCACTGTCAAAATTATACCAGACTATAGTGTTTTTTAAAATAGCTCTAACGTATTTGTTCTTTCTGCTAGTATTTTTCATTTTTAAGGCCAAAAAAATTTTTCAAAGAGTAGTAATTAATCTACTAAATTTTTGTGACGTCAAAAACGGATAGTCATTGGGATAGGTCGTGTACATCATATGACTATATTTTGTTTTTGTAGATTTATTTTCAGTTTTATTAAAATTTTTGTAGTTTTAACTTGGATCTATTATAATATTTTTAGAAACTCTCGCAAACAGTAGATATATAAAGTTTTAATGTAGATTATTAAAATAGATGGTTAATTATAGGTTGGATTTCCAACCAACAAAAATAATCTTATTTTATTAAATTAAGATTTGTAGTTGATAGTAGAGGAACCAAACAGAAATTTTGATAAAAGCGACATACCTAATATTCGAAAATCGTAAAAATGCAAGTTTTTGAGGTTAATGTTGTGACGGCACGTGCACAAACAAACTTGTTTGGAGTTCAAGCAATGGCAAGACCGTCCGTTTTTGACGTCATTAACGAAAAACTGGCGGGACTTTTGAAATTGATATAACTTATTTATATTTAAAGCAACTGTAAGAATGATATATTATTGGAATTTATTGCATTATTATATTTAATATGTATTCAAATTTAACGTAAATCTATTAAAAACCCTTAATTATTAAGGTGTAAGAGCCCATTATTAGGGTTTGTTAAGTTATGTACTGTTATTTTGTTATTTTACTTACAAATTGGCCCCTCAAGCTTTCAGTGTTTTGGTGTGTATTTGTTAGACTAATTAAATTTGTGCTCTCGGAACAGAGCTTTGACAGGTCCAATCTAAAGTATGCATCGCCTTGAACTAACAAAGATGTGATTCCTGCTGCAAAACATGTGTATAATAAATAAGCAGTCAAGTAGCCTATAAAGAATATGGTGCAACTTGAAAATCCACTTGGTGTGTGACTTAATCCTGAAAAAGAATTATAATTTTGATCTTTATACTCTGATGGATCTATTCCATTGCATATAAACTGATGTTTTTGTTATTATTTTCTGGTTCTAATAATTCTGACCTTGTTGACATGCTGCCGCAATTATCCATAATGTGATGTCAACCCATGACCATGATTCGTGTTTGGGATGTATCTCTGCGTACTTTCTAGTAGATATTCTTAAGCAAATTGCAAATACAATTAACATTATCAGAAAAACAATCCCTAATTTACCTGAAAATGTTAAAATAAATATATCTTTTGGAAACTTCGGTTTATAAACCAGTAAAAGTCTGAAAATAAATGTTTTATGTAAAATGTATCACCATTTTGAGATCCATGATTTATTATAAAAAATATATTTGAGTCTGAATTATAATTAAATTTTCAAAAAAAGAAGAATAATTCTTCAAGGTTTGGCTATCTGTGAGTTACTATTTTGAGGGTTTCAAAAAATTAACGGCCTTTATCTCACAAAACTTTATTTACGTTACACTACCTAGGTTTCGGTCACTTTATTGACCATCTTCAGGTGTATATAAAAGCTAAAATATCATTTAGAGTTAAAAGTTATTTTTACAATTATTTAAAAACATTATTATTACAGAATTAATTACTTACTTTAATACTATGTCTTCTTCACTCATTTCAACATTTTAGGTTTAGTCTAAATATTTTAATTTTCTATAAGAATATTGATTTTGTTTATTGTTAACTATTTTTGAATATAATTTTATTTTACAAATTTGCTATTTAATTTATTAACTATAATATATTTGACTCTTGTTAACAACTCGTGGTTTCGGAAATAAAATGAAGTAAAATTTGATTAAAAAATTTTCATAAAAAACTGTCTTTACAAGCCATTCTATTCGTCAACATGTGAGTGCCCTCTAAATAATTAAATTATTTAAAAAAGTTTAAAAACTTGCGTAATGGATGAGATGACAAGGTTCAAATACTTCAAATGTCGAGTTTCACACAAAATATAGAAAAATGGAAGTGATCCGTTTTCCTTTGTTACCCGGTATTGGTTCATTTCCCCATAAATTACATTAGCATATATTTTTTTATCATCAATTTAGTAATATCAACATATTGGCAAAATCGTGTATAGGTAATAAATTTCCATGTATACGGGTGTTTCATGACAAACTGTACATATACTTCTAATGATGATAGAGAATCCCTTGACCATTCACGAATGGGTATAGAAATTTGTCTGTTGCGCTTAATTACTGAGATACAGGGTGATAAACTACTTATGGCCAATATTTCTTTTGGCCAGAACTTCCTTACTATTTATCACAATTTGTTCAAATTTTAATACAATTTGTGTACTTATCACAGTTGATATAATGCCGTTTTTAATATTTAAAAATTCCAAGACTGGATTTTTTTTAAGATTTATTTTAGATAATAAATACATAGATACTAAGGCTAAACACATTTATTTCTTATTTAAATCATTTAGTTAAGCAAATTATAATTTTGTATCTTTCATTTCCCCATTTCGCCAAATTCAATCACTTGTAAAAAATCAATAAATGTGCGACAAAAAATCTGTTCACATGCTTTCGTTTACTGCTGTATGAACTTTTATAACTTTCCATATAATTTGAAGGAATATATTATACAGGGTGATTTTCAATACAGAAATAAAAAACTTGAATTAAAAAAGTCCGGCCCTGGAATTTTTAATTATTAGATTTATTTTAGATAATAAATACATAGATTCTAATGTTATACACATTTATTTCTTATTTAGATAATTTAGAAAAGCAAAATATAATTTTTTATTTTTCATTTCCCCATTTTGCCAGATTCAATCGCTTGTAAAAAAATCAATAAAGGTGCGACAAAAAACTGTTCACATGGTTTTCTTTACTGATGTATGAACTTTTATAATTTCCCATCTAATTTGACAAAAATATCATACAGGGTGATTTTCTCTACAGAAATAAAAAAACTTGAGTTATAAAAGTCCGGTCCTGGAATTTTTAAATATTAAAAACGGCATCAGATCAACTGTGAAAAGTACACAAAAATTGTATAAAATTTGAATAAATTGTGATAAATAGTAAGGAAGTTCTGACCAAAAGAAATATTGGCCATAAGTAGTTTATTACCTAGTATCTCAGTAATTAAGCACAACAGACAAATTTCTATACCCATTCGTGAATAGTCAAGGGATCCTCTATCATCCTTAGAAGTATGCACAGTTCGTCATGAAACACCCTGTATAAAAGTACCTACTAAATAAATTATCATGCAAACGTATTAAAGCGACTTACTTGCTTTGTATAGTGTTATATAGGTTTATAATATCAAAGTTATATTGATAATAATTGTGGTGACAAATCACCATATCTACTTCGTTACGTAAAAAATATTCTGTTATTGTACTATTTAACAATACATATTTAACCCTGAAATAATCATTAAGTTATTATTCCCATAATTATTTTCAAAAGTTTATAGCAGTGATTTAATAAACTAAGTGCCCATAGTTAAGCGTCATAATTTCACTGTTCAGTTTGTACAATTCCCTTTCCTTGATTGATATGCATTGTTTATAAATGACTTTATTTAGGCACTATACAAGCATAATAACAAAAACATAACATTCAATTTGACACACCCACATTGATGTTTCATCTCTAAACACACAATTATTAAAGCTACCGGACCCTCGTTTTTTGATTGATGACCATAATGAATGAATTTTGTGGTGAGTTAAAAAAAATTTTTTTCCAATAATTTATTTTTAGACGCTTTAAATTTTGTAATTTAAATAATGTATTAAAAATATTTGGTATTTGTATATAATATGGAAACATATGTTTATAACCGCATATACATACTTAAAATGTAACTTTTTCTGCAACCATTTAATAATTTCAACGCTAAATCCTTCGTAGTATCCGGACTCTGTAATTCTACAGTCAAATTCGGTATCTTTTTGTATAACCAGTCCAATAGTTAAAAAGGCAGGTATATTTAACGTTTCATAACTGACGTCAAAATAATATTTATATTCTATCCATCTTTTTGTAGTGTTATCATTGTCATTTAAAATTGTTAAAGTATAATTCTTCACCTTTTTGCCTTGTATAAATTGTTGTATTGCACCATGAGAATATATTTTATCTATCAACAGTACTATTAATAACATTAAAAAGTGATTCATTTTAATATTTCAATTGGAGTGAATAATTACACTGTATGAGTGATGAGCTAAGAAAAATGCCAATATCACTGGGCGTTAGTTAAGTAACTATAAGATAATGGGTCTACTATGTATTACATTAGTATAATTAATATCAAATATTTGCTGTTAATATAATTCCTTTATATAGCAATTTTAATAGAGGTTTATTGATTCCCTTTTTTCAGTCAGAATGTATACATTGCAAGGAAATTAATGAAATAATTAAATATAGGGTGTGTGAAAAGTGTGAATAATCATGTATGATTTTTTTTTTACAGTAAGTTTTACAAATAATCCAGCATAGACCACAAACAGTGGATTTGCCTATAGGCACAATGGGTGGGTGCACACCAGGTCATCCATCAAAATGGGCCGCAGCAGAGTCCTTTTATTTTATTATTTGTATACAAGCCATTTTCTGTAGATGTCTTTTAATAATCTTATGTAAATGGTCTAATCACATTGATCACTGAAACAGTATTATTAAAGAGTTGAATTTAATTTCGACCCTTCTGGAAAGAATTCTCATGCTGTGCTTTTTGGGTATTTTAAATCCATACATTTTGGATTTTATTTTCGACCTCCTTGGAACAATAGTCACGCTGTGCAGTGTTGAGAATTTTTACTTCAACTCCTTTAGAGAAATTGTTACACCGTACAGTTTTAGAATTTTTTTCTTTTGTTTAATTTTGGAATATCATTTTTACTCCATGCAGTATGGTGGCTTTTAAGTCTATGGAGAAAAATGTTTTAAGATGCATCTGAAGTTGGATATTAACCTGACTTATTCGAACGACGAACAATACAATTAGATTAATTTTAGAATTTTTTTGATCCCTTTGTAAAAAAAGTTCACAGCTCAAGTGAACTTTAGTGGTTAACCTACCGTTTAGACTGATTTTAATAATTTTGACCCCTTTGTTAAAAAAGTTCAAGGCGCAAATTAACTCTAGTGATTAACCTATGGTTCATTTGGACTAATTTTAGAATTTTTTTGAACCCTCAGGAACAAAATCACAGCACTAATGAACTTTAATGTCCAATCTACGATATATTTGGATTAATTTAAAAAAAAAATTTTAACCCTGGGAAAAAGTATTCGCAGTATTAATGAACAATGGCTAGCCCGAAATTATGAATGACAAGAATAAACGGAAATATTTTTTTAAGAAAATCAAATGAACAGCAAAATAGCAAAAATAAAATGAATTTCTTACCCATTTACATAAATCAAAGTCATATTCTTTTCGGCTGGCCAGCTTTACCTAGTGCAGTTGTTTAGGACAGTTGGAGGTGGTAAAATACGTAATTTTGACGCCACAAAAAAGTGCCAAATTCAAAGTTATTCTATTCATCTGCCCGAGTGCCCGATGCCATTCATTTCAAGATTAATATTTCATTTTGTTTTGTTTTTAATGAAATTTATAATCTATAACCTAACCTGTGCTATAATTTCATACGTTAACATATTATTGTTATCATCAAATTGCCAAGGTAACCCTGGTGAAGCAGTCTTTCACTTCTTTCTGATTTTACTGTATCAGATTTAATTATTTCATCTGATTTTAAATGATCAGAATTAGACAATCTTACCAAATTTTGCGCCATAGGAATAGATAGAATTTCATTTACAAATTAAAGTTAATTTCATTGAGATTATAAACTATTAATGAAAATTAATCTGGTTTACCATGAGATAATTTATATAGAGTTTGACATCTTTTTTTTTTTAAACTCAGCTTAACCAGTTAAGAGTTAGATGGAACTAGAAACAACAGAATTATTTTAAACATTTATTCATATGAATCATATGGTTATTTTACATAATAGTTTTAGTTTACTAGTACTGGTCCTTTCAATATAAAAATATATACATTATTTGCTGCTTTTGTATAACTAAATTATAAGCCTTGCAAACATGACCAACACATAATAAATATATAAAATTAATTGAGTAGTTGAAATACGTTATAAGTAGTAATTTATTTAATTACTTTATTAATAATCTTATTAATTAATATATTGGCAAAAATGGTAATAAGAAAACAAAATGCTAATCAATGCAATATTTTATTTATTCTTACGATAGCTAACTAATTAGTCGGACAAAATCCAATTGTAATATTACTGTCAATGTCAGTCATACTAGCTACAAGAGGCAGAGGCTCATTATTGATTTCAACATTTTTTATGCAACCAATATATGGTGTTCTAGACACGATTCCTCTAACTTTTTTCAGAAACCGATGTCCTCCTAAGAATAGAGCACTTCCTGTATCTGTAGAAGTAGAATGAGCGGCTCCAATCTTGGGGTCAGAAAATAAGTTGTCAACTGACAAGGTTACTACATTCTTAGATTTGACAGCTGGAAAATAAATTGCAGTTTAGTGTTACATATTTTAATATAATTACGGAGGAAACAGAGGCGAAAACGGGTATGTTTGAACTGAAATGAAATTTTCAAATGATTTATAGGTTTTGTTGATGTTTTAATTCGGAAGATAAGTTACTAAAAATGAGCCAAGAAAATTTTGAAAATCTCTTGTATACAAGGAAACGCCACTTACATTAACGTTTCTTAATCGATTTAAAAGTTTGTAATAAATTATTGTTTGCAACTTTCTTGGCAGACTTTTAATTTTAGGGGAACTACCAATTTTTTGTCAAGAATAAATGTCTCGTATGATGCAGAACTATTATGATACTGTACATGCAAATACATTTTTTTCTAAAAGAAATATTTTCCTTGTGCTTGATTGTTATTACCTCAAATTTCTGCACAGATATAATTAAAATCATCTAATTACCTTGGATATTGTGCCATTGTCCATCACACAAATGATAACGATTGTTGGGAGGATGAAATACAGCTGTCACAGGTCCCTTACCATTTTCTACAGTAAGTCTCAGTTGACCATTATGTAACTCCAAGACATAATAATCCTTCTTGCCGTGAGCGGCAACTAAAACTCCTGAATCCACTCTGGGTTTAATATCCATTTTAATGTTAAACATTTGTCCAACTTTGAACTTGTCTTTAAGTTTCATGAAAGTATGGGTACCTCCAGAAAAGAATGTGCCGATTTCAACGTGATCTGAACAAGGTATTACACCATGTGCATTAGGTTTCTCCATGGGCTTATTGTTCATGGCAAAGTTACGTATGCAACCATTAAATGATGTAGTCGTATTCTGAATAAAAATAGAATAGTTAGCTAGATTTTCGTTTTACGTATATGATTACTTCAGCCATAGTAAGTGAGATCGTAGTTGCGTTGGTAATTTTAGTTTGCAGAAGCTCCAGTTCAGAGATTTTTTTACTCTGCAGCAAATACCACTTTTAAAACTATTTGATATTGCCAATATAAAATGTGTATTTTTCATTGCCACCTTAAAAACAAGGCCTCGGCACTGCGGAATGCCAACAGCATAAACTGGCACAGCAACATATCAGTTGGGATATTTGAGAGAGGAATATAACTATGATCGCATTCTTTTGGATCTCAATATTAATACATTAGAGCATAGAAGATTGGAAACTGACGCGTCCATTTTACACAAAATACTAAATAGCCATCCAGTGCCTAGACCTTACAAGCCTAATAAGATTTAATATGAACGATAGTCTATCGTCGATAGGACTCGAAATTTTGATATATTTCATGTGCCATTTCATCATACTAATTACGGAGAAAATGAGACACTGACTAGAATATTAAGAACGGCCAATTCGATTCACAATAATATTGAGTTTTTTGGAACTTCTAAATATATCATCTTTTAAGTAATCCGAAAAACAATTAATATAATCACTTTTTCTAATTTTGACATATAAAATGTCACTTTTCAAAACTGACGTAAGTGTCAAAACGTTCTACTTTTCATCACCAGTTAGGAAAGTTAAACTTTTCCCAACTGGTTAGGAAAAGTTCGTTACGTCACCAGTTAAGAAAAATACAGAACCCTCAAGAAGAAATAGAAACAATGTACCTATATTCAAAACATGATACTTTTTTAATTATAAAATATTAACTATAATTTGTAAAATTTGTCAAATTAACTCCTGAAGAAGTTTTCTTTGTTGAATTTGCCATGATATTATGTGCTGCATTATGCACTAAATTAATAACATTTGTCATTTGTCACTTTTGACATTAAAATTAAATGCGTAATAACAGAAACAAAGGTAACTATGATTACATGAATATTTAATTTTGTATGATTTTTAAACATTTTATTTAAAGAATTTTATTTTTAAATGTTTAAAATTAGAAAAAATATTGTATGTAACACGTTACGAAATACTATTTTGTGTGACTCGTGTCATTTTGCGGGAACTCGTTTCGCTCGTCCCGCAAACACCCACTCGTAACACAAAATAAAGTCTTTCGTAACTGGTTACATAAATAGCTATTGTATTATGTATTATTTCGGCTCTGTGTAGATTTTCTTCTGTATTTACTCTAAATATTATATGTATTGTTTACTTTTGTAAAAAGGGCTTGTCACGTAAATGAATAAATAAAAAAATAAAAATAAAAAATATATTTCTTACCAGGTTTGCCTGTACTTGATTGTAATCCTCAGGACGAAGACCACCAATGTAAAATGGTACATATAGTTCCAACGATACAGTCTTCTGTGGTGTATTTCCATGAGTAATATCAGTTTCGTCGATTACCAATTTCCCAGCAGACCCATTTCGGCTGAATTCAACTAAATGCCAGTTATTATCATTGTATGTAGACTTTGATTTACTAATCATATGAGTGAGGTTCCCTTTAAATGTAAATATCACCTAAAATATATGTAGAAATGAAATCCAAAGAAGTCAGAAATCCATAGAGGTAAATTAGATAAAATAGTAAAAGTAAATTTTACTATTTACGTCAAAGTTTGTTAGTCCTATATCCTCTAATGTCTTAAAAAGCAATATTAAATTATTTGTTTTCTACATTCGCAGTACTGGATTTTCATCAGTTAAATGTAGATTTTTGCAAATAAGCTCTGAAAAGAGTTTTTATGTCTTTTTAAGACATTAGAGGATATAGGACTAACAAACTTTGACGTAAATAGTAAAATTTACTTTTACTTCTTATTAAAATATATGTAGTTGTCTTTCATTAATACTGTGTTTTTATATTTGCACACTACATAGGAAAGCAGCAATCATCTGCACTCGTACATTCGATAAGGAAGAAAGCATGGACGCATGACGCATGTCTGCATCTGTAGCCTGTGGCCGTCGTGCATCGATTAGACAGACGACCGCGGTCGCATCTCACGAACTTGACGGAACACTTTCCTATGTATGGTTTTAGAGTGAAAGCACGGTATGTAAAAATTACCTTTAATTTTATAGAGGTGTATCGAAGTAAAACAAACTTCAGGGATACAAAACATCCCAAATATTATAGGGAGGAACTTGCTGTGGAGTGTCATACCACAGTAGTAGGTGAGTGTAAGAAAAAATTAAATTTAATTTTATAAACAAGATGCATAACTATACTGGGTGTCCCACTTATCTTGTTCACCATGGGTATCTTCTATAAATTTACATTATGAGCCGCCATTGACGGGCACATAAAGAAAATTGGCGCTTACACAAAATAAAACAGGAGGGAATTTTTTTGGGGGCGCAAAATTCGAATCTTGCCCTGGGCGCTCATGACCTTAGCTACGACGCTATACTTTCATCTTTAGTTGAACAAATTACTATGATTTTAAAAACAATTAATTTGCATTTATTATTTACGTCAGGTCCATAGATATTATTAATGCTATTTGTTAGAATATAGATAAATAAACTTACGTGTCCATCCATTAGATATATTGCAGCATAATCTTTATGAGCATGATCGGAAATGTAAAACAGAATACCCTCTTTTTCTTTAGTTCTAAAATCAAATCTGAGATCAAATGATTTTTTGTATTTTCCTCGAGGTATATTATATTCCAATCTGCTGATTTGATGGGTGCCTATAGAAAAAAATTAATAACATTAAAACTAGGAATGCAACAATTACAATTCTGGTTAAGCATAATCTGCGATTATCGGCATTTTTCAGATTAACCAATCGCCGATTATTGGCGCGATTAATCGTTGATTTTACAGAGAGGTGACAAATGACAACTTACAGATTCTTTGTTTTCTAAGTAACTTGTCTACAGGCAACTTGAAGTATTAAGAACTACCACTTTATGATTTATATTATTTTTTATTTTTGTTTTGTTGAATACCATAACCATTAAATAATAATAATTGTATTCATAATCGTACGATTATGAAAATGATAATCTTTATCATATTCGTAAAGTAGCAATCTTTGTATCACTAATTAAAACATAATTAGAAGTGTCATTCTTGAATGTGACTGTTTAATGAGCTCATTTAGAGTACATTTCCTTCTTTACAGTACCTGACAATGTCTCACAAAGATATATAAGGCAAACCAGATCGGTATGTCTGCTGCCACCTTATAAAGTTATTATTAAAACAATACTGTGTAGCTAATGGAAATTTGTAATAATGAGATAATATACTTACCAAATCTGTAACCAACAGTTAATTCACTTTCTTTCGTAGGATTTATCGGAAGGGCACATCCATCGGTAGGAGGTGGTTTGGCAGTAGTTAGGAGTACATGACCTGGAAGTTTTGTTGCAGGTGTAGGTATTTCATTTATGATTGGAACTGATTTTGTTGTAGGTCTGTCTGCGGGTTTGGTGGCAAAATCATTTCCACCATCGCCTCTAACACCGGCAACTGTCGAAAATAAAATGTTGGTAGATAAGCATTGTAAATAGGTGAAATTGGAAACAATTGCCCCCATCTACTAAGTTGCTGGTTTACAAATTAGAATCAAGTCAGATTTCACTCGGTTACCATCTAGTTGTGAAATTTCGCACGCGTACCTATGTTGGTAATATTTTTACCCACTTGTATTATAAATATCTATTACATCACAAAACGAAACTTAGAGGTTCGAAGGTGATCAGATACCGCCCTAGTTCTAACCATAATTTTTTGTATAGAATTAAAGAATACTTACTGGATCTGTATGGATTTTCCGTCGTAATCTCTGGAGGCATAGTAGTAGAAGATGAGGTAGGAGTTGTAGTTTTGAAAACTGGAACTGAAATAGAAAAGATGTATAACGCAATAAATGTCTGTCTCTTTGAAAAACGATTGCGGTCAAGGCACAATAGAGCGTTACTTGGGTCTCTATCTACTGCCTGCCAGGTTTTTTTTTTATTTTTTATGATATGTTATTTTGTAAAATATTTATACACGCTTTAATTATGGCCAGGTGAATTAATAGACATAAATAAATTATACCCATTTAAAACCAAATTTAACCATTATATTATAATAATTTAATAATTTACCTGAGTGGTTATAATTATGTTTCGCAATATCTAAAACACATTTATCTAAAATCTCTGCAGATCTATCAGTAGTGTTTGCGAAGTTTTTAACTTTGCCATTTACAGTTAAATCAGCTATACACCCATGGAATGCCACTGCTGAACCGACTGTTCCCGGTTTTGGAATAATACTTCTCGGTAGGCCTCCCATGTACATATTGGCATACATCACATGTAATGGTGCAGGTGGATTATCAGTACTAGAAATACATATATAAACACACACCATTCTTGGTATAAAAGAAAAAATTAAATCAACTTACACTTTAAAACCATAATCATCGGAGTCAATTCTTAACATCATATCATTGTGTATGACTGAAACAACATGCCACTGGCTGTCATTAAAGGTATCTTTAGAAACAAGTTCTATTTTTTGACTTATAACAATCAGGTGTCCATCTCTTAGTGCCAGAGATATACCATTTTCTTGTTCAGTATCGGTTACATAGAATATGAGGCCATCTTTCTCTTCAGTTTTAAATTTAAGACTAACTTTAAAGTTGTTGTTGATCGATAGATGATCCCAACCTACATATCCAGGTATATTTTTGGCAAATGAAACCATCGGAGCGAACTAAAAAATACCAATTTTAAATATACGATTACTTAGTTAGTATTTAAATCTACCTTAGCTGGACAACCAGGGGTCACATCATAAGCTTTAATATTATTACGAAGATCAACAGGTTCACCCAAAATAGTAACATTATTGATGCATCCATCAAATTTAACGTTAGTAACGTCAATGAAATCATGAATACGGGGATATCCACCAAATGAGATTGTTTCGATAAAGTCCACTTGAGTCCCACTAATTGGATTTGTCCTGTCAACTACATCCTCGCTATCAACTTCAAATTTGCCTTTTGGTCCTTCCCTGGCAGCTGTAATTTTATGCCATCTTCCATCATTATAGTTTTTAGACGTAACCCATCGTTTTGTAGAAGCCCCTAAATTATACTGAAAAAAAAAAAGTAAATAGCAGATACAGAAAGTCTGCAAAATATTAAATTATTGAGAGCAAGAGAGGAAGTAAAGTGCTGCAAAGTGCATACTAAATAATAATATAGCCAAACTCAGTTATAACAAACTTTAAGAACTGATCTGGTACGTTTGTTTAATAATTTAATACAGTAAACTTGAGAAATACATACAGGCTGTCTCCTAAAAAATGCCGCAAGCCAAAACTCCGTTATTTATAATCTGATTTTAAAAAACACAACATTAAATGAAATGTCGGTAAATACACTATAGAGGGAGTCTAACACAGTATTCTTAAACTTTAAGCTGAGTTTTGTTCTTTATCTATTACTGATCGTTATCTATAACCGATATACGTTTGTTATAAACGAGTTCAACTATACCTAGATACATTACATTTTAAATCTCTTATGTATTCTTGTCTTGATAGTTGCACTATTAACTTGCTATTTTGTTATGTGAAAGACTGAAAGACGGCGAATTTTCGTTTATATTAAATATTTCAAATTAAAATAAAACAAAAATTCCCTTAAGAATTAATTTTATTTCATCTGTAGAAATAAATCTTACCTGGTACATAACCTTTCCATTTCTTAATTCAAGTGATATAAATGTCTTTTCTTTACCAGCCAAGAATAGTAAACCTGTAGTGGCAAATGTCTTAAACATAAGTTGAACAGTTGATCTATATTTGAAGAGAAATTGTCTTGCATCTAAAATGGCATAACCATTACCATTAAATCTAAAGCCAGTACTTGGTGCCAGAACTACTAATTTATTTCTGTAAATAAGTTAACATTAGGTAAAGAAAATTCTATATTGATAGCATTAACCTCTCCTTTGCTCCACGAGTTTCATAGCCATGGTTAAAGTTCCAAAGTGATACAGGTGTATTGCCAATAACCAAATCCTCCACTTCTCCCTCAAAGGAGTTAAAATCGATTCCTTTTTGCATTTCATAATTTTGAGGTGGGAAACTTCCCACAAATACTTTAGATTTGTCTTTATTCAAATTAAATATTGTATATGGGCCTGATAATGGTTTTTCTGCTACTATACTGTTTTCAAGGTCCCCTGGGAGTTCTTCACGAATTGTTAATTTTGCATTATGACCAATCCTAAAGAAATATAAATAATGTAGTTTGTGTAAGTTTTTTCCAACTCGTTAGTTTTCTTCAAGGAGGCTAGACACTTTACTAAATAATTTCGATTGAATGTTAAGCAGAGAATCGGTTTTCATATTAAATGATAAAATTATAGACGAAATCTGCTTCAAAAACCAATAAAAATGTCAACTGATGCTACATAAAAAAAACGAGGATTTAAAAACTATGTATATGTTTGATAAAAAAAATTAACTATATACGTACCTCTCAACAATAAATTGGTACCAGTTATCATCCGAAACAAATTTCTTATTGATGACTTGATCTGGACCATTGCCAATGTCTAACTTGAGTACGGGGTAGCCGTTTTGAATAATCAGTGCCATATAATCATCCTATAAAAATAAAAAACATGTCAGCTGCTGCGATATTTTCATAACAAATTTCACATCAATATCCATGAAGAAGGAATTATGTAAGTTAAATAAAAACAGTACTCACGGTTTTTGTTTTTGGTAAATTGGTACCCACTGGATTACCGAGGTATAATAAAAGTCCATTCAACTTATTTGTCTTAAAGTAACCTGAGAATTTTGTTGAGGTAGTCAAGTCTTCAATGTTCCTCGGATTCCTTAACTCCAATGTTGTGTTAGGATAGAATTTAACACCAACTTTAATTCTGTTTGCGATATCCCTTGCAAGTTCTATTTGTTGATTTAATTTATTAATATTAGTCTGAATTCCATTAGACGTTTCCTTATGGGTAGCTTGCACTTTTGGTAACTCATCCAAACTTTCTATAACAGGTGGTAATTTCTCATTTGCTGTGTTAATCTGCTTCTCTGTTTGAATGAGGTTACGCTTTATGTCATCTAATTCTTTTGGAAGTTGTTGAGCCTGCATCTTCTCTTTTGGTAACTAAAAGAATAATCAATTAATATTGCCAGAAAATTTACAAATCTTGCACATCCAACAAACATTTTTGTTTTATAAGAATAACAGCTCTATTATCGTAATCAAAATAATACCTATTATACTTATAAAACCATAAATGTTTATTGGGTGGTTTATCAAACAATAAGTGTTGAAAAAATAATAGTTTCTTTACTAATTGCATTGTATATTTTTGAAGCTATGATTTGTGAACTAATACTTCATGAAAGTTTTTCATATAATTTATACATATATGTAGGTACTCCTATGTCCCCTATACAAACGATACCAGTCTTATCTAATGGTTCCCAAAATACTTGCTTGGACTCTGCGGGTCAAGCTTGTTTAGCATAAGGATGGCACTGCTTCCGTAACAATACAAAATTATTTAAAAACAAGAAAAACGATTGCCTACTGAATAACTTAGTTATTATGAAAGGTAGACTTTTTAAATTTGAAATGTGGATAATAGTTCACTAAAGCCAGAATCTGACACAATTATGCACAAAATACTATTTCTGGTCTAACTAGAAGTACCTAACACTTCCTTCTTTTATTTTTTTATATATTTTATATTTTTGCATTTTCGACATAAAATTCTGATTTCAGCGACATATCAAAAGTTGGTATTTGTTTAAAAAATGTTGCCGAAAATGTGAAAATACTGCTAAACGGAAGTTAGACCCCTGCGGAATTTCTTTTTTGAATCTTATTAAAAGTAGGGGTTGGGCAACCTTTGACTTTTTGTCACTCATGTAAGCAAAGTTCTTAATTAAAAAATCGTGTTTTCCTCACAGATTTTGCACAGATTAAAATTTATTCAAACAATTAAATTTCGTGGATGAATTTTAAATGGATACGTATTTTTTTGCGCCATAAAAAAGGTCGTACATCAGCTTTCATTTGATATCATGTGTTTAAATTTGTTAAACCCAATAGTTTGTAAAACCCAATTCTTTTGGTATATAACACAACATGGAGAGTTTCAACAAAATTTTATTAAACATGCCATATGACTGATGGTCGAGATGGTAGAGTACCTGCCTCTCACCCAAAAGTCCCGGGTTCGAATCCCGGTCGTGGCAATGGAAAATACTGTGAGAGGGATTTTTCCATTATACACGGATATTGGATGTGTGTCCCTTGTCTTTAAATGTGTAGCTCCCTCCCGCACAAGGCTCAGCCTTCTGGGATAAAGGGGGTCGTAATTACATGTGGTGTATTAATTATTATTTATTATATGCTTAACAAATCTAGACATAACTCATATCAAATGAAAGCTGAACGTATGTCCTTTCTTATGGCGGTAATTAATAAACAACAAATATTAGAGAAAGTTGACAAAAATTTAAAACCTGGTCGGGCATATTTAAATTATTGCAATAGTTGATCACCATTATATGTACAGGGTGATTCCTATAAAGTTCTCACCCCAATTTCTTTGTTTGTCTTTGGAAATAAAATAAAAATGTTTAACGGAACTTATAGTATTTTTTTCAAGGATTTCAAAAATTTCAACATCAAAACAACTGAAAATCAAATAAAACTGGGAAAAAATAAGGCAAGGTTTTTTTAAATGGAACACCCTGTATATTTTTACAAATTCGAAAGAAGATTTAAGTTTTCCTTTCCAAAAATATAACATAACATTTACATTTTCCTTCATATTTAGTAAAATACTGATAATAATTGAAATAATTTAACACCAAGTTGGCTTAGAATGTTTTTTGAACTCAGTATTTTACTAAATACCTATGAAGGTAAATATATAATATATTATGTTATAAGTGAATTTAAATCTTTTTCAAAATTAAAAATTTATTTAAAAAACATTGCTTTGTTTTTTACCACTTTTATTTAACTTTCAATTGTTTTTTTGTTGAAATTTTCGAAATCGTTAGAAAAAACACTATAAGTTACATTAAATATATGTTGCTGTTGCTGCTTTATTTTATTTCCAAGAACAAAACAAAAATTGGGGTGAGAACATTATAGGAATCACCCTGTACCTATTGGTTTACTTTGTACTGACGAGAACCAAGAAGTTAAAAACTGGTTGCTGCAGACGATATTATTTTATCCTGCATGAGACCCCTATAGTTACTTTGTTAATTTAACAAACGGTTAGGAACATTTTTTTGTTATCTCATAAATTGTTGGAACTTATTATTTGATTTACTTTCCAAATGTGTAAAAATAGACATGATGTCATGGTTTTAAAGTTATTGTCATTTCCAGACAAACTGGAAGTTTGATATGTATTTAAACTTGTTATAATTTTTGTATAAAAATCATTGCTGACAATGCTGACCACCTTAAACATAGGTGTAGGTACATTTAGATATATACTTACCTCAGTAAACGAGTTATTGACAAGTTTCTCGACACTTATAATAGTACCAGAAGCTCCTTCAGCATTATCAGCGGCATCTTTATAGGCTCTACCTAAATCTTTCACTTGAATGTTGTCCAATATTTTCTCAATGTCTCGCAACAGTTCTTCATTTTTGTCATGCGTTTCCTTAACCGGTTTATATTTTGAAACGGCTGCTTTCAGTAATGGTTCTAATTTTTCATGCGTAGATTGATTTGATGCATATGCATCATCTAAGGCTTTAGAAGAGTTTGTCTCAGCATCATTAGTCCTTTCCTGAATATTGCTTAAAATATCAAATGCATTATTTGTATCATTTCCTGCACCTTCTGCAGCTTCTCTTGCGCTGGCAACTGCAGCCACAATATCTTTGTATGCTCTTGCAGCTTTAACTGCATCTTCTGAGCCAATCTGAGATTCTCTTAAAATATATTCAAGTTGTTGTACTCGTTCAGATAGGTTAGTGGCGTGGTCTTGTATGTCAGGTTTCAGCTCCTGAATATCATCGATTTCGGCTCTGTTATTTTCTAATTGACTGTTGAAGTTATTATTATTTGATTCTAAAATTTCAGGGACATTCTGCAATTCATTTAATTTTTCATAATATATGTCGATCAAATCGGATGCATTGGAAAGAATCCTATCAGAATCGTCTAAGTTGAATTTCGACTGGGCTATTTGATTTTCTATGTTTTTTAATTTACTGATCAATCGGTCTTTCCTGTAACAATTAGAGTAAATATGTAAAACAAATTATTATAACAAACCTCTGATTTATGTCCCAAGTCCTCATCTGAATCACTAATATTAAAGTTTCATATAGCTCCTGGTACACTTCTTCACTACGAGGAGGAATAAATGTCACAGTTGACAATTAAATTTATTAGAATAAAGTACAACTGCTCGTATATAATAAATTAATTTAAATAAATTTTAAAAATGGTACAGACCAGTGAAAAAAAATGTAAAAACATTTACTCAGATTCATCATTGACTAAGTAGTAGTGTAGTAGTTTACTAGCATCAGGAATAACTTCTCAGCCATAAAAATTTGTTACACTGATTAATATATTCTTACTTTATTAACCAATCACAACGTACATTTTTATAATAATCGACCAATAGGATTTTTTAAAGTGATAAATTAACTCCTATATGAAAAAGTCTATTTGACAGTCACGTTTTGTCACTTTGACAGCGATAAAAAAGGTGCATCGTTTTTTATCACCAATAAAAATGCCTGCTCCTCAAAATCAGTGTACATCTAGTAGTCGCACTTCACTTTAAAATCAGTACATCAAACCAAACCATTTATAATAACTGTATTTTTAATAACTGTTCCTTCAAATAATTGTATAAATAAAAATAATTATTGTTGTTGTTCGTTCACATATTCTGTCGTTAATTTATCTTGCCAAAAAACACGCGAGCTTTTTCTTTATGGAGCTCTTGTGTTTTTACTGTTGATAAATTAACTCCTATATGAAAAAGTCTATTTGACAGTCACATTTTGTCACTTTGACAGCGATAAAAAAGGTGCATCGTTTTTTATCAACAGTAAAAACACAAGAGCTTTTTTTTTTATCGGATAAATTTCTCTTCGTAACGAAACAATTTTGCCAAATAGTGATTTTAAGAGAAAAACTGACATGAAAAAATCGCGAGACCGGAGGTCGAGCGATTTTGTCGAATGTCAGTTTTTCGAGCAAAATTACTGATTGGCAAAATTTTGAGTTACAAAGAAATTTATCCATAAAGAAAAAGCTCGAGTGTTTTTTGGCAAGATAAATTAACGACAGAATATGTGAACGAACAACAACAATAATTATTTTTATTTATACAATTATTTGAAGGAACAGTTATTAAAAATACAGTTGTTATAAATGGTTTGGTTTGGTGTACTGATTTTAAAGTGACGTGCGACTACTAGATGTACACTGATTTTGAGGAGCAGGCATTTTTATCGGTGATAAAAAACGATGCACCTTTTTTATCGCTGTCAAAGTGACAAAATGTGACTGTCAAATAGACTTTTTCATATAGGAGTTAATTTATCACACTACAAAAAGTTTCTATTTTTTATTTTAGGTTTGCTCCACTAGAGCGGTCAGACGAGTTTGAAACCGTCAGAAATATTTACCCAGTTGCCTCTTACGGTAAGCTCCACTGCATTTACATTAATACTAGGCAAATATTTCTGACGGTTTCAAACTCGTCTGGCTGCTGTGTTGGAAGAAACCTTATTATAAATTGTTATTTTCTAAACTTTAAATAAACAGTTTTCTTCTTCTAATAATTTATTTTAGATAATATTTTTTATCATATATTAATCTTCTGTAATACACACGAGGTCGCGGTGCTGCATTATACATAAGGTGCACGCCTCAGAACCCGTGGCTGCGGAGGGCCCGACGATTGCTCTTTTTGTTTTTATTAAGAGTTTTTGTATTCATTTTGTTTAATGGGAATTATCGTTTTGTTGTTTTTTAATGAAATATGTACTTTGTTCTGTTATTATATGCAGTTTGCGTTTTTTTACATGTAAAGTGACGTAAAAAATTACAAGTAAACATGTCAAGAGGGGGAAAGGGGCCCGGAGATTTTTGCGCTTCAGGCCCAAAAGTCCCTTGATCCGGCCCTGCGAGGTCGATTTTCTATTGGGGTAATATTTTTTGAGTGACTCAAACCTGTTTTCCATGAAAATTTTGCTCGAATTAAGGGGCATAGGAAAAATCACACCTCTTCCTGTCGCAATTTTTTCATGCCCTTAATTCTCGAAAAATTTTTATGGGAAAACAGGTTTTTGTCCAAAAAAAATTTACCCGGCAAAAGAACGACCTCTTAATTATGTGTTAACTGATAAAATTTGTATAATTAACTCCTCTGCATGCTATATGAAGGTTACTAACAGATCAAGTGAAACTGGCACATTCAAAGCAAGCAGAAACATTTGTGGAAGGAATCGATCTACCCGAGCCCCAAAAATAGAAGACAGAATTCGAGATAGAGTTGCAAATTATCAGAGCATTTAGTACTAGCAGATTTGTTATTGAGAAAATTCCATGAAAATTCCTAATTTTCTGATCAGGCAGGAATTTCCTGAGAAAGGAAGATTTTTTTATAATAATGTCTGGGCAGTGAAAAACAAAATTTTCGAAAAATTCTGAGAATAATCAATATGGCATTCCATTCTCAAGGTTTCGTTGAAATGCGTAGTGAGTTTGAGCACTTAATTATTTGCATAACCATCAACAACCAACAACTAGGCTTCACTTCTATTTTAAATTTATGGACTGTATATATGGTTGCCTAATTATAGTTACGTACGTGGTTTATATCGTTTATTAGAAGACACTTAATTTCTTTTTTCTTTTAATATTAGAAATTTAAATCATCTACCGAAGGACCTCCTCTGGGGGAAGACCATTAACTGTGATATTTAATTATAAAATAATGTAAGTATGCAAATTTTGAAATTAATTAAAACTCCCGAAATTGAGGACTGTATAGTATAATACAAAAAATTGTATTTTCTCGATAAAGTTCCCAACAAGAGGACCCACTGCCGAAGGAATCAATTCCCGGAGCTAAAATTGCGGATTTATTAGAAAGATAAAATAGAATATATTTGATACTCTCGGCAAGATGTTATTTTGTATCTTGCCTTTGAAGAAAGCTCTTAAGGAAGCTTGTGTACCAAATTTCGTCGTTATTACTCAAACGGTTTCAGATCTATTAAATAGAAATTGCTTTTTGGGGGTCATAACTTCGAAGGGACTCTATGTTTTCTCGCCTATGCAAAAGGACTTTTAAATATTTTAAAACTTTTAAAATATTTTTGGGTATAGAATCCCGTATTTTTATTAATTTACAGAATACAATACAAAATCCATATTAATAAGTTAATTGCACCGGAGATTGGTGTAATTTTTAAATTTTATCAGTATAATATTTGTTCTCTTTAACAAACATAAATTTAAATTCTACCAAGAATATATTTAATGATTTTGTTTCTCCTTGAACCCAAGTAACATCTGGCACACATATGTGGTCCTATCAATTTAAGATAAGTAAAATGGTCTCATATCCGTCGTCCATAATATTAGTATTGTGATATATATATTATTATATATAAATAACTTAAATTGTGCGCTGGTTTTCAAACACATTCTTCAATTTCAAGTTTATATTTACCGCTAATTCAACAATCACGTGACCATTGTTATGGTGTCATTTGTCAAAAGTTGACGGTTAGGTTATGTGTTGTTAATTCTAATTGCCAATTTATTGTTCTCTAAACAAAATGAGGCAATAATTTAATAATTATGTTGCCTACTAAAGGCTACTTTCAAGATATCGAGTGTCCTTATTACGACAGCTCTTGTGGTAGACCATATTGTCATTTCAGACATAGAAAAAAAGTTACAGAGAGTATAGAAGAAAGTGCAAACGAGCCCGAAAAGGATGAAATATCAGTGATTCCTACATATAAACCTACCCCTAAGAGTGAATTAGCTAATATACATAACAACAAGAGCCACATCCCTATAAGTTATGTACCTGACCTTGCTTTCAGGCCTGATCGAAAATCCAGACCATTACCAAAATTTGACAAACCAACGTACAAACCCACACCACTGAGTATACTTTCGTCTGCTAATCAAAGAGAAAATTCTATTTCTGAAGAAAATGGAGAACACACTAAAGCCATTAAGGAAATTAAACAGAATATTGCCAATGTTGAGTATAACCCGGCAATTTCTCTACAACCTACGACCGACATCGATTTTGAGGATTTATCCACAGAATTTGACCTAATAGATGAAATTATAAATTCAAGTGATAAAGGCCCGAAGACAACTACAGTAATCGAAGAAGTAGACGATCATCTCCCACAAAAAAATAGTGACGTTTTAAACGAAATTGATACAGATACAAAATTTGTGAATGACGTTCCAGGGAAACATTTTGATTTAAAGCTAGAAGTTGTTAAATCTGAACTAAAACAAGATGAAAGAAAAATTAAACAAAAATTAAGCAGTGAAAAAAATAATCATAAGTCTGAAAAGTGCGGTGATAAAAAAGAAAAATTTGACGAGAAATATTCTGAAAAACCTATAGAAAAATCCGAGAAAAACAATAAGAAAGAAAGAAATAGTGAGAAACACTCCAAAATAAGTAACGAAAAAACTATTGGCAAACACGAAAAAAATGTTGATAAAAAGGGAAAATATTCGGAAAAAAATATTGAAAAATCCTATAAAAATAGTGAGAAAAAGAATAAGGACGAGGACAAACATTTAAAGGGTGAAAAAGCAAAACGTATCAAACATGAAAAAGATACAGAGAGGAATGGAAAGCCAAAACATAAAGAAAAAGATACATCTGAAAAGACTAAAAGTTCGACAAAAGATCGAATGTCTGATAAAGAAAAAAGTAGTTCTAAAGTAAAGTCTATTAAAGAAAAAAATGAGAAGAGTGAGAAATCACATAAAAGTAGCAGTAGAGATAAACATCGGAAAGAAGAAAAAAAGGATAGGCACAAAGAAGAAATACACTCTGGTCATAAAAACAAATATAAGAGAAAAGACAGGAGTAGAAGCAGAAGCAAAGAAAGACGAAAGAATAAAGATCAGGAGCAGACAGAGAAGGAGAAAAAAAATTGTGATAAAAATAAAAACCATAAAAGTATATCTAAACATAAACAAAAAGATATTGACCAACATAAAGAGAAGATTTATAAAAAATCTAGTAAAGATAAAGGTGGAAAGAAAATGCAGTTTCGAGAAAGTAGTAACGATAGCGATGAATACGTTCCTATGGTAACTGATACTTTTGAAAGTCATTTATCTGATATAGATTTAGACGACGATGATGATGAAACTATGTTAGAATGTTACAAGATATTTAACGAGTATAAACCGCCCGAAAAAACTACCGTTGAACCAGATATGGATAAAAGGATGTTTGACGAAGACTTTTTAGCGAACGTTAGAGATGACAATAATACCTCATTTTCAGGGAAAAAACGAATAGCTCACGTAAATGCTGAGAGTACTGTAACTTATTCGCAGCTGCACCCACCTAATAAACCAAAGACTGTAAACACACCTGGTCAAGCATTAACAAATCGTTACAAGATTGCTAAACTAGCTCAAGCCAGTAAAGAGCAAGAATTCATCATGAATGAAATAAAACAGCCAACGGTCTCAATTAAACGACCAGCTCCGACATTATTAGAAGCCGCTAGAGAACATAAACTTCGAAAAGAATCTTATCAATCTGCACCTACACAGGCCATTTGTCTAGTAGATGATATAATAAAAGGTGTATCAAAATCAAACGTTTCTCAACCAAAAATAATTCCCTTAAAAAAAATTGCACCAGCTCAAAATGTACAATTGATGGAGAAAGCTAAAGAAAGAATTTCAAAAATAAAACAAACTACTCAAGTAAAAACTATTGCGCAAACTCAAAAAAGTGGTCGTGTTGCACATGTACCAGAGATTTCTTTATCGGATATTCCAGATGTGCTTCAAGCAGATAAATCTAAATTACCAGTCAACGTTCGAACTAGATTTTTAACTATGTTAGCAGACGAATGTGTCAAACTTTATATATCTAAAGAAGAAGCATTTGCGAGGGCGCTGAATGAAGAGTTTTCATGTTATGAAAAATGTAAAGTGCTAGCAACTTATAGAAACTCGTCAATGTTAGCTGTAAATCGCCTAAGGAAAGAAATTCAAGAAAGGGAGAAGCTTGGATTAGGGTTTATTGGTCTAGGAGAAGATGCTGGAAAAGACCCATCGTCAGAATTTGCAGGACGAAACTTCTACAATAACGTCTCAAAGTGGATGTTAACAGAGGAAGAATTAGATATTCATGGCTATCCTCGAGAAAGTGAAGAGCATCATGGACGTGCTGTAATAAAGAATCGTAAAAATATAGCCCCAACGAATTTAGATGACAATCAAAAAATATGTTCGAGGTGCCATAAAATATATCAAGTAGATGATGATGGTTGGCCACTTTTTGAGGAAGAATGTTTATATCATCCATTAAAGAAAAGAACTATAAGGGGGGAACAAACATATTTATGTTGTCGAAGCAACGATAGCACAGGATGTGCTACATCTGATACTCATGTTTCTGAATGTGCGACTGAGGCAGAACTGGATGGTTTCCAAACTACGATGGATCCAGAATATGAGGATGATCCTAGAAGTTGTGCGGTTTATGCGCTGGATTGTGAAATGTGCTATACCACCAAGGGACTAGAACTAACACGTGTAACAATTGTGGACACTGAGTGTAAAACAGTATACGAATCTCTGGTAAAACCTTTGAATCCCATAATAGACTATAACACAAGATTTTCTGGTATTACGAAAGAGCAAATGGATAAGACTAGTACTAGCATATTACAAATTCAAGCAAATATATTACATTTGTGCAATTCAAAAACGATTTTAGTGGGGCACAGTTTAGAATCGGATATGAAAGCTTTAAAAATTGTTCACGGGTCAGTTATCGATACTTCAGTTTTATTTCCACATAAAATGGGATTACCACATAAGAGAGCGTTAAAAGCCTTAGCTAGTGAACTTTTGCGGAAAATTATTCAAAATGACATTAGTGGCCATGACAGCGCAGAAGATGCAGTGACGTGTATGGAACTCATCAAGTGGAAATTAAAGGAGGAACTTAAAGTTCGCGGATCTAAATAAATATATTTTATCAATAAATACAAAGTAATAATAAATATCTTTGGTACTTATGTTACATTAATTTTAAGGATAATTTATAATTAAGTTATTTTTGTATACCGATCATGTTTTTGGTGATGTATTTATTTGTAAATTACTAATTTTAGGTTTACTTTTTGTAAGTATTATATTAAATTGATTCTAATTATTAGTAGGTAATATTATTGGTAAAAACTCTAAATGTAATAATGTACATTTTATGTATATAAACAATTTCTGAATGAATTGCCTTGCTTTAAAATTAATCACAAACAACCTATAAAACGTCAATTGAAAATATGTACCGCTACTACCTCTAGTATCATTTAGGAATAAATCAAGAAATTAATAATTTATTTATTTTGTTCCATGTTCCGTTAAAGAAGAGATTTTTCACTTATTTTGTAGGGAGGAGTGTGAGAATTGTTTGCTTTGCCGATTAATTCAATTTTATTGTAAAATCCGTAGTAGATAACTATTGAAAAATGTGTTATAATTAGAAACGTCAAGTAAATAGACATGAAAGGTTAGGATTTTGGAATATCGCCATTCTACCCGCTGTCAGCCACATTACAACTATGATTTTCTGGTTCTAAGGCTTTCACCGAGCTAGTGACTTGCGTAGCTAACAATGTTCTAATCGAATCATTTTGATTTTTTTTATACTGCATTTAGTGCATTTGACATTCAAACCGTTATAGATATATCTGATTATAGATGTAAACGTTTTGACTTTGAGATATATAAATGTAAACAATGGAGTTATTCAAGAGAGCGAGATTATTAAAAGTTAATGTGTAGGTACAGAATTGATATGAATATTGAGTCAAATAGGTAGTCTAAAGTTATAGTTGAGGTTGTCTTTTGACTTTCATGTTACGATTAATTTTAAAAGGAAAAACGCTGAGATGTGCAGTGAGAATCCCGAGAAGAAACTGCACATTAAATAAACATCTGACCACAACAAAGTTGAGAAACAATTTGGAATGTAGAATATGTGGCGAAAAGGATGAAACGACTCAGCACATCTTATATGACTGCCAGCCCTGATAGTTACGACGCTTACACACTTCGGGGATAATTTGTAACACTGGAGAACTGAGAAGATGACCAAAACTCCAGTCACACATATAATTTGGAATGGGTTACCCTGGGTTGGTTGGAACAATGAAAGTATAGGGTGGAAGAACCCTGAACTTCAATAGAGTGTGTTTTTGAGTGATTTTGTGAGTTATGTGCACACAATAAATTTCATAATGTCCAAAATAAGAAGCAGACGCCATGTGGAATGAGACACACTAATTATTTCTGACCCGCATCATCATCTAAAGATGAAAATTAAACCTAGGGATGCGATTGACAGTCAGATGTCTCGTTTGCCTCGTCGTAATATTCTTTCACCTACCTGGTATATGTACTAGTGATGTAAGTGGAGAATATTCTCAAAAGAATATTCTCGAGAACGAGAATATTTTCAAGAATATTCTCCGTGGGAAAATTTTCTCGGTAATATTCTCTCGTAGTTTTGTTTTTTGTTGTTCCCGCGGAGCCGCTTATTGAGGCCGATTCTGAGTCTGAGTGGTTTTTTGTTTTTTTTTTTTAGAAACTGATATATTATATTATAATATATGCATATATTTTATTTTGTTAGCTGTGCCGTGTATAAGGTTAATAAGGTGGGTACTTATATAACCTGAATGTTTTCAGTTTATTATTAAAAAACGAGTTAAAAAATTTATTTTGGAGTTGTACATGTTTAAAACCACGCTATAACCTAAAAATTTTCTAAATTGAAAATATCGAGGAAAATATGAGATTAATCTGGGAAATATTCTCGGGAATATTCTCAATTATAAATTTTTTGAGAATTTTCCATCACTAATATGTACTATGATTGTTTGAAATATAAACTGAATACTTTGCGTGTCTTAATAGCCTAGGGTTTGCTGATATACTTCTTAAATAAATGGCATCACATTTCAGAAAAAGTTTTCAGGGACTGACATTTTGAAAACGGTGGATCATAAAATTATGATTACAGTAGTCGCAACTTAGTGAACTAGAGTTACATAAATTTTATCATGTGTCACGATACAGTGAAGAGTGAACACGCATCTTCCATAAAAATGTTATTTTATATTTTTTTTATAAACCTTTATTTAGTAATGTACACACATATATAGTACTGTTATTTTTTGCAGAATAAACATTTTTTCTTTGAATAGGTGCTCTCAATTTTAAACCTCGCAAAAGTAAACACACCCCCGAAATAGTGAAATCGCTTTGCCAGAATTAGTTTACTAAATCGCAACTCTATTGTATTTTCCTTAAATTTAATTAAAAGAAACTTTCAAAAATATTATAGATATTCTAATGAATAAACTTAGGAGAAACAGGAGAAAATTAAAAATATAAAGTGAATGAAATTTTCTCATAGATTTTATCTTTTTATTTTTAATAATGTAGATATCAGCAATTTAATTTGGAATTTTTTGCTTTCATGATATTACTGTTATTTATAGTATTTTATGTAGAGCTATTGCTGATTTTAGGCTTGTAATCTATGACCCTTTAGATCTGTAAAGACTGAATTTCTGAAATAAAGTGTTTTATATTCTATTCTCTTCTATTCTATTATTCTAAAATTTTACAAATAAATTTTGTATCTAGAAAACGATGTGCAGAAGAGTTTTCGAATTGTCTTCCATGTTATATATTTTTTGAATTTTTGACGTCAGCTAAACGAAGCCACACCTCCAGCCAGACACATAAATAATGGGGCTCGGGCCAATAGAACTCACTTTGCATTAAAATAAGCTCAAGACAACTTAGTCGAAATCTCAAGAATTTGAAGTAAAAAAAAAAACAGAAAACTCGTCTACAAATAAATGCTATTCTCTTACCTATATTAGATCTAATTCCTTATTGGTCCAGAGCTGTCTAATATAATATTATATATGATGATGGAATGTAAGTAACAGAATATATATTTTTTATTTTCTTTTTAACAATTCTATTATAAAATTTTGTATATTAAAACAAGGAATAAAATTTTAACGAGTTAATATTTAATAAAAATTATAATATAATTTCGGTTCAAAAATCGAGACAAAAATGCACTGCAAATACCCTGTAGTTTATTATTTGATATGCTTTTCAAATTTCTGTACAGATACATAAATTTCTAGTATATCTGAAGTACTTGTACCTACTGGGATTTTTTTTTGTATAAGTATTACTTGTTAGTTAAATATGTACTTCAATTTTATTCAAAATCAGAATTGTGAATACTTACCATATCGGTTATCCTGCGATGCTTCGTACTTCATTTGCTTCAAGTACTAGTAATGAACTTACAGTATAATAACAAATATTTTTCTTAAGTAAAAGTCATTTACGTATTTACCATAATTTACGGTACATTAATAATATTTTATAACTTTTAAATTTGAAACGACAACCCGATTTTTTTTATTCTGAAAGTTGTAAAAATTTTCGGTGCTTGCCGAAACGTTGCCAAAAATATATATTTGTGTGTTTTGGTATCCAGTGTGGAAACTATTGCAAAATGCATAAACGGGTAAAATGTAAACTGCATGATTCAGTTATTACTGTAAAAAAATAGTTAACTTAGGGAAAATTAAAAATAGTCAATTTTGATACTTTCCCTGCAAAAATTCTGGTTGCTATTTAACATTTAAAAAGTCGCTTTTAATTACAGTAATTCTAAACTGGTAATAGTACGATCTCAATGAGTACACCAAAATATATGCTTTAATATCCTCTGTACTACACATTACATAAATTTAAATTTTTTATTTTAAAGCGTAAAGAAAATTCTGGGGCACATGTAATCTTGTGCATCATCTGGAATGCTGGTAACTTTGGCATACTATTATAAAAAGGTAGATATTAAGCAAGTCAAAAATGTATATCAGGAATCTAGAGTTTGTACAATGAAAATGTGTACCTACATAATTTTTTTCTTAGACGGAAACAAACTAGTATTATTATGTTTATCATATTTTATTTTGATTGATAGGCCTCTTTAATTATCTTCCCTATTTTTAAGTTGCATCCCTAATTTATTAAATTTTTATGTCAAAAACATTACAAATAAGTTAATACCCACTTATGACAAACAATAAAAATAAGGGTTATAGGTACTTTATTATATACCAAGGCCTCACGTTGCACTTACAAGGTCTCCTCCTAAGACTTTTCATAATATAAGAAATAGGACTTGGCATGAGACATATAACGGGTGGAACGAAAGTTTTCGGACAATATTTTTATAAGAATTTCTTTTTTAAAAAATAAATCTAGAGAGTTGGCTACGGTCAATCGTTGCTATGGTTACCTACCTTATTGTTTATCAACTTGACAGTTCATGTTGCTTCTCAAGTGTTTACAAGATGGCGTACAAATTAGAATTACGAAAAAAATATTTATAATTTAGTAGAATGTGAGGTGAAGCGGTAAACTCCTAGTGTTTACCCTCAATGTTGCTTGCCGAAATTGCTTGAGTTTATCAATATACATCAACAAAATGATGATATCATGTTTTGGCCTGACTTAGCTTAATGCTATTATGCCAGAGTAACAAGACAATAGTTGGAAGCGCACAACATACCTTGCGTGCCTCGTGCTCATAACCCCCCCCGCAAACCTACCCCAGGCTAGGCCTTGGGTTTGTCTGTAAGAAGTGAGAATAGTTGGGAGGCTCAAAATTAAGACAATTTAAGAAACAGGATTCGAATTAAACTTCGGGAAATCGATGTAGAGTGTTGCCAACTGCTTATGCAAAGCGTCTGAACAAAATTACATCGGATTGAACAATTAGAACCCTTAAGTGTTATATAATAATAATTTTACAATGTCTGGACAGTGTTAAATAATACATAAAAAAAATATTAATTAAAATGTTTTGCAAGATGTATTTTTGTTTAACTGAAAATAGTTCGAAAACTTTCATTCCACCCTTAGATGGAGATATGTATAAGACAATTAGGTGATGAAACGCGTCAATTAGAGTGTCTCCAAACTGTTAACGCAAGAGACGCGAAATCGTAAGACAAAGAGAAAGAGTCGGTGGCCGCGAGGGCCGCGCCTCGCATCGTCCCTAGTTAATTTCCACTGCATTTTACCAGGTCGAAAAATATACCATTCGATGCAGAAAAATATGTAGAACACGATTGTTGAAAAATTATGTCTAAATTGTCGGCTACTGTATAAAAATAAACACCATAAATGAAATTGGACGCCGGCACGTTTAACTCGAAACGCTGCTAAAACCGTTCGAGTTATGAAAAAAATTAACATAAACAATTTTATAGAGAACTAAATTTCCTATAAAAAAGTCAGTGGTGGCATTAGTTTATCTTTAATAGTTTTGGTGTGAGGGCGCCTCAAATTCGCGCGCTGATCTTTTGTTAAATTAAACTTATCGTTTTCCAGCGCACAACTTTCAGCCACACCGTCGTGAGCCACCCTCACGCCTAAAATATTCAAGATAGACATATGCCGTCACTGACTTTTTTTTAGGAAATTTAGTTCTCTATAAAATTGTTTATGTTAATTTTTTTCATAACTCGAACGGTTTTAGCAGCGTTTCGAGTTAAACGTGCCGGCGTCCAATTTCATTTATGGTTTTTATTTTTTTTTGCACAGTAGCCGACAATTTAGACACATAATTTTTCAACAATCGTGTTCTACATATTTTTCTGCATCGAATGGTATATTTTTCGACCTGGGTAAAATGAAGTGGAAATTAACTAGGGACGATGCGGGGCGCAGCAAATATAAGCATTGTTTAGGGGCCCTCTTGCGTGTTGCGCCTCTCATCCAAGTTTAAATTGCGTCGCCGACAGCGGATTAAATAAAACAACTGTTTTTTGAATACCGAATATTTCGATATTTGCTTAGGGGCCCAATGCACCCAAGCACCGCCACTGGTTCGTTCCACTCGTTTATATTTCATAAGTATGATTCCATAACTTGCGTCACAAAATATAGTTTCTTGAGTTTTTTTTAATACCTATACCTGTAAATTATTTTATTAGAAAATAAAACATAAGATAAACCATACCTATTCAAGGTTATTCTATTGCTGGAAGACACCAATAAGACATGCACTTGTTGATGAGATAAGTTAATGTAAAATTAAATTCACTTTTTTCTATAATAAATGACCCTTTACAAAGAACAGGATAGGATACATATATAACGAGTAAAAAATTGTATTAATTGAAAAGCCAAAGGCTTTTTCACAAAAAAATTCATTTTTATTGCTACTGGAAAAATTCTTGTTGTTTGATAATGCGAAAAAACTATCGCTCACGAAATTGATAGCAATAAAAATTTAAAAAGCATGTTTTGTAAGAAAGGTTTTTCATTTATTATGAACCATTCACATGGGATTAATATATTTTTTTTATCACATTTAACATCGGTCTATTTTCGCTACTAAAATCACCGACGCCAGTAAATGAGCTACCCTCAACTTGGAAATTTTGCCGAACCTCTTATCTTACAAGAGTAGGGATTTTCTTTACTTGCCCAACATTTAATAGACAATGGATCGACTGCTTTACATCCCCTCCGAAGGATGGTATATCCACAATACAACTCTCGCCCACAGTTATAAAGTTTCTGCGATATAGCTGATATACAAACCGCTAGAAGTGGGGAAACGAGAACACATCCTTCTTCCATGGTCCTCATCTGAATACTAAACTAAACCATCGTTTAATTTTCGTATTCCATACTAATGTGTCAAGCCGGACCTCCGCTCGCTGCCCCTAGGGGGATTAATCTTCCTATGTTAAAGTTTTGTATAATTTTGTTGTTTCAGGTAGAAAGGATGTTTAGTAAAGTGATAACAATATGTAAACTCAGGACAAAAGTCGTATGCAGTATGCACTTTATCTATTAGCACTTGGAATAATATATATCCTGAAAATTTTGATAAACTGGTAGAGTTGGTCAATAATATGTGTTGCAAAAGGTAAGGAACCTCAATTCATTCATATGGCTTGAATTCAAAATTTTTATAAAATTTTATCAGTGATAGCCAAAGAGAGTAAATATCTAAAGGAGGTAACTATCGGTGGTGGGGGTAATAATTCGAACGACGGAAGTTCTCAATCGGCCATATTTGATAAACCACTTTTACACGTCAGTTTTGTATTTTGAGCCATTAGAAACTTAACCTGTTCTGTCTCTGTGGTGTCCGCATCTTATGCAAAACTTTTTGTTGAGTTTGGCTTTTGTGTTAAACGATTTACAAGGATCGTATTTATTCGTGTGTGCGTGTTTTGTGCGGAATTAAGAGAATTTGGACATATAAAACGGCTTTATTATGGTTAGTTGCATATCGTGTGGTTTATATCCGCACATTGCAAACGAATGTGGCATTACTTTTCATCAGTAAGTAAATAAATATTATAACTAATATATAAACCAACTGTTAGTAATATTTTCATTATGTTGGAGTGTTTAAAAACATTAAACAATAATTAATTTGCAGATTATACGTCCACCAGGATTGTTTACAATTTATTGTTCTGAAGTCCAGTTCATCCTCAATTTCTTACAATGCAGAATAGTGAGATGAAGTATCCTATTGGGTTTTTATGGCATATGGCAAGATATTATGATTTTTAGAGATAATAAGAGAGACAGATTTGTAAACATAAATTACGCGAGAACGAGCGCTCGATTGCTTGAAACTAAGAATACCTTTTTTATTTCTAATGATCTGAAAATTAGTTTTTTAAAAGAATTTTTGGAACTATGTAAAAAATAAAAAAGTTAGGGGTAAAATACTGAGAGCCACCCCCTAAAACTACACCTTAAGAAGAAAAGATGGTTTTACTGACACTATGTAAACTGGTGTGGCGTCTAAGTTTAAAATTTTAATTTATTATTTTGAGGCGGTTGGAATTAAGATATTGCAGAAAAACTATAATCTCACCAACAGATATAAATAAACTCCGCCCCATTAATTTTATAGTAGCTCAGAACGGTGTACGCAATAGTCAGTTTTACACGATGAAATGTACCTACATATTTATTTATTAATATCTATCGTAAGATTACTTTCGGTTCTTTTTACGAATAGTCGTGGAATGTTCAAGAGATAAAAACTAAGTATACCAACTATATACCTACATCATGTTTTATTTTTATTGATAAAAATCTTTAAAAACCCTATGCTAGAAGGCGAGAACATAACTATAAGTTTTAGTATGTCCAAATAAATAAAACAACACATATACTCTGGCTAATGAATGTTAGTCGTTGCGTCATCACTGGTGATCGTACGGGCCAAGGCGGCCGATTATACCAGTGCCGGCGATGAAAAGTTGATGATATGATTGTCATCCTCCACTTACAAAATATTTCATTATACCTTTACAATCTCATATTAGTAAAAAAAAAATATTATTGTCCAAAACTGCAAAATTAATCTTATAGATGTTGAAAACAACAATTTATTTTATATGGACCTCAAATTTGTTTGTATACTGTAAAAATATAGCCTGCTTATTCTTGACACAAAGGAACGTCTATGAGTGAAACCAGTACCGCGTCGTAAACGCTCAGACAAACTTGCATCCACCTTTGTCTAACGCATAGCGTGCGAGAGACGCATTTCTGTTCAGTAGGTGGCGTTATGCCGGCGACGTTCGGGCCTATTTCAGTTTGATAAACAGTGCGCGTTGAATAAAGACAGCATTTAGATTGCAATGTCTGTGATACATTCAATCAGTCGTGACGCAACGACTAACATTCGTTAGCCAGAGTATACCTACCTATTCTTTCTTTATTTTCACAAAGTTCTATTCAACTATTATAAGAAAGTTTAGCATTTATGCATTCTAACTGGTCTAATGTGTAAAACCGAGCCGGCCTGTCAGTCAAATCTAGCGGTTGCTTTGTAATTCGGGTTCTAGTATAAATACGACCAATTGAGAAATTCTATTCAAATTTAGCAGACATTTTTGGGGCGGAGTCTATTTATATCTGTTGGTGAGACAGATTATAACATCTCCCTTATTATCCACTTTTGGAAATAAGTTTATATAAAAGAATACCTTTATTTTTGGACTACTATCAGCCACAGAAATATCGGGAGACAGTTTTGGACCACCCTGTATATATTAACGCATAGGCATTTTGTTTGTGAATTATTACTAAGTATTGTTTTATTGTATTCAAACATTTATCTATTATTTTATATCGTGCTTTCATGTCAACACTCTACATAAGGAAGTGTTTGGTCAAACTCGTGAGATGAGACCACGGCCTTCATCTACCGAACCAATGCACGACGGTCACAGGCTGCAGATGCAGACACATGTCCATGCTTTCTCCCTTATTCGAATGTACGGGTGCAAACGATTGCTGCTTTCCTATGTAGTGTGCAAATATGTAAACACGGTAAATGTAGTCCCTATAGTGGACATGTGTCCACTATATGTAGGGTATGTACCTGACATACCTACCCAATAACAATTTTTTATTTGTCTTCGCTCCTTGGTAATTATGTTTTTTTCTTATGATCTTATACAGTGTTCTTCATTATTTTCAGAGCAGTTTAAAAAAAATTAGATTTGAAATTTTATTTCATCAGACTCCACAAACGCTAACACAGGCTTGAGTATTGTGTGCGTGCATATTGGAACTATTTTCAATAGTTCTAATATTCTTGCAACGAAATAAGTAACGTATTAATATGTTGTAGATACTTACCCACTTTTCGCTATTATATTCTCAGCTTCTTTAGCCATGTTTAATGAATACTGGGTATGATTAAATAAATCATCTAATTTATCATTAAAATCTTTCAAGTCATCCTTAATTACTTTTACTTGCTCTTGAAGGTTATCGACTGGTAGTTTGTAATCAGTAACATTATTTAAAATTTCATTAACCTTAACCAATTGTTTTTCAGCGTCTGTTTCATGTCCAGTAAAATTATAAGCCTTTATAGCATTAAGGAGGGCCTGACCTTCCTGTAGTGCCTTATCGATCTCGTTACCTAAGAAGAAATTCCCATGAATTATCGTTAAGAAAATGAAATGTATATAAAATAAATTGATTTACCAGCCTCCTCGTTCAGTTCTCCAGTGATTTTATCAATTTTTTCTATTGTCTGGATAGCATCCTCATCTGTTTGCAAAATCTCATCGAGTAAAATTTCAAGTTTGTCTTTTAATTTTGTGGACTGATTTCTTAAAGAGTCGCTGTTCTCCAGAGAATAATTTGACTAAAAAAAAAAACATTGTATGATGATTTAATATATCTAATAACACAAACCTTTCTATTTAAGTTCTTTGAGTCCTGTTCTAAGCTTTCCAATTCTTCAATGGTTTCATTTAAGTTAGTTTGTCTTGGATCAACTTCATTGAATTTGGGTATCAGTTTGTCTAATTGTTCCCGCATGTTGTCCAATCTACGTCTTGTGAAATAACCAGATTGAGTAGACTGTAATTAATAAAGGTATTAAAATATATAATACACATGCTTTGATTCGTGTCAACTCCTTACGTCAAAGTCGAATATAATAGGATCTATTAAAGTCGCTAGATGATCTGTATCGTCAAGTAGAGCGTGGTGGCAACTATCACATTGATGACAACCAACTTCAGGCACAAATGCCCATCGGTGGGGGCATTGATCACATTTTTCACCTATTACACCTTGTAAACATTCGCATTGCCCAGTAAGTGCATTGCATCCAAAACCAAGAGAATATTCACTTTTACAACCACATGCTGAAAAAAAGGTTTTTTGATTGAATTTTTTTACTACTTAAAGTTTTGACACAAAAAGTACAAAGATGGCTAGATAAAACTAATTGTTAGACAAAACATTTAATACGGGTGGTGGCTGCAAGAACACTTACGTCATCGAGTTAGAGAAATTTGTTGCTTTTTAGCAAAAGTTGGCCATCAGTAGATACAAAACACGTTTTAATTTACCTCAGGATGGACTCGAACCATCGATCTTCGCAACCAAACATATCAACGGATCTACCCACCGTCCCATGAACATAAACAGTAATTAAATTAACTTACAAACACATCCCCCTGAAGTGTAATTCCAATATCCAGCAGAACACCTATCGCAAGACCTTCCTGTAACACCAGCTTTGCATTTACATTGGCCATTTACATCGTCACACTGATCGCTATCTGAAGCCTCTGCACAGTCACAAGGAATACAGCCTCGACCAGACTGGAAGCCATAATGTTCAATTTCACAGCGATCACACTTCTCCCCAATAACATTTGGTTTGCATACACATTTTCCAGTAGAACTTTCACAATGATCAGTACCAAATTTGTCACATATACAAGCTAAAAATAATATAAATGTAGAAATGTGTTGTACAGTTTATCTTATTTTTCGTACCTTGACAGTCTTTCAAGTTAATTGCATCTCCAAAGAAACCAGGAGCACAAAGGGAACATGCCTCACCAAAAGTGTTATTTAGACATTGTAAGCAATCACCTGTAACTGTGTCGCAAGAACTTGGATCTTCCGGATTAATATTTCCAGAGCATTCGCAAGGTTTACAATAATCTCCTAGAAATATTTAATAACACCCATGTATTTTTGATAACAAGTAAGGAATACAGAAATTAAATAAGTTCTTACCTGCTACTTCCGGTCGGCCATAATAACCTGCAGCACACGCCTGACATCTAGCTCCAATATACCCTTCGGTACATTCACAACTAATTTTTTCACCATCTGAACTGAGGTCACAAGCAGTAGCGAAACTATGCAGAAAATTTTATATTTAGTTTATATATTTAAAATCGAGATATATAAACTCACTTGTTACTCGCAATTGGCAATGGACAAGCACAGATCAAACAATCCATTGGAGTTCCTGCTAAAGCATTCCCATGGTAGCCAACATCACAAAATTCGCAATGATCCCCTTGAGTATTGTGGGTGCAGTTCTGCAACAAAATACTGTTTGGTCAAATATCACAAACTATAATTTTTTCGTTTCACGGTAATTTTAAATTAACACTATTGATTATTTCTTACCATACAGATACCAGTATTAACGTCACACTCTGTGGCATGCCCATTACACTCGCAAGGCACGCAGTAGCCCCCGTGAGGTCCAGATTGGATTCTGTAGTAACCCGGGGCACATTCTTCACACGATAAACCTAGATAATTTGGAGGGCAGTGGCACTGTTCCACTGACACAGCTAATGGTATATTTAATGCGTTACCATAATATTCATTATTCTCGATGGCCTCATCCAGAGCCACGCTAATCAATCTGTTAAAATAAAACACCAATTGTCACCTTAAAAACTTTACTTTCATATACCATTAAGATATTAATGCTATCTAAAATATCAAACATGCTAATGATCATGTGATCTTGACGTCAGACGAGAACAAAGTAAAATGACCATTTAATATACTGATTGAAACGTATTACGTTTAGATGTATTTCCCATGATATTTGATTGTCCTCTGATCAAACAAATATAATGTGATGCAAATTTCTTTTGAGAATAATTTTATTTGTTAGTAAGAGTTAATTACCTTAAAATTTAATTTCACTACGTTACGTAATTGCCTTACCGTGTAGTTACACTAGCAGTCCAGTACGTAGCTCTAAGATAAATACCACGTAAATCTTTGAGAACTTCCATAATATGTTCTCTCCTAGCAGACCCTCCAGAAGGTAATTCAAAGTTACTTTCTACCAGTTGAAGCATACTAACAAATTCAGTGGTTGGTGGTGGTTGTTCGTAACTAGAATGGGTCAAATATAAGTCGGCTCCTTGCAAAATAACATCTGGGCCGCTAACTGCAGAACCTTGTGGGCCAATAACATAATAGATAGTGTAGTTTAAGAAGCCACCATATGAAGTTAGTCTTTTCCCTAAATAATCAGCAGGGGCTGAGAAATAAGCTGAACTCTCAGACACATTGAAGTATGAAAAGTCTACACCAATCGCATTTTCATTTTCATCTACGTTTTCCACGATCAAATTGAGAGACGTTACATTAAGTTTTCCCATCGTGTTAATGCCAACGACTTCCCAGTCTTTCATTTCTATCAAAGCAACTTTGATTAATTGTGAACTTATACATCTCGTTGTTTGACCGAAACAGAAACATTCTGTGCATCCTTCGTCATTTTCATATTGCAAATTAAAGGAACCTTCTCGGCAAAAGTCACAATGAGGTCCCACTACATGTTTTTTACAAAGACATTCTGCAGATACTTGATCACATATTTCAGCTGTTGTTCCTCTGGTGTCGCATCCGCAAGAGTGACAGTAGGGGAAATAGTAATGACCTGCCTTACATTGGTCACATGGCCTACCAATGATATTTTCCTTGCACCTATACAACATTTAATGAATTTAAATGAGAGATATTGAAGCCAAGAAATGAGAAAATCAATAATTTGATATTCCACTAAAATGGATTAGTTTGTTACTTACGGGCATTCTCCACTAAGAATATCACATTGAGTAGTCTCATTACTAACACCCAAATAGTTACATTTACATTCCTCACAACCAATAATAGGGTCAAACCCATATGTTAAAGGTTCACATTGATCGCATCTTTCACCAGTTACATGGGATGGACAAATACACTGGCCGGTTGTGGGTTCACAATAGGCAGTCGATGGACAATTACAGGGTTTACATTCTGGAAATCCATAATATCCAGTCTTACAAATTTCACATTTTCGTCCAATTATGTTATCTTTACAGGGACATTGTCCGCCAAATTTCTCACATTCAAAACTGTAAGATCCATAAAAATCACACTGGCATGGTAGTGCTCCTGTGTTATGTCCAGCGGTTATAGAGAATACGGAATCTCTGCAGAAACCTAAAGTATTTTGAAGTATAATATTGATTTAATATTATTGCTTTAAAACTAGCTACCTAAATGTCCAGTGTCGACATTAAAATGATTATTACCACATGTCGAAATAAATTCTCCAGTTCTATCCATTTCTTCTTCCTCAAGATTTTTGTCATTATATAAATCAGCTGGAACTACTAGAAGGTAGTCTAAATAAACATTCTTATTTTCGGACTGCTAAAATAAAAAGCCATACTGAATTATAGCGCTTGCTTTAATTAGTAATAATAACCTACCTTTAATGTGATCACAAAATTTTCAGTTAGTGAGAACTTATTGTTTCGATCAGCCTGTGAAATAACTGATCGGCAGCCTGATTCTGATGGACAATGTCTTACTGGGACCTTTGCGTCATAGAACTGACCGTTTTGAATGGTAACATTCAAATCAAAATCTAAAAATATTTTAAGTCGTATAATTTGAAAAAAATGTATTATTAATATTCATTATTTTCAGTTTCAGGTAAAATGTGTCAATGCACGTACCTGGATAGTCTGGTTGGTAGTAATGGACAATAAATGTATAATAGCCAATATGCGGCACTTTGCCTTTTAAATCAATAAATGTTTCAGACGGATTTAACCAAATATAAGAAGATTCATTATACTCTCTAATAGGCGGCCTATTTTTTCCCAGTTCCCCTTCATCATCTTGTTCAAATTGGATCTTTTTCGTTTCTGGAGGATTACGAAAAGAGGACGGAATGCACTCACCATCTTTATGGATACATACAGGTTTCGGTTTAATATAGTCCAAGGACCAATCCTCATATGGAATGGCATAAATTGAGTGAATTCCAACATCAGCATTGTCACTCTAAAAAAGATCGTTCTATTTCTATTTTTGTTAACTTGGTTAACAATTGGTTAATGATGGATAAAACTTACAATAGATTTCACTAGAGATTTAAATGGAAATGAAATGAGGTAGGTAATACAGTAAGTAGCATATACGAAAAAATTTATTGATTTAATACAACTGAAAAATAAGCTATATCAATGAGCATTAACGATACATCATGAAAACAGATTTTTCTGTATGTGAAAGTGCTAGAATATATCACAATGTGAAATGTTATTTTTAAAGAGCTTATTGTTTTTTTTATGAATTTTATTTCAGAATTTATGTAGCAATGGTCAATAATGGTAATTACATTTTCTTGCACGGTATCTTTAATTTTTTTGAAATGAGTTTGATAAGACGATTTTTTTTATCTTAAATTGTTCAGAATTCCATAATAAAAAAAACTGCCTTATAGCTGTTTTACATTTGTCAATTTCTTCATGAATTTATTCACGAAGTAGCTTCACGACGAAATTTGATAAGTGTAATATAAAACTTTGACTTCAAATAAATTCAAAACCGTTGTCGTGAATTTCTTCACACAATTAGAACATGTTCTAATTTCCGTCAATATTTGCGTGAATTTCAGTCATACCAATCGCAAGAAACTAATTGAAAGTAAGGTTAAGATCATGTGTCCTTCAATGGCAGAAGATTCAAAGACATGGGCTGTGAAAAGGTAATTGGTAATTTTATAATAATATTGTGGCTAGAATATTTAGAATTATAACTATTATATTAGCATAGAGGAGATATTACTGTCTTACTATTATTGGTAGGTTGGTACACACTGAGAAGTTACATTCGTGACGTGACAGTAAAATTCAGGGTAATGTAAAACGTAAAACAATTACTTGTTGTGAAGAAATTGGCGAGAAAGTTCATAAATTTCTTCGTGAACAAATTCATGAATAAATTGACAAATGTAAAACAGCTTTTAGAAACAAAACTGCAGTTGTTGTGTTTTAATCTCTCTTATTATTAAGAAACAAATGCTACAACTGAAATAATATCGAAAATCGACATGCATTGTTTTTTCTTGTAATTATGGATCTCTTGTAAACACAACTTCTCAGGCTCTTGTGATTGGGTCTTCAACACCCAGCTTCAATAAAATAGAATTATAGTAGGGAATGGTTGTGTGTCCACTTTTTTTAAGTGGAATTTCTTTCCACACAGGCTCTGCTTCTTAGATTTAGGGGTTGTTTATTTTACATGGCGGGATCTATGCTTTATAAATATTTAAACAAGATTTGAAAATTTAAATTTGTGTTTAGGGTCTATATTAAAAATTAGAAACAATAATTTACCTTAAGGTCTATAACAATATAGCTAGCATTGATCCTATACACTCCAACACCACCTTGTTGATTAGTAGCTGCTTGTCGACATGCTGCAGTGTAAGGACAAGAATACAACTTAAGGTTTCCATCTTCAGTTCCATTTTTCAAATGAATAATCGCTCGAACATCGTGGGTACGCAGATCACTCAAAGGTGTTATATAATTTACGACAATGACGTACGATCCTGGTTTGTGAACACTTACGTTGAATGTTATATGTGGTTGGGCTACATTTAACAGCGGTACTCTATTATACACTTTGATTTTGTTTAAATGCTAAAAAAATATATATAAAATTTACATCCTTAAGTTTTCTAACTTAAGACAAGTAAATTAACAGCACAAATGTTCCTGGCTATTTAATTTATGATTGTTGAAAAAATTGGCTGGAAAAAATAATGACATTAAAGTATATAATTTGGCAATAAAAAATAATTTATAATTATTATTATTTGCTTGATAATTCTGCGGGTAATTCTTTCTCTTTTCCAAAATATTTTTTTCCACCGCATTTTTTAACTATGCTATAATTTATTATTATACTCACTTCTGTGTCTTGGAAAAATTCTCGAAGCTGATCAATTTTTCTACCTGTTTGGACAAAACCGCCAACTCCCCAGGATTTATCGAAACTTGTAATATTGGGATATGCATAGTGACGGCACAGATCTATTTCACCAATTACACAAGGTGATTCAACTTTTTGATTTAATATCGAAGCTAAATAAAAGTCTTCAGGGAGGAGAACAAAATAATCCTAAAATTGATATTAGTAAAGCAGGTACCTATTTAAATGAAACATAAATAAAATTGAATTGTATTTGTCGATACTTACTAATAATACGCTTTGATTTACATTTATGTTAACGGACCAACGCCCTGGATTCATAACAAATGGTTTGGGTGTATTTCCACTCTCGCCAGAAACGGTTACAAATGATGGCTCAGATGTATTCCTAAATTGCACTTTAATATATTGTTCGATATCATTAGGATTATCGGGAGTTATTCTAATTCCTCCAAATACGGTGTGAGGTTTGTTGTTAACAAATTTTATCACCATTCTGTATAATGATGGTTTGTATACATAAATATCTTGAATAACTTCTTTCTGTAGTAATGAGAATACAGCATAACCTTTCCATGAGTAATTAGGAAAAATATGTTCGTCATGTGCATATCTAACTTGACTATTTTCCACAGTATGGCCATCTTCTACTTCATACTGATATTGATAAAGTGTCGGAAAATAGTGTGTTTGCAGAGGTTCCTTGCATGTACGACCAGTTACACGACTTTGACATAAACATTGGCCAGTAGTCTTGTGACAGATGCTGCTAACTGAACCTCCAACATCACAACCACAATCTGAAAATTATATTTCGGTAAACACAAAGCTGAAGGTAAAAAATATAGAAAGATTTAATTGCAACGAAATATAAATCTGAGATATAAATAAAATATGGGGCAGTCACTATGTGGTGTCACTTGGTATAATTATTTGTACCTGTACAACCGAAAAGATTTTCTTCTCTTAAATTGTAGGTCCCATCAGCACATTCTGAACAACCCCTCGCGATAACAGATGGTTTACAAACACACTGTCCATTATCAGTGTCGCAAACAGCTATCCCACCCAGTACACCAGTTCTATTACAGTTACACTCTTCACATCCATCAGCATTATTCGGATTGAGATTCCAGTATAATGGTTTACATTTGTTGCAAATACGACCTTCAACTCGTTCCTTGCATTGACACAGTTCACCTGCAGGAACTGAACCACAACCAGCAAATCCTGCTACCACACCAGCTGGGTGGCAATTACAATCTGAAATATAAAGCCGGTATAGACACTGATAAAGCTTACTTAAAACCTAATCAAAATGGTACTACTTTGTGGTACACATAAGCTTATAAAACCATCACTCCGTATAATGTCCATGATAAATATGGAATTTTTGGAAAGGGGAAACAATGGGCTTTCCAACTGTGAAAAAATATACAGGGCGTTTTATTTGAAATAACAAAGTTGCCCTATCTCCAAAAATACGCTAGCTATGTCATTCTCGGTTAAGCTGGAAGTGAGCAAAAAAAGACGGATACACAGGAAAATGCTTATCAAAATTAAGAATGGCGAAAACCGCATTTCATTATCTCAACTAGTTCAAAAGTTATACAGGTTTAAAAGGGTCAAAATATAATGGGGCATCCGATATCAATTGTAAATCTTTTAAAAAGACGAAATGTTTTTTTTTGGGACGAAATTATTATTAAAATAACCTTTTACATATAACTACTATGATAAAAACTTTTAATGCCTACAATATAAAATGTAGAAAAAGAAAATTAAAAAAATGAACTCCTTACAAATTTCTTTGTGGAAAAAAGCTAAAAGGGTGGCAACTTTAAAGAAAAAGTGATAATTAAGTATGAAATAATTGTGAAATTATATTAAAGTGTGCAGTTCTACTCTGAATATAAAGTACATTATTTTAAACCTCGTAATCAAGACTTCTATATACATTTAAATAGTAATTAAAAGGTTACTGTCGTATTCTTTCCAATAATGTTGTTCTACTGCCTTCATCTAAAGACGTCGATAATGTAAAATGCCAGTTGCCAAATTTAAGATAATTTCAACGAATAGAAATAAAATAGGAGTTATTCGTATTAAATTAAAATGCGTTTGTGTCAATTTAAATGAGAGTATATAAATAAGTAAATACAATTTAATTATTACAATCCGTGTCTCGCGGCTTCATGAGTTCGAGCAAGCCGGACATCTCACCCATTTAAAGTTTGAGAATAGGTTGAGGTCGTTTCGACCCCAATGCCTCTCCTTTTTTTTTTGGTTTTTTTTTTTAAAAAGTGAGTATCGTTATCGTGTGATTCGAACTCACGACCCTAGCGCTGCTAAGTTAACGTCTTACCCACTAAGCCACCATGGTCTTTCCTTAAACCACATATAAAAATATAAATTTTTTCAAGTCAGATATCTCCAGTTTTATTTCGATATCGATTACTGTATCAAATAAAAAATAAATTACTGTTTTTAACCAGAGTATATGGTAGTATTAATTATTTAATTATTATAAACTTTACAAACAATTTTGTGTAGTTGGAAATAGGTTATGTTTTAATACAATAATAATTACCTTCGCAAGCTGGGAAGTTATAGTAACCTTCTTTACACATACTGCAGTTTTGTCCAGCAAAATTTTCGCGACATTCACATTTACCCTCCTGGTCGCAAGAAACACCATTTGCACCGAAATCACAGTTGCAAGCTAAAAAAGTGAAAATAATAATCTTTGATACCTACTCTATTTTAACCAGTTTTAACATTAATCTTTCATTCTTACGTGTGCAATCAGGGTAATTGTAGTAGCCAGGATAACATTGTTCACATGTACGGCCAGCATAGTTTGATAAACAAGAACACTTTCCGGAAGTAGTGCAAGTAGAACCATGAGATCCGACTTTGCTGCAATTGCAGGGTGTACAATCAGGATAGCCATAATATCCTAAAATACATGTGTCACATCGGTCCCCACCATAACCTTCTTTACAAATGCATTGGCCAGTTTCTTTATCACAAATTCCTTCTTTGGTACCACTTGTGTCGCAATTACAATCTAAAATGAGACTGAACTGTTAAAATTATTGGTTTTACCTCTAAATATTGGAAATATGATGCAGTCTCTCGATAACTCTCGATAAAAGAAACTCAATTTCGATAATCAAAATAATTGTGTTTTGGTTGACATCTTTAGATAGATGTAGTTGTGCGTTCATAAAAAAAACATAAGCTAATAAAAAAATAAGTTCCATACACCAGATTAAAAAAAAATTGTTATAAAAAACTTACAGAGACACTCAGGGTATGAGTGATATCCATCTCTGCATTCACTACATTTCTTGCCTGCATAATTATTTTTACACGTACAATTCCCTGTTTCTTGATCGCATGATTCAGAAAGCGATCCCGAGTGGTCACAATCACAATCTGAAACAAACACCATGAACAAATCGAAAAATAAAAATCAAAACAAAAAATACTTACGTGTGCACTCAGGGAAATTGTAAAAGCTTGGAGCACATTCTTTACAATATTTTCCTCCGAAATTAGACAAACAGGTACATTCTCCATCATAAACAGAACACTGTAGGTTTTGAGTTCCATTGAGGTAACATTCACAGGGCTTACAATTTGGGTAGTCATAATAACCAAAACTACATTTATCACAATTAGGTGGAGTAAACTCTTTCCTACATTCGCATCGTCCTGACCCCTCCGCACAATTTCCAGTCGAATAAAAATTTTCACATTGGCATGCTAACAACACAAATTATAATTTAAAAAATTTTTACTTATATTACAAATAGTTTGAAAATAATGGCAATTTGGTTAAATACGTACGTTGACATACATCCGTTTCATTCCAGTGTTTATTATATGGTCTGAAATATTTCGGCTGGCATTTATTACAATTAATTCCCTCTGTGTTATGTTGGCAATTTTGACAAACACCTCCACCAGAATATTTGCCATGTATATCGAGAGACAAATGTTTTCGATCGACTTCTTTATCATAAACACATTCGTTGGTATGTTGGAAACAATTACAAGCTACAGAGCAAAGTATTTATAAGAACTTATATATATGAAATCAATATGCAACTTACATTCACACCTAAATGGATTGTTATGTTTTGATTGTCTCCAGGCTTTTTGTTCAAATCCAGGACAGCAAGAGTCACATTTTGCTCCACAGGTGTTATGTTTGCAGCGACATAAAAGTACCCTATTATCCCTTGGGTCAGGAATATCACAAGCATCAGCATGACCGTTACACATACAGCGACCACCAATACTGATATCTTTTATTGAGTAGAAATACTAAAATAATCATTGCCAAGTATCAAATAAGGCAAAATAGTAAATTCATTGAAAATAATATATAAGGAAAATAATTTCTTACTCTTCTTGTTACTGTGGGATCTTGCCTTGCCACTGACATAAGATGACCAAGCAAATTTTTTGTTCTCAAAAATCGTAATCTCACATTTGTGGCCCTCGTCCATTCTTGTAACACAGATGAATTAAAATAGTGACTAGCCGATGGTCTCTTGTTTAGCAGTGATATTGGTATCTGAAAATTTTAGTCAATACTTAATTGCGTTGGGTAACTTGTAAGATATTTATATATAGAAATAGCTGATCTTTTCTGGTAACGGTGGCTTTATAAACAATCAACCACCACACATTTAAAAATCTTTTCTTGCGTTAAATGTTAAATGTTTTTCGTTAATGTACTAAAATATTTTATATACTTACTTCACCTCCTTCCAAAGGTACAATTTTAGAATATTCTGTGCTACAGATGACTGAATCGTCTCTAGTTATTGATTGCAAACTTTCTTTGCCAAAATACGTTTCGCAATCAGATGGAGAATCGGAAAAATATTGCCACGGAGTGAATGTTATACCATAATCTGCTGATTTTTCAAGCACCCATAAACCTGGTCTTGGAGAATTTGCCATTCTTATGTACACATAAGCCACATGAAATTCCTGAAATCACATATACCTATTTGTAGCCAGTAGCAGTATCGCAACCAGTGCTACAAAGGTACAACACCAACTCTTAATTTAAACAAATAATGGACCTGTTGTAGCTATAGCATTTAAACAGAAAAAGGATGCCTACGAGACTTGTACATCGCTTTACTCTTTCGAGGTTGTCTGTGGCAAATTCAATTATTTTTTTTTTAATTAAGAGCCAATGCTGTACTCACTGCAGCTCTGTGGCATTGGTTGCAAAATGGCCATGGCATGTAACACCAAAAGTAAAACTTATTACATATTTAGAATATTCAATAACGTTTTTTGTCGAAAAATTTTTATACAGTGAGCACGTAAAGATTGGAATAAATTCCTTGAAATCGTTACAAAGCAAGTGACACAAATTCGCTCAGACACGTCGATTTTTTAAATGCGTTTCTCAATTTTCTTTATGTAAAAAAAATATACTTCAAACGTTTTTAAAAAAGTTAAGTTAAGATGTCATCGACAATTTCGTATGCAACATGTCATAGAATTTAACGTACTGTATGCAAATAAATATGCTCTTTTGAATGACATTTTTCAAAATGGAGATTACCATTTAAAAAAAATTGCCGATAAGGTCATAACTTTTAAAAAAAATGTTTGAAGTAAGTATTTTTGCATAAAAAAATCTCGAAAAAAATTGAGAAATGCATTTAAAAATAGATATGTGTCCAAGCGAATTTTTGTCACTTGATAACGATTTAAAGGAATTTATTCCAATTTTTACGTGCTCATCATATATTTGAAATAAGAAAATCGTTGTCTCGATTAATCAAAGTTGTTTGGCACAACGAGAAGTGATTCGTAAATAAATAAATAGGTGCTAGAAACATAAAATGTTTATTGTTTGTATATATAAACATATGGATTATTGAACGAAATAAATAAAATAAAAATAAATATTTTATTTCTGTAAACCTAAGAGAAAGAGCTGCAAGTTGTGATAGCAGTTAAGGAAAGAGAAAAATATTAGTCAACTTGCAAGAGATTCTAAAAAAAATTATTAGACTGTTTATTACAAAAGTCACCTATTTGCCAGTACATAAAGGGTGTAACCGATTTAAATACAGAAAATTGAGGATTAGATAGATTTTTGTAAAATAAGTGGTTTTTGTGCTATAAACTTTTCTTCATAGGCGCGTGGTTTCTGAGATACAGGGCGTTGAAATTTTTGTTTGAGTAATGTTTTCGTGGCATAACTTTTGCATTTTTCAATATATTTATTTCACATTTGGCAGTCATTTATGTTAACTGGAACATGAGGAAATGGTAAAAAAATACAGGGTGAATTTGAAATACACTGAATAATTTTAATCCGTTAAGATCTATATGGTCCATAAAAATTCTTAAAAATAGTCATTTGTAAAATAAATGAAATACAGTCAAGAAAAATTTTTTCAATATTTATTATAAATATTCACGATGATGCTCCTGAGCAGAACAGTTGATGTGTGTAGTGACATACACTGTACCCCCACTCTTCTTAGCTACCGTGTTGTTGGCGTAGTTCAGCCTGTGCATCCATCATGTCAAGTGTGAATTTTTCCTAGTGTTTTAGATTTCAGTTTTGGTTTTACTTGGTAAACACTGCGAATACTGGGTAGAAGTATTTGTTCGTAACCAAGTCAATGTTAAATTCACCGATCAGTGCGTATCCCCTGTGGGACGAGTTTAGGGTTTTTTTGTTGAAACATTAACTATGGAATTTTGAAATTAAAACACTGGGAATTCATTAATTATGTTATAAGAAATTATAGATTAAAAATATTCAGTGTATTTTAAATTCACCCTGTATATGTTAAAAATATCACCAGTGACTTAGATAGATGCAACACGACCCCTTTATTTCTTTACAACTTCTACGCCAATGGTCGATTACACCAAATTAAAGTAATTTTAAATTATTCACAATTCTCTACGAAAAAAACATCCCTTGCAATCTTTTGATATTTTGGGTAGTTTTCCGGTAAATTGAGTTCATATTTTGTTCCATGTCTCTGTTCTGCTTATGTACAATAGGCGACTTTAAATAGATTTGTAAACATAGTTGTAGAACTGTCTAATAGCCATCACAAGTCACGTTGTAAATAATATTTTCATTCACTTGAGTCTAAAAAAATTGAGCAAATTTTAAAAAATCAAAGAAAAATTAAACAAGCCACCTATTAAAGAATGTAAGTACTTAAGCAGAACAGATCGAGACATGGAACAAATGTATATGAACTGAATTTACCGGAAGACTACTAAAAATATTAAAATATTGCAAGAGACGATTTTTTCGTACAGATAAAGAACTGTGGATAATTCAAAAATACTTTTTAAGTTACTGCAACTGACCATTGGCGTAGAAGTTATAACGAAATAAAGGGATCGTGTTGTTTCTATATATGCTATTCATATTTTATTTACATGAGGGGAGGCTATGATATGTTTTTCTTAGGTTGTCTCAGGGTTGTCTACAATTGACAAAATATTGAAGTGTCAGATTTAATTGATCGTCCTGTCATTTATTTTTGGCTGAATTGCCAAATTTTTTATTGATAACATTGCTGTGCTTTCTTTAGGGTCTCACTCTGACAACTATGTAGAACTAATTTGAATTTGTGGTTATGTTTTTGACTTTTCAACATAACCTCAGTAATTAAAACAGTCATTCATACCAACAGAATTCAGATTTTTCAAGGCCTCCCCTCATGTAAATAAAATGTGAATAGCATATATGCTATTCGCATTTTATTTACATGAGGGGAGGCTATGATATGTTTTCTTAGGTTGTCTACTATATTGACAAAATATTGAAGTATCAGATTTAATTGATCGTCACTGTCACTTATTTTTGGCTGAATTGCCAAATTTTTTATTGATAACATTGCTGTGCTTTCTTTAGGGTCTCACTCTGGCAACTATGTAGAACCAATTTGAATTTGTGGTTATGTTTTTGACTTTTCAACATAACCTCAGTAATTAAAACAGTCATTCATACCAACAGAATTCAGATTTTCCAAAGCCTTCCCTCATGTAAATAAAATGTGAATAGCATATATATCTACGTCATTGGGTGATATTTTTAACACATATTTTTTACCATTTCCTCACGTTCTAGTTAACATAAACGACTGCAATATTGCAATAAATATATTGAAAAATGCAAAAATTTTAACGCCCTGTATCTCAGAAACTACGCGCCTATGAAAAAAGTTCATAGCACAAAATTCACTTATTTTCCAAAAATCTATCGAATCCTCAATTTTCTGTATTTAAAATTCTTACACCCTGTATATACGGGTGTCTCAGGTTTTACTCGAAGAAATTTAATAGGATAGATCTCCCAAAAATAAAAAAAAGTTCATATATGAACTTGTATGTTTTAAAGCTTCGTTTTCGAGATACAGGGTGTTAAAGTTCATTTAAAAAAAGCTCATTTCTTTAGATATTTTAAAAACTACTTGACCAATTTTGATAAGACTTGGGGCACGTTTATAGCAATAAATAAGGAGCACAATTTGATGTAATTGGATTAATATCCCAACTAGCACAATTAGTTGCTGGAACGTAGCGGCGACTATTGTAGGAACTTTAAAGTATTTTGCCACTAGCTACAGGCACATAATAGGAACGCTCCCATTACGTGAACGCGACCAAAATGGGGAACAATTTTTCGGTGATCGCAACGTTCCGGCGACGTTCCTGTAACTTGCCCGGCTACGTTCCAATGACGTGGTGGTTACGTAGCGGCGACGTATTGGCGTGGAGGCCGCGACTTTTATGGAACTTTACAGTTCTCTACTCTTTGAAATTAGTGTTGCCAGCTCTGTCTGGCAACTGATTTTGTTATACTTTATCTCATTCCTTCATGATGCTCGTCCAGTTCCCTAACTCAGACACTTAGACACTTAAAAGAATACTATAAGAGTAATATTAGAAAGCAAAACTTGTACTGTTTCTCGATCGGTCTTAGCAACAGGATTAAAACGAATGCAAGTTTACTGTTAAACATAATGATGACACCTCCAAATCCAACCACGCGCCTTTAAAATTTACGTTTTTTAATTAAAATATTGTCTTTGAGATATCTAACAACATGCGAGAATATGACACCCTAGACGTTGAAAGCGTTTTTTATTATTATTTGGAACTTGAAACTAACTATTATGCATAAATTTATTATATTTGGTGCAGAATTGATAAACGCATTTTTCAAGTAATCTGTGAAGTGAGGATTCTTGTTTTATAGCAATGGCGTCGTAAGGTTTGTCCAAGAAAATGGCGTATTTCGGATAAAATAACTTTGAGGTCCTTTTTACTAGAAAATGCGACTTGTAAGTAATCATTGCTTGGCAATAGTGACGGGAACTGCAAATATGTAGCTTTAAAGTTATATTTACTACAAAGTACCGAATGGGACTGTGATGTGACTTTAAAGTCGCAGCAAAGTTGTGACTACCATGATATACCAGTCTCTAACCTAACCTCACATTATTGACAGGCAGATGATGACGAGGCAAGTTTCACTTGTTGTGAGTTGTCTGCGAATCTCACATACATATATTAAATACATAATACAAGAAAGGGTAACTTTATTGATAAAAATATTTTAGCTGTCAATCATTATATAGAGAAAAATCACGAAACATCAAAGTCACCCTTTACTTTTTTCACATAATGAATGAACTGTAGCTATATTCACTACACTCACAACTGATGATGCACACCATGAAATTTTTTCATTATTGGGAACTAGATGGTGAAGTTTACTTCATGGTGAATTTAAGAGGTGCCACACGCTTTGTAGTAATCGTGAATAGTTGAAGCTCAGTCTTACAGGTAGCGGTAACGTCATTAACGCTAATAATGATTACTTACAAGTTCCACGACTTTAAACGGATAGTGAAGGTACCTAGAACGTCGCGGCAACTATCAAAGCTACTTGAAAGTGACTGCAACTCTGGAGTCCCATTTCAGTAACACGAGTTAGTCACTGCTACCATAGTTTGCCACCTTCAAGTTCTGAAAACTAAAAGGTCTCTCGACTGGTAACTACGACTTCCCCAGTACCAGGTAAAATACGTAGAAGTCTCATAACTATATAGTAACCATTAGTGGTAGAAACTACGTGGCATCGACTGTAGATTTGTCAAATTAAGTTATTTATACATCAAAGTCGAAAATTTAGTAGCAGTTAACGTAATAGTACGTTACTCTTTCGAGGTTCCCGTCTCAGTCACAATTACTTTGGTGCTAGTTGGGATGACTGATGGTCGAGATGGTAGCGTACCTGCCTCTCACCCAAAAGTCCCGGGTTCGAATCCCGGTCGTGGCAATGGAAAATACTGTGAGAGGGGATTTTTCCATTATACACGGATATTGGATGTGTGTCCCTTGTCTTTAAATGTGTAGCCCCCTCCTGCACAAGGCTCTTCTAGAGCCTTCTGGGATAAAGGGGGTCGTAATTACATGTGGTGTATTTATTTATTTAGTATTTATTTAACCATTCCAGGAGCGGCGCTGGGGCATCCTAACTAGATATTACTACTGTTTTTTTATGAATTTGATATTATATTTAGATTGAGTAATTAAAAATACTATTTTTTTGTCTCTTGAATTTTTTGTCTATCTTGCTTACTTTTCGAAAAAAAAAAATAAAATTTGTTTATCCGCTCACGCCTGGAAAAATAAATAAAAAATTCAAGAGACAAATAAATTATATTTTGAATTAGGTACTCAATCTATATATCAAATTAAGCTGCTTATTTATTTATCCATGAAAAGTTTTAACGAAATTGACCAAATATTTGAAAAAATTATTTTTTTTTAAATTAACTTTAACACCCTGTATCTCGAAAATGAAGCTAGTAGTCGAAATAGATAGACAACCGCGGTTTGCGCCATTGTTTGTTTTTCAAGAATCGAGCCCAGAACTCTATATCTATCTTCTATATCTCATATATACTTTTAGAGAAAACTCCAAAACCCATCGAATTTGGTCCACCCTGTACATACAAAAATGTTCGTTTTGCATTTCTACATCACAGCATCGAAAAATATACAGGGTGTTCCATATTATGAAAAAATTGGAAAAATTCTATAAAAAAATTCTAAATTGAAAAATCAATTTTGGCCAGTCTATATTTTTAGGAAGTAAAAATGATTCAGAAATATTAATTAGATGTCTCCTCGTAACTTAGTATATTCACATATTATTTTCTTATAATCTCATAATAATTGTGACTGTACTGATTTTTTCAATATGCATCTGCAGATGGCACTTTCAACAAAAATATCAATTACATCCAAGTGGTTGCCAAATAGTCAATAATAATATAGGAGTAAAAGACACTTGATCCTGTAATTGTCTTGGCTCGCTCTGTATATTCGAAAACAATTTCCGGTTATAGACTTTTTTATCTAGTCGTAACCGACGCAAATTTTTAAATATTTGTAGCTATCATAGAACTTTGAGATCTTGAAGTCCGAGACCACTATTGCCCCACCATGTGTATAACAATATTAATAAAGTAGGTATTAAAAACCAGTGTCGAATTTAAATGCGACATAAAATATGTAATACATTAATAATTGTGATTTATTTGTTTGTTATCATGTTGTGTGGGGCCAGTCCAAGTATATCAAAATGTATTGTAGGCGTTTATTTCCTGTAATAATCAAAATGTCGATTCTTCTATTATCAGCATATAGAATACCAAGTGACGCATTCCAACATTTAAGTAGGGCTTCTAAAGTTTTAGTTCAATATAAATAAATAGCGAATTCTACTCCAATTAATTAAATAAACAAATTCTAAAATGGAATAGGCGAAAGTGCAATTTGAAATTGAGGGCGTTAATGAACTTTTAAATGTTATTGCTACAATATATGACATTTTGGCTTTTACGTCTATACGTCTATATTAGGTTTATATTTAATTTTTTATTTTTTGGATTTTATAACGTAAATTTGGAAATAAAAAAACGCACTTGCTAATATTATACGTTTTTATTTCTTCTTTCCTTCATATACTTTAATGTGGGAGTTGAAAATATGAAATTCTCATTTCCTGTATACCGCGCTAAAATATTCAATTCCTTTAATCTATTTATAATTTTTATTACTTTTATTACATTTGACATATTCCAGAATTAATAATTATCTGTTAAAAATAAATTCCTACTTTCAAGAACACCCCTCTACATACATATACAGTGTGACCCACTTAAGATCGCAACACCCTTGTATACCCGTTCAATGATGGTGGGTGGTGGTAACAAAAGATCGATAAGGTGATTCTTTGAACTTAGTAATATGAGCAATACATGTCGCAGTAGCGTGCGATTTTAAGGGGGTTTGAAGTCGATTTTTGAAAAAAAAAATATTAGCGATTTTTGTATTCAAATTTCGGTTTCACCATCGTAAAGAGCGCCACTTAAAACCCCTATAGGTATTAATTTTAAGTGAGATCACTTATCAACAAAAATTCAGCCTTTTATATAAGTGATCAATTTTTTGAATTAAATTTTGCCAAAACTGATTATGTAATGAACAAAAAAGAAATGCCGTGAATCCTCAGAAAATGCACAATCAGTTTTGGCAAAATTTAACTAAAAAAAATTGATCACTTGTGAAAAAACTGAATTTTTGTGGATAAGTGATCTCACTTAAAATTGATACCTAGGGGTTTTAAATGGCGCTATTTACGATGATGAAACCGAAATTTGATTAAAAGAAATCGCTAATACATACTTTTTTTTTTAAATCCACATTTCAAACCCCCTTAAAATCACACGCTACTGACATGTATCATACATATACATACCTATTACCCTTTACTAAGTTCAAAGAATCACCTTATCAATCTTTTGTTACCATCAAAGTTTGATAGTTAATCAAGCATCAATTAACGCACTGTAGGTAACAAAATTATAAGGAAGTTTTTGTATTCGAAAAAAAATTGTTACGAATTTAACGAAATTACATATACATAATATTATATTATAAATTTTCGATTTCATTGAATCCGAAAAAGTCTTAAAAAATAAATAAAAACATTTTTATCTCATCACGCTAATTAAAAAGATCTCATATACTGAAATTCTCAAATTTGAAAAGAAACAAAATATAATTTTTAAAATTTCTTTGTAGACAACATAATAATATGTAGGTGTGTGTGTATTCTTTTCAGCATTTTGTTGTTCCCCTCTGAATTTGTAAAATGAAATATGTACCTACCTACCTAAAATTCATATCAAAATACACTTTTTAATGCAATAAAATACCTGTTTTAATTTTTCTCTATTTAAGTTCATTTTTATTTTAATTAATTAGACTGGCTTACTAAATACGTTTTTATTTTTCATTAGTTTATTCGTTTATTGTATTATTACCTACTTAAGAAAATAACGTGTTAATGTAAATGCAACTTAATTTTTTTATCAATAGCGATTATATTTTAGCTATCTACATAAAACAAATACAATAATTGTGCTTATGTTACGAAATTTAAGAACAGATTATTTCAGACTGGTAGTGTAGTCGAAAGAAACATGTGTTAACCAGACGTTATTTTCTCTCTGTGAAATATAATCATAAGGCGACTGAAAACTACATGGGCACTTCAACTGTTAGAGATAATTTTTGAGGTCATGATAAATACATTTCAATTTAATTATGTCTAAAGATGATCTAACGCAGAATCTCTAAATATCATATGAGGTGGCTTCTAATTTTAATTTGTATGTTATGAATGGAGCAGTTTAATTAGTCAATAAAAATAATAATGTTTTTGGCCTATAATTTCTAGTTGTGACGTATAAAATCGGTGTATTTCTGTTTTATTATCTGAAACAGATAATAGATACCTATTTAAAGACTTTAAATCTATAGACACTGCAAATAGTACCTATATAGATTACAATTGCTTCCTTAATTTAATTTCTTGTAGTTTTAACTTATAAAAAGTACAAATAAAATTCTTAACCAATTAATTATAGCTCTATGATGACCCAGTTCGTTTCTATTTTATCAAAGTAAATTGTCAAATTAAATTGGATCTTGGGCTGCATTTATTTTATAATTTAAAATTTTTGTATGATATGACTGGTTCTTTGTAAAAAACATTTATCTATCAGAAGAGCTTAATTTGCAGGTACTAAAAAATCTCGAGAGAAAATATTACAGTTTTAAGATGCATAAAATTTCAGTCACATATATTTCTATATTTTTTTTAAGTACAATCACAAACTATCAGTTAATATAAACGTTCATTTAATGTTTTGATGCTACTAATTCTTATTAGAATTTGAAATAATTATAGCGCTACTCTGTTGTGACCCATTTCGCTTACATTTTGTCAAAATAAATGGTGAAATTAACCCTTGCCTTCTTTAAGTATTTAAATTTTCTTTTATAATTTAGAATTTTTGTAGTCCTTATAAATGATTGTAAACCCCACGTGCCTCCAGAATTAAGCAACCAATCAGGGTGTAACCGTTATAAATACAGAAAATTGAGGATTCGATAGATTTTTGAAAAATAAGTGATTTTTGTGCTATGAACTTTTTTCATAGGCGCGTAGTTTCTGAGATACAGGGCGTTGAAATTTTGATTTTAGTTATGTTTTCGTAGCAAACTTTTGCATTTTTCAATATATTTATTGCACATTTGGTTTATGTTAACTGGAATCTGAGAGGAAATGGTAAAAAATATGTGTTATAAATATCACCAGTGGCGTAGATAGAGGCAACACGACCCCTTTATTTCTTTATAACTTCTACGCCAATGGTCGATTGCAGTAAATTAAAGTATTTTTGAAATATCCACAGTTCTCTACGAAGAAAACGTCACTGGCAATATTTTGAAATTTTTAGTAATCTTCCGATAAATTTTGCTCCATATCTCTCTACATTATTTAAAGGTGGCTAGTAGGTATGGCGATACTTGAGACAGGGCTCCGCTGCGCCCCCAAAATGGGGCCCCCGGCCTCCGTAGGGCTCCGCTGCGCACCCTCTAGAATGGGCCCCCAGAATATGTATTGCGGGTTGCATAACACCCCCATAGTAAGATACGACTTTTTAACCTTACTTTTTGCGAGCCCCCGAAAATTGCATTGTTAGTATTTTTAAATATTGAAAAAAAAAAGTTGTTGAGTGCAGCGAGATTCGAACCGCCGACCTATGGGTTGGTACGAAGACGTCTTACATGTTTAGCTACAGAGTAACTAGTTTACGAGTGTAATTGTGTATTCGAGCCTGAGCCAAACGGCTAAGGAGAAAATTACCGCACTGGAAAAAAACGTGCGCGATAGAAAAAAAAACATGACGGCGCGTTAGGTATGAGAAAAAAAAACATGACTGCGCAGTAGATATGAGAAAAAAAAAACGCGGCGACGTAGTAATATTTATTACATGCCTAGAATGTATAATAAGCATAGGTTGCGCCATCTAGTATTAGTGCAATATGTAATACTGTTTGCGTTTCTGCTGACGTTGACGTTTCTATTGACAGTTAACCTTAAAGGGCCGTTGCACAAGACAAGTTGTAAGTAGATTAATTATTAATTAAATTATACACAAGCGGCTTAATCCAACAACCGGCCGGCGGTGTTGCATCTCGCATAATATTAATAGGTATATAAAGAACAAAAACGTGCGATAACCTCGCGGCAAACGTTAGCAGATTCATCAGTAATACGTTTTGAATGACGAAATTAATTGCAATATTAACAGTTTTGCAAAGGCGAGTTTTAAATATTATGTTAAAATCTCTCAACCTGATAATACGTTTTGAATAACGATCACGTGACATTTTCAGATCACATCTAAAACTCCAAGTACCAAGGCCGTCTAGTCAGTCTTTCGAGCCTTTCGGCATTCATTGAACGAGTCAGTTGTCTGCTGCTGCTGCTCCCTAAAAAAAAAAAAAAAAAAAAAAAAAAAAAAAAAAAAAAAAAAAAAAAAAAAATGGAGAAGTTTATTATTGTAAAAGACTTTATGAAAAAGGTGCGTCGTTTTCACTTGACGGGGCGCACTCTCGAATTTAAAATTAAACCTGTTCCCGTGGACAGCGAACCTATAGCCTGGGTGCGAGACGCCGTCAACCAGGTCATCCAGAGGGGCACCGAGGGACTTGCTCCTGGTGATAAAGTGGGGTTCTCCTTCTGCTGCAAAGATTTTAAACGTGGAGAAGGCTGGGTTCGCTTCAGGGCTGTGGAAGAAATTACATACGACGATATCTGGGGCGTCATTAGCAGCGTTTACCAGTCTAACTCCGCAGGTCTCAACACTGAAACTTTTTGTCTGGGTGTGACCACTGTGAAGATGCCAGCGGGGAAAGGAAAGGGTCGCCTCTACAACACCTTCGAGGAGGAGTGCGGCATGCGGCGGGGAATAATATGTATAAACAATAAAGACAATTTATGCCTACCAAGGGCATTAGTAACGGCCGCGGCTTGTGTAAATAAGGACCCTGAACAAACCAAAGTACGTAGGGATATAGGGAAATTGCAGACTCAAAGAGCTCTTCGACTGTGCACCGAAGCGGGTGTCGTTATCCCCGAAACAGGATGTGGTATCACTGAACTGCAAAAGTTCCAGCAGCATCTAACAAACTATAAAATTGTAGTTTACAATTATGGGTCAAAGGGCCGCGACACTATCTTCAGAGGAGCTGCAGACGGCCCCGCCCTCAATCTGCTATATCACGAGGGCCACTTTAATGTTATAACCTCCCTCACAGCTGCCTTCTGCTGCGGCTATTTCTGTGAAGAGTGCCACGTGCCCTACGATACGAAAAATAAACATAGATGTGGGGGTAAATGCCCCAGCTGTCAGGGGGTGCCTGTTTGCCCCCAGAGCCCTAAAATCACATGCCAGGATTGCAAAAGGTCGTTCAGAGGCCAGAACTGTTATGACAATCACAAAAAGATAGGGTCCATGGGACGAGGTACGGTCTGTAGCCAAATCAATCGATGCGAATCCTGCTACAAGACAGTACAGAGCGGTAGGCAACATACTTGCGGAGAGGTGTACTGCAAGATATGCAATAGACATGTCCCCCAAGACCACCTCTGCTACATTCAGCCGGACATAGGAAAGCCAAAGATCAGGGATACTTTATTTGTGTTTTACGACTTGGAAACACGGCAAGAAAAGGTTCTGGAAGACGGCTCCCTCCAGCATCAGCCTAACCTCTGTGTTTTCAAGCAGTGCTGTAACGAGTGCTTAGAAAAGGACATTAAAGTGTGTAAAAAATGCGGGGTTCGGTTACAGGTTGTCAAGGGAGAAGATTCGGTGGCCTCATTTGTGCACCTGCTACTTGAATTGAGGAAGAAATTCAAACAGATTGTAGTTGTCGCCCACAACGGCCAGGCTTTCGATCATCAGTTCTGTCTGAATTACATTCTGACAAAAACAGACTTGAAGCCTGAACCTATCATGCGCGGAACGAAAATTCTTATGATGGCCGTGGGGAATGTTAAATTCCTGGATTCCCTCAACTACTTCCCCATGGCGCTTTCGAAGCTACCTAAAGCCTTCGGACTGGGAGATAATTTCAAAAAGGGTTACTTCCCCCACCTCTTCAACACAGAGGAAAACGCCAACTATGTGGGGCCCCTACCTGCTGTAGAATTCTATGATCCTGATAACATGAAGCCGGATGCTAGAGAAACCTTCCTCAGGTGGTACGAGGTGCACAGAAACGATGAATTTGACATACAGCGCGATTTAGTCGACTATTGTATATCGGACGTGGAAATTCTGACCGCGGCTTGCCTCAAATTCCGACAACAACTGTTGGAGACAGGTAGTGTTTGTCCCTTTACAGAGGCCTGCACAATAGCCTCGGCATGTAATAAGGTGTTTCGTCGTAACTTCCTCAAACCAAACACCATAGGCATCATACCAAAAGGTGGTTACAGATGGCGAGATAACCAATCAAGGATAGCCATACAGTGGTTGATAAGGGAAGAACATTGCAGAGACATTAACATACAACATGCTGCTAAACAACAAGAAGCCAGAGTGCAGGGTGTTAAAGTGGACGGGTTCTGCCCTGAAACCAAGCAGGTGTTCGAGTTCCACGGTTGCTATTATCACGGATGTACTAGTTGCTTTAAACATGGGCGTGATGAACCTATGCACGACGACCCTTCTGCTACATTAAATTCCCGTCACGAGGCCACGGTAGCCAAAACAGAAAGACTTCGAGAGCTAGGCTACGAGATCACCGAAATGTGGGAATGTGGTTTTCGGAAGCAAATAATTCAAAATAAAGAAATTGGGGAAAATACCGAAGGACATCCACTGCTATCTCAATCTCCTCTCAACCCTAGGGATGCCTTCTACGGAGGGCGCACGGGAAATACTTCTGAATATTATAAGTGTCAGCCTGGAGAGAAAATTAAGTATATGGATGTTTGCAGCCTTTACCCCTGGGCCTGTAAATATGGCAAGTTCCCTGTCGGACACCCCGATGTTTTTGTGGGCGAGAAATGCCCCAAGGATATCACCAACATCGACGGGGTAATAAAGTGCAAAATTCTTCCCCCACAAAACCTTTTTACCACCCTGTGCTCCCAGTCAAGATTAATGAAAAACTTATGTTTGTCCTATGTCGTACTTGCGGTCAGACAATGAATCAATCTGTCTGTAATCACATAGAAGAAGAGAGAGCTCTTGTCGGTTCGTGGGTCATTGACGAAGTGCTAAAAGCTGTTGAAAAGGGATATGAAATAAAGGAAATATATGAAATTTGGAGATATACCGTAGAGCAGTACGACAAGATGACAAATGTTGCTGGTTTATTTACCGCTATGATGAATAAGTTCATCAAAGTTAAGCAGCAAGCCTCCGGCTGGCCTAAAAACTGCCCCGCAAAAGAACAAAAAGACAGATACATCGAAGAGTTTCTGGAGCGCGAGGACGTTAAATTGGAATTTGCTGAAATTATCGAAAACCCCGGCCTCCGCTCTTTGGCTAAATTAATTTTAAATTCATTTTGGGGTAAACTTGGCCAGAGAGAGAACCAACCTAAGACAGCCATAGTCCGCACCCCCGAAGAATTCTTCGGCATGCTGTCAAACCCCAGTATACATGTTAACTCGGTGCTACCGATAAATGAGGATACGCTCGTTGTTAGCTGGGGACATAAAGAGGAGGCCGCCGACCCACTATCTACTGTCAACGTCGTAATTGCGGGTTATGTTACAACCCAAGCACGCCTTAAACTTTACAGCTACCTGGAGCAGCTGGGCGACCGTGTTTTGTATTACGACACAGACTCTGTCATATATGTGTCTAAGTCCGGTGAATACGATGTCCCTACCGGAGAGTTTATCGGCGACATGACCGACGAACTCGAGTGTTACGGTCCAGGCTCCTACATTACGGAGTTTGTGTCCGGAGGGCCGAAAAATTATGCATATAAGGTGTTCTCTACTAACGACCAGAGAGAACACCTTGTATGTAAAGTCAAGGGCATCTCTTTAAATTACTCGGCATCTCAGCTGTTAAATTTTGAGAGCATAAAGGAGATGGTCCTAACAACTGTAGACCCTGTATACATTACCTCCAAAAATATCCGTAGGACGAAAGAGCATGAAGTCATCACACAGGTTGAGACTAAGATTTATCGTCCAAATTCTACAAAGAGAAAATTTTTCGACGACCATAGCTCCACCCCCTACGGATATAAAAAGTTAAAAATATAGGTGAGGCCTGTAGGTGTCTATTATTTTATCACTCTTGTAATTTCAAAACATGTACACCTCTAAATAATTTGTAAAGCTATGTTTTTACTGTATATACTCTGCATTTAATCATATATTTCAATATACACCTTATATTTAATCATATATTTTACTATGCCTTTGTATCAACCTCAGTAAAATTGAGAACCCCTGTATATACATAGTAATATTTAACATACCTTTGTATTCTATAACCTCTGTTTATACAAACTCTGTAAATTGAGGACTATATTTTAATAAATTATTCTATTTATATGTATGTGTTTTATTTGAGATCAATTACCTTTCCTCTTCATCCAAAAATTATATGTCTTCAGTTCTCCTACGTTTGTGGCAGTAGAGCTCTAAAGATTTTTATATGTCTTCAGGCCTCCTACTCTTGTGGTAGAACTGTGAAAGAAAAGGTGGCAGTCGGACTAATTATAAATCATAAGTTGCGCCGAAGTATTTTTCATATAAACCAGTAAAATATTCTCATATAACCTCAACGTTTCATGGGTCTTAAGCATAAAGAGTTTTTGAGGATGAATAACAAAGAAAAAACGATGGAAAAGCTTAAGTATAATAAATTATAATATTTTGTATAAATGGTAATAATCTGCCTAGGGCGAAATATCCCCAAAGGTGGTTACAGCTGGCGCGACAGTCAATCAAAAATTGCTGTTCAGTGATTCGTTTGGGAGGAGCATCAAAGACAAATTAATATTACACACACAGCCAAACAACAAGAGGCCAAAGTTCACGGTGTCAAAGTGGACGGTTATTGTGCCGAAACTAATCAAATTTTTGTAGATACTTTGTCATAACCAAGGCTGATGGAGGAGGAATTTCTAGAAAATCCCAAGCATTTTTGAGAATAAGGGCTATAGAAGCCAAATACTTGATGAAAGAAGCTGGAGCAGATATCCACATCGGATATGCGTGTACTATAACAGAAGAGCATTTTATGATAAAATTCAGGGGTGGTTGTAATAGATTCTTAAATTAATCTTTACAGTCATTAAGATAATATATTATGTACTCTTGTTTTTAAATTATTATTTTTTCCGTTTTGTGTAGATAATTGTATTAAGAGTACCTATATAATTTATCAAAATTATATTTTAATAAAGTAATTAAATAAAGTATTTTTAGTAATATGCCACATACCATATAGTAATAATTAAGTACCCCTTAAAGACTTACCTCAATGGTTTAATTTATAGCGACTCACGCCTTCATAAAATCAACAAACTGAAAAACTGGAAATAAGTCCATTAACCTTTAACTGAGGGAGTGGAAGAACGGCTATGCCGAACTCCTTCCAATTGTGTAATTTTTCTTTTACACAATAAACATTATTATTATTATTATTATTATTTAACTACTCGCGTTGGTGTAAAAAGTACACCAAAAGTGCGCTGCAAGCTGCCGATTTTTTCTGAATGCTTCCTCGGCGTCACCGAACCAGCTAACCCTCGCGTAATGTGTCTTCTACCTGTATCTGCAATATCGCACTGACTGTTGAAAAGGGAAGTGAGATATTTTGCAAGTTTTGTCGTGGTGTACAGAATACACCAATGTATTTAAGTACGTTTGCAAGTTCTTTTTTTAATTTTTTGCAACGAATTATTTCTTGTCAAATTTGTGAACATGTTAATGTTAAAAGTATTTAGTTTTTATGGATTAATAATCTATTTTTAGGGATAAATATTTTTATCTTTTAGAATCTATTTTTTGTTATATAGAGGATATTATTTGTTGCTTTCTCTATTTTTTTCACTTTTTTTTTGTGTCAGTAAACATGCTTGCACCTTAGTTAACCTGTGTTTTTTTTCATAGATGTATTTTTTAAAGTACATTAAAAAATGATAAAACATTTTATCATTATAAAAAATTAACGGTGTACAAAATACACCGCGCGAGCAGAAACGTGAAAATTTGGTGCGCGAGTAGTTGCGAGTAGTTAAAGGTTAATACAAATACCAGGGAATATTATGGAAATCCTACAATTCATAAGTTTTTATAATTCTTCACCTTCAAACACAATTTATTATTTTTTATTCATACGAGATATTTACAACTTATTCTAAATTAGTTTTACACTTTTATACTATTCGACATCAATGCAGCATTAGCTGTTAGTTTAGTATGAGCTAAAAGAAATATTAAAATACCTACGTGCCAACATTATTTTCATTTATCTTAGCAAGAATAATTGTCAAATCGAATTATAAATGCACACGGCATAAAAGAAGACATTTTAAAAGTTGAATTAGGTACAGATACATGACATTATATTGCACACAAATAGAGATATTGGGGAACAGAAACCCACTGATTGATTATTTTTGTAGCAAAAGTATAATATGAAACAAATTGAGTTATTACGTTATTATTGTATTAACATTGATTGTTTCTCACCATAGCTGTAAAATATTACTAAGAAAAAAAACCCCTTGTTACACGTCTCTTAACTCAATGGCACGTATAGCTAGAAAAACAAAGAAAAGGACCTAAACTTCTTATTCTTATTCTATGTCGAACTCGACATAGAATGACCTCCTTTAAGAAACAACAAAACAATATATTACTAATCTCATTAGCTAAGCTACGCAATGCAATTCACGGTTATAAAAAATAATATTCAATATCTCAAATAATAAGTAACATTAATTAAGTAGTAATACAGATTATTCAAAATTTTCTAAAAGTTAATTAACATCCTTAATTAACTACATCACTCTAATTACATAGCCGATAGTCCCTACCAATATTAATCAAGATAACATATTGTACACCCTCATTATTACCCATGTGGCCCAGAACATATTCTACGGCCTTCCTCCTCATTGTGGCCTAGAACCTACCAAGCCTTGTAGTAGGTTTTGGTAGGTTCTAGGCCACAATGAGGAGGAGGGAAGGCCGTAGATGCGGTTCTGGGCCACATCGGTACGGGTGTACAATAATGTTATCTTGATTGACTATCGACTATGTATTTAGAGTGATGTAGTTAATGAAGGATGTTAATTAACTTTTAAAAAATTATGAATAATCTGTATTATGTTACTTATTATTTGAAATATTAAATATGATATCATTATAATGAGGAGCATTAAAAAATTCGGAGTTTTTATGGAAAAATTTGTAGAATACTTTGATTAATATTGGTAATGGACTATCGGCTATGTATTTAGAGTGATGTAGTTAATTAAGGATGTTAATTAACTTTTACAAATTATGAATGTTCTGAATTACTACTTAATGAATGCTGCTTATTATTTGAAATATTAAATAATTATAAATAACACCACAGATAATGCGACTCGCTTTATCCCTGAAGACTCTGAAAGTCTTGTGTGGGAGGGGGCTACACATTTAGAGACAAGGGACACACATCCAATATCCGAGAGAGGCAAGAACTGTTATGACAATCACAAAAAGATAGGGTCCATGGGACGAGGTACGGTCTGTAGCCAAATCAATCGATGCGAATCCTGCTACAAGACAGTACCTCGTCCCATGGACCCTATCTTTTTGTGATTGTCATAACAGTTCTTGCCTCTCTCGGATATTGGATGTGTGTCCCTTGTCTCTAAATGTGTAGCCCCCTCCCACACAAGACTTTCAGAGTCTTCAGGGATAAAGCGAGTCGCATTATCTGTGGTGTTATTTATAATTATTTAATATTTCAAATAATAAGCAGCATTCATTAAGTAGTAATTCAGAACATTCATAATTTGTAAAAGTTAATTAACATCCTTAATTAACTACATCACTCTAAATACATAGCCGATAGTCCATTACCAATATTAATCAAAGTATTCTACAAATTTTTCCATAAAAACTCCGAATTTTTTAATGCTCCTCATTATAATGATATCATATTTAATATTTCAAATAATAAGTAACATAATACAGATTATTCATAATTTTTTAAAAGTTAATTAACATCCTTCATTAACTACATCACTCTAAATACATAGTCGATAGTCAATCAAGATAACATTATTGTACACCCGTACCGATGTGGCCCAGAACCGCATCTACGGCCTTCCCTCCTCCTCATTGTGGCCTAGAACCTACCAAAACCTACTACAAGGCTTGGTAGGTTCTAGGCCACAATGAGGAGGAAGGCCGTAGAATATGTTCTGGGCCACATGGGTAATAATGAGGGTGTACAATATGTTATCTTGATTAATATTGGTAGGGACTATCGGCTATGTAATTAGAGTGATGTAGTTAATTAAGGATGTTAATTAACTTTTAGAAAATTTTGAATAATCTGTATTACTACTTAATTAATGTTACTTATTATTTGAGATATTGAATATTATTTTTTATAACCGTGAATTGCATTGCGTAGCTTAGCTAATGAGATTAGTAATATATTGTTTTGTTGTTTCTTAAAGGAGGTCATTCTATGTCGAGTTCGACATAGAATAAGAATAAGAAGTTTAGGTCCTTTTCTTTGTTTTTCTAGCTATACGTGCCATTGAGTTAAGAGACGTGTAACAAGGGGTTTTTTTTCTTAGTAATATTTTACAGCTATGGTGAGAAACAATCAATGTTAATACAATAATAACGTAATAACTCAATTTGTTTCATATTATACTTTTGCTACAAAAATAATCAATCAGTGGGTTTCTGTTCCCCAATATCTCTATTTGTGTGCAATATAATGTCATGTATCTGTACCTAATTCAACTTTTAAAATGTCTTCTTTTATGCCGTGTGCATTTATAATTCGATTTGACAATTATTCTTGCTAAGATAAATGAAAATAATGTTGGCACGTAGGTATTTTAATATTTCTTTTAGCTCATACTAAACTAACAGCTAATGCTGCATTGATGTCGAATAGTATAAAAGTGTAAAACTAATTTAGAATAAGTTGTAAATATCTCGTATGAATAAAAAATAATAAATTGTGTTTGAAGGTGAAGAATTATAAAAACTTATGAATTGTAGGATTTCCATAATATTCCCTGGTATTTGTATTAACCTTTAACTACTCGCAACTACTCGCGCACCAAATTTTCACGTTTCTGCTCGCGCGGTGTATTTTGTACACCGTTAATTTTTTATAATGATAAAATGTTTTATCATTTTTTAATGTACTTTAAAAAATACATCTATGAAAAAAAAACACAGGTTAACTAAGGTGCAAGCATGTTTACTGACACAAAAAAAAAGTGAAAAAAATAGAGAAAGCAACAAATAATATCCTCTATATAACAAAAAATAGATTCTAAAAGATAAAAATATTTATCCCTAAAAATAGATTATTAATCCATAAAAACTAAATACTTTTAACATTAACATGTTCACAAATTTGACAAGAAATAATTCGTTGCAAAAAATTAAAAAAAGAACTTGCAAACGTACTTAAATACATTGGTGTATTCTGTACACCACGACAAAACTTGCAAAATATCTCACTTCCCTTTTCAACAGTCAGTGCGATATTGCAGATACAGGTAGAAGACACATTACGCGAGGGTTAGCTGGTTCGGTGACGCCGAGGAAGCATTCAGAAAAAATCGGCAGCTTGCAGCGCACTTTTGGTGTACTTTTTACACCAACGCGAGTAGTTAAATAATAATAATAATAATAATAATGTTTATTGTGTAAAAGAAAAATTACACAATTGGAAGGAGTTCGGCATAGCCGTTCTTCCACTCCCTCAGTTAAAGGTTAATGGACTTATTTCCAGTTTTTCAGTTTGTTGATTTTATGAAGGCGTGAGTCGCTATAAATTAAACCATTGAGGTAAGTCTTTAAGGGGTACTTAATTATTACTATATGGTATGTGGCATATTACTAAAAATACTTTATTTAATTACTTTATTAAAATATAATTTTGATAAATTATATAGGTACTCTTAATACAATTATCTACACAAAACGGAAAAAATAATAATTTAAAAACAAGAGTACATAATATATTATCTTAATGACTGTAAAGATTAATTTAAGAATCTATTACAACCACCCCTGAATTTTATCATAAAATGCTCTTCTGTTATAGTACACGCATATCCGATGTGGATATCTGCTCCAGCTTCTTTCATCAAGTATTTGGCTTCTATAGCCCTTATTCTCAAAAATGCTTGGGATTTTCTAGAAATTCCTCCTCCATCAGCCTTGGTTATGACAAAGTATCTACAAAAATTTGATTAGTTTCGGCACAATAACCGTCCACTTTGACACCGTGAACTTTGGCCTCTTGTTGTTTGGCTGTGTGTGTAATATTAATTTGTCTTTGATGCTCCTCCCAAACGAATCACTGAACAGCAATTTTTGATTGACTGTCGCGCCAGCTGTAACCACCTTTGGGGATATTTCGCCCTAGGCAGATTATTACCATTTATACAAAATATTATAATTTATTATACTTAAGCTTTTCCATCGTTTTTTCTTTGTTATTCATCCTCAAAAACTCTTTATGCTTAAGACCCATGAAACGTTGAGGTTATATGAGAATATTTTACTGGTTTATATGAAAAATACTTCGGCGCAACTTATGATTTATAATTAGTCCGACTGCCACCTTTTCTTTCACAGTTCTACCACAAGAGTAGGAGGCCTGAAGACATATAAAAATCTTTAGAGCTCTACTGCCACAAACGTAGGAGAACTGAAGACATATAATTTTTGGATGAAGAGGAAAGGTAATTGATCTCAAATAAAACACATACATATAAATAGAATAATTTATTAAAATATAGTCCTCAATTTACAGAGTTTGTATAAACAGAGGTTATAGAATACAAAGGTATGTTAAATATTACTATGTATATACAGGGGTTCTCAATTTTACTGAGGTTGATACAAAGGCATAGTAAAATATATGATTAAATATAAGGTGTATATTGAAATATATGATTAAATGCAGAGTATATACAGTAAAAACATAGCTTTACAAATTATTTAGAGGTGTACATGTTTTGAAATTACAAGAGTGATAAAATAATAGACACCTACAGGCCTCACCTATATTTTTAACTTTTTATATCCGTAGGGGGTGGAGCTATGGTCGTCGAAAAATTTTCTCTTTGTAGAATTTGGACGATAAATCTTAGTCTCAACCTGTGTGATGACTTCATGCTCTTTCGTCCTACGGATATTTTTGGAGGTAATGTATACAGGGTCTACAGTTGTTAGGACCATCTCCTTTATGCTCTCAAAATTTAACAGCTGAGATGCCGAGTAATTTAAAGAGATGCCCTTGACTTTACATACAAGGTGTTCTCTCTGGTCGTTAGTAGAGAACACCTTATATGCATAATTTTTCGGCCCTCCGGACACAAACTCCGTAATGTAGGAGCCTGGACCGTAACACTCGAGTTCGTCGGTCATGTCGCCGATAAACTCTCCGGTAGGGACATCGTATTCACCGGACTTAGACACATATATGACAGAGTCTGTGTCGTAATACAAAACACGGTCGCCCAGCTGCTCCAGGTAGCTGTAAAGTTTAAGGCGTGCTTGGGTTGTAACATAACCCGCAATTACGACGTTGACAGTAGATAGTGGGTCGGCGGCCTCCTCTTTATGTCCCCAGCTAACAACGAGCGTATCCTCATTTATCGGTAGCACCGAGTTAACATGTATACTGGGGTTTGACAGCATGCCGAAGAATTCTTCGGGGGTGCGGACTATGGCTGTCTTAGGTTGGTTCTCTCTCTGGCCAAGTTTACCCCAAAATGAATTTAAAATTAATTTAGCCAAAGAGCGGAGGCCGGGGTTTTCGATAATTTCAGCAAATTCCAATTTAACGTCCTCGCGCTCCAGAAACTCTTCGATGTATCTGTCTTTTTGTTCTTTTGCGGGGCAGTTTTTTGGCCAGCCGGAGGCTTGCTGCTTAACTTTGATGAACTTATTCATCATAGCGGTAAATAAACCAGCAACATTTGTCATCTTGTCGTACTGCTCTACGGTATATCTCCAAATTTCATATATTTCCTTTATTTCATATCCCTTTTCAACAGCTTTTAGCACTTCGTCAATGACCCACGAACCGACAAGAGCTCTCTCTTCTTCTATGTGATTACAGACAGATTGATTCATTGTCTGACCGCAAGTACGACATAGGACAAACATAAGTTTTTCATTAATCTTGACTGGGAGCACAGGGTGGTAAAAAGGTTTTGTGGGGGAAGAATTTTGCACTTTATTACCCCGTCGATGTTGGTGATATCCTTGGGGCATTTCTCGCCCACAAAAACATCGGGGTGTCCGACAGGGAACTTGCCATATTTACAGGCCCAGGGGTAAAGGCTGCAAACATCCATATACTTAATTTTCTCTCCAGGCTGACACTTATAATATTCAGAAGTATTTCCCGTGCGCCCTCCGTAGAAGGCATCCCTAGGGTTGAGAGGAGATTGAGATAGCAGTGGATGTCCTTCGGTATTTTCCCCAATTTCTTTATTTTGAATTATTTGCTTCCGAAAACCACATTCCCACATTTCGGTGATCTCGTAGCCTAGCTCTCGAAGTCTTTCTGTTTTGGCTACCGTGGCCTCGTGACGGGAATTTAATGTAGCAGAAGGGTCGTCGTGCATAGGTTCATCACGCCCATGTTTAAAGCAACTAGTACATCCGTGATAATAGCAACCGTGGAACTCGAACACCTGCTTGGTTTCAGGGCAGAACCCGTCCACTTTAACACCCTGCACTCTGGCTTCTTGTTGTTTAGCAGCATGTTGTATGTTAATGTCTCTGCAATGTTCTTCCCTTATCAACCACTGTATGGCTATCCTTGATTGGTTATCTCGCCATCTGTAACCACCTTTTGGTATGATGCCTATGGTGTTTGGTTTGAGGAAGTTACGACGAAACACCTTATTACATGCCGAGGCTATTGTGCAGGCCTCTGTAAAGGGACAAACACTACCTGTCTCCAACAGTTGTTGTCGGAATTTGAGGCAAGCCGCGGTCAGAATTTCCACGTCCGATATACAATAGTCGACTAAAGTAGATAGGCTATGGGGCTACGGGGTCAAAATCCCATGTTATTTCTTATGGAGGTTCATTTTGCACATTTTTGTTCCCATTTACCCCCTCCACTCCCACCTGCTGAAGACCTGGAGGATGTCTTCATAGGTAGAGAACAAACTAATGTAGGTGGCTCAAGGTTAAAGCTAGCGACTTGTTGAGACTTGTCTGTAGGCGGTTTTAGAACAAAGGAGTCTGTGTGGGTGTTTCCAAGAATAGCTGTCAGATATATGTAAACAAGCTGTGATTAATGGTTTCCGGCGTAATCGATGAGTCAATCTGCGTTCAAGGTTAAAGCTAACGACTTGTCTGTAGGCGGCTAGATCAAAGGGGTGATTAATGGTTTCCGGTGGTGAGTACGTGACTAAAAGAGCAACATCCATTTCTAAGAATGCACACGTGCGCGTTCAAGGTTATTGCGCAATATTGCCTCATCCAGTTCTGAAAATGATGGCGCACCTGCGTTCAAGGTTAGCGACTTGTCGAGACTTGTCTGTAGGCGGCTAGGTCAAAGGAGTGCGGCGTGTGGGTGGTGAGTACGTGACTAAAAGAGCAACATCCAGTTCTGAGAATGATGAGTCATACGCACACCTGCGTTCAAGGTTAAAGCGCTCTAGTTTTAGAACAAAGAAGTCTTTGAAGAAGACCTGTCAGATATAAGTGATTAATGCCGGTGGTGAGTCATAAGTACGTGACTAAAAGAGCAATATTCAGTTCTAAGAATAATGGAACACCTGCGTTCAAGGTTAAAGCGCTCTAGTTTTAGAACAAAGGAGTCTGTGTGGGTGGTTCCAAGAATAGCTGTCAGATATATGTAAACAAGCTGTGATTAATGGTTTCCGGCGTAATCGATGAGTCATTCTGCGTTCAAGGTTAAAGCTAGCGACTTGTCTGTAGGCGGCTAGATCAAAGGAGTGATCAATGGTTTCCGGTGGTGAGTACGTGACTAAAAGAGCAACATCCATTTCTAAGAATGGCACACGTGTGCGTTCAAGGCTAGCGACTTGTCGAAATTTGTCTGTAGGCGGCTAGATCAAAGGAGTGCGGCGTGTGGGTGGTGAGTACGTGACTAAAAGAGCAACATAAGAATGATGAGTCATACGCACACCTGCGTTCAAGGTTAAAGCGCTCTAGTTTTAGAACAAAGAAGTCTTTGATGGTGTGTAATTAATGGCTTCCGGCCGACCGCTAGCGTTTAAGGTTAAAGCGTTCTCACGGTTTTTTTGCTGACTCGCAATGAAGTATGGGGAGGGGGAAAGGATATAAAAGTCAGCGTATCGTTATTCTAGGCGTAATAGTTCAGCAGTCTGTACACTTCATAGTTCAGCAGTACATTTCATAGTTTTTTGGTGTTTTAGTGTGATTATAGCTATTATAGTCTGAATAGTTCAGCAGTTAATAAGTCTGTACGCTTCATAGTTCAGCAGTACATTTCATACTTTTTTGGTGTTTTAGTGTGCGCTATTAATTACAAAGTGAGTACATTTTAATCTTTTTTGTTTAAATTTCAAATCATGAATGTATAATATTTTTAGATGGCTAATTTACAAGAACTGCGCTTTTAGAAACGAAACCACTCGTTAAGGTGTCCGACTTACCAATAAACAGTCCTCAGCCAGTATTATCAGCACAAGTAGTGACCACAAAATTTGGCGATAGCATATTGCTTGAACTGGAGGATAATAAGGCCTTTCTGCCGAAAAGGGTGACGCCTTTAATGAGAAACAATTTATCTGATTTTACCGAAAGCAAATACAGCATTATTTTTGGAGGCTTGAAGGACGTTAAGAAACCGTCTATGGGAATAAGCTTTCAATTTGTGAAAAGTAAGTAAAGACAATTAATTAAATTTTTTTTATTTTATTTTTTTGTTTTATTTTTTAATTTTTTAATTTTATTTTTTTATTTTTTATTGTTTTTATTTATTTTTATTTTTTTATTTATTTTACTTTTTTTATTTATTTTTTTTATTTTTTTATTATTTTTTATTTTTATTTTTTAATTTTTTTATTTTTTTTTAATTTTTTTATTTATTTTTTTTTTAATTTTTTTTTAATTTTTAATTTTTTTCTAATGTTTGTATATGTTTTTTAGCTGAATCATTGCAAGACCGCAGCAGCCGCAGCACTACTAATTAAGATAAAATAGGATCGATATTGAAATCTGTATGTATAAATTTTTTTATTAAACATTGTGAAGTGCATTTAAGTGCGTTTAAGTAAAAAAATAAGTTAATTAGAAATTGCTAGTCTCAGCGACGAAATTGTAGCGAAATTTAAATCAGTCGAGGTAATTTTAGCTCAAAAAAGAAATTTTACGCCGCGGGAGAGAGACACTTGGCTTAAGCAACTAAAACAGCATATTAGGCTTTTTAATAAGGCAATTCGCGATTCAGATTTAGCCGTAGGTACCCTGAGAAAACTACAAACTAATCTCGGGCATCTTAAACGGTTTAAGAAAGTAATTGAACATTTAAATCGTATTGGGGGAGTAGGAGGAGTCGCGCCAGTGAAAGAAAATCGCAGTGATAGGGTGAAATGGGACGAGATAATTTCAGTTTTTCAGGGTCGAGTACGTACGGGAATAATAAATTTAACACACAAAGATGTTACTCAATTTTTAGATGATGCTTTTTACTTGTTTAAAAATAGGGTTATGATTGTATTTAAAAAAATGCGTACTCTTAAAGTGAATACCTGTTTCTGTGGTGAATTTCTGAGAAAATCCTATTGATTAGCTCTATTTAAAATTAATTTCACATCCTAAATTCCAAGAAAAATGTTTAAATTTCGCATCAAAACCAATCATATTTCATAATAAAGAATCTCTTTTAATTTTCAAATTTCCCGCCAAAAACCAATCATATTAGCTTTGTTCGTAGAACCGATTTGTGATAGTTTGATGACTGTAGAGATGTGATTTTTAATAGACCTCTGAAGTTTAAAAGTGCATTGACTTAACACGCGCAACTCTACAAACAAATGCGCATGCGTCTGACAGTTTCTGGTGGTTTCTGACTACTCTACGAACAAGGCTATTATATTAGATTTCATAAAAATCGTTCTAGAATATTCCAATTTAGCAATAAAAATTTCTGAACGTACTAGAATTTCTGAACACGCTCTGATCACGTGATCTATTTTCAGGTTATATCTCACCGCTACTCATCGGCTCATCTTTAATAAAACCGGGGGAAAGGAAGACTTCTCCTCATTCAGCAGTTTATCATTGAACAAGCAACATGTCTGCTAAAGATTTTTTTAAATATTTGTGTGTGAGCATAGCTGCTCTGCTTAGCGTTCTGTCCACTACGTATAGTGAAGATACAGCCAAGGATGGTCTTAGAGAATGCGCTAAGGCTGTCCGCAATATAAAGAAACAAATGAAAACGGCAAAGACTATGGGAGAAAAGCAGAGCTTATTAGCATCACTGGCCCAAATCAAAAGTTTTAGAGCGCAAATTAAATTTGAGCAGAAACGTGGGGCAGGGATAGAGTCAAGAAAGGAAACTGCATACCGTCGGGTTCATTGGGATGATACGGATGCAGCATTCACTAGTCGCATCCGTACTGGAGTCATCTCCAATTTAAAACATAGAGATTCCAAGGAGTTCCTCAAAGACTGTTTTGTCTTATTTAAACGTCGCATCGCCAATGCTCTGAAAAAGGACGAGTCCATTAAGGTTAATGCTGTGTTTGGGGGGCAGTTTATCCTTCAGAAAGCGGATAGGGTCATAGAGGAATATAAGTATTTTAATACTAAGAATGCCCCAATCTATCGGAACACTGATATAGAACAATGGTTCCAAAAGTATGTTGTTGACCCTATTTTAACGCAGCTGGAAGAGTTCCAGGAAAGAGACTCTGGATTTTCGTTGAAGGCCATCACCAATTTAGGCATTAACATTAATAAATTTACACCCCAGCTTGGTTCATCGTACATTGATTTACCGGAAAAAATTGCTAAAAGGCAGGCATGCATCAACATAAAAAATGACGACAACGCCTGCTTTGCGTGGGCAGTTACATCAGCCCTTTATCCAGTTGATTGGGGATGCAATCCAGGCAGAACATCCTCCTACCCGCATTACTCTGAAGTTTTAAACCTAACCGGTATCCAGTTCCCTATGACCTTGAAGCAGATACCTCGCTTTGAAAAGCAGAACCTGATATCGGTTAATGTTTATCAGCTACAGACGAAGAAGAAAGCATTTGATGTGCACCCAGTTTATCTAACTAAAAATAAAATGTCCAAGCATGTCAATCTTCTATTGGTCCAAGATCGTTATGATGAGGAAGAAGAAGAAGAAGAAGATATACCCAGCAACCCCCTCCAGTACCACTATGTATGGATTAAGGATCTATCCAGGCTGGTATCCAGGCAGCTAAGCCATCACAAAAGCAAAAAATACTTTTGTGACCGCTGTCTACACTATTTTTACACTCAACCCAGCTTGGATAAACACACAGAGGACTGTATTAATATGAATGAGTGCAAAATCCGACTGCCCACCGAGGACCAGAAAATGGTAGAATTTAAAAATTTAAAAAACAAAGAAAAGACACCATTCATTATTTATGCGGACCTTGAGTGTGTACTTAAACCCACAGATGGAGGGGGCAAATATCAAGAGCATGTGCCATGTAGTGTGGGCTACTACGTCAAGTGCTCATATGATGACTCGTTGTCCTTTTATCGATCGTACCGAGGCGAGGACTGTATGTCTTGGTTTGCGCGCGAAATGATGGAATTTGCAGAAGATGTGGAAACCGTTTTCTTATGTCCCTTCGACATGACATTGACAGCTGAACAACAAGCTGAATTTGATAAAGCCGCGCATTGCCACATCTGTGAATGCACCTTCAGTCCGGAGGATGTTAAGGTACGGGATCATAATCATTTAATACCTGAAAATAATTATAGGGGTGCAGCCCACAATTCTTGTAACATTAATTACAAGGATAAGGTGAATATACCGATTGTCTTTCATAATTTATCTGGATATGACGTACATTTCGTATTGGAAAATATCGCGAATGACATGCCGGGTCGCGTTGATTTATTGCCCATAACCAAAGAAAAATATATTTCATTCACAAAAAATTTAGAACAAAATTTAATTAAATTCAGGTTTATCGATTCATATAGATTTTTAGCTTGTGGGTTAGAAACATTAGCCTCATATCTGACTGACTTTCCAATCTTAAAAACAGAATTTTCGACATTCACAGACGAACAATTTGAGTTATTGAAAAAGAAGGGTGTATTCCCATACGATTTCATGGACAGCTTTGAAAAATTCAATTTTGACGCTTTACCGGAACAAAATCAATTTTATAATCGTTTGGAAGATAAAGATATAACAGATACACAGTATGAGCATGCGCAACGGGTTTGGAACGCTTTTAATATCGAAAATTTAGGTGAATATTCAGATCTGTACATGAAAACGGATATTATTCTTTTGGCTGAAATATTTGAACAATTTAGGGAAACCAGTCTAAAAAATTATGGGTTAGATCCGGCACATTATTATACCTTGCCGGGGTATACTTGGGACTGCATGCTCAAGTATACCCAGGTAAATCTCGAGCTCATGACCGATATCGATATGGTCATGTTTATCGAAAGGGGTATTCGTGGCGGGCTAAGCCAATGCTCTAAACGCAAAAGCATTGGCAACAACAAATATCTACAAAATTTTGATCCCAGTAAACCGACTAAATATATATCTTATTTCGACATTAACAATCAGTATGGCTGGGCGATGAGTCAGTATTTACCATACGGAGGGTTTGAGTGGGTAGATCCAAACATCGACGTTACAACTGTGTCGGACACATCGAGTGTGGGTTATGTATTGGAGGTGGATCTCGAGTATCCCGAAAATCTCCATGACCTTCATAAAGATCTGCCGTTTTGTCCTGAACATAGAGCTCCTCCCGGCTGTAAAAACAATAAACTTTTAGCTACTTTACACAACAAAACGCGGTATGTTATTCATTACATGGCGCTAAAACAAGCATTACAACACGGTCTAAAGCTAACAAAAATTCATAGAGTCTTGGCCTTTACACAGAGTGCCTGGTTGAAGGATTACATTGATTTGAATACTTCGCTACGTCAGGCGGCAAAAAATGAATTTGAGAAAAATTTGTTTAAGCTCATGAATAACGCAGCATTCGGAAAAACGATGGAAAACATCCGCAAGCACTCTAATGTAAAGCTTGTTAACAAATGGGAGGGGCGCTATGGAGCAGAGGCTTTAATTGCTAAGCCCGAGTTCAAGGCGGCAACCATTTTTAATGAGAACTTGGTGGCTGTTGAATTAAACAAGACGGAAATTTATTTTAATAAGCCAATATACGTTGGAATGGCGATTTTGGATCTCGCAAAAACCACCATATACGACTTTCATTATTATTACATGAAACCCGAGTTTGGTGACGACTGCACCGTCCTCTATACTGATACTGACAGCCTTATATACGAAATAGCCGATAAAGATATATATGAAGTCATTCATCGCGATTGTCATTCACGATTCGACACCAGCGATTACCCCAAAGACAATAGGTATAACATCCCTCAGGTCAATAAAAAGGTTTTGGGTATGATGAAGGATGAATTTAACGGTGTACCAATCCAAATTTTCGTGGGGCTTAGGGCGAAAATGTATACTGTTAAACGAGCAGTGAATGATGGCGAGGCTTTATCAAATAATGTCGGGTTAACCAAAAAGATAAAGGGTATTAAGAAATCGGTGATCAAAAATGTCATCACACTCGAAGATTTCATAGAGTGCGTAGATAATTTTAAAAATAAATTCATCACGCAAAATTTAATTAAATCAGAAAAACATCAGGTTTATTCCATCACCCAAGACAAAATAGCTCTCAGCCCGCACGACGATAAAAGGCGCTTGATCGAGGGGTCATATGATACTCTGCCTTGGGGACATTATTCCATCATGGCTACATGTAATGGTCTTTCTTAAACCTCCGAAGAAGAATAAACAACATACACACAACCATTCATCATCATTTTCAGTCTGACAGCCAAACAGTCAACATGCCTAGGGAGTGCGATTGGGGAAGAGCCTGCAACTGTTCAGAGTGCACACCTAACCTCAAAGATGCCTGTGAAAAATGTGGAGAAAAAGCTTACGGTGTTACCTCCATATACAGACGCGATAGACGAAACATTGGCTATTACGATTTCACAACATGCTGTTATAATTGCTATCAATTAAATGGGGGAATAAAAGAAGCTTCCAGATTTCGGGATATGTGTAACCAGGTGCAAGGATTACCTCTAATTGAGGAAACGGACTCTCTACCTGAAATACTTAAAAAGCATTTTGCTTTACAAATACCATTGATTGAAGATTTTCGTAAGATTACCAAGGAGATGCTACGTATAGAGATACATATGATGCTTTATAGTAATAAGATCAAGCACAGCACTGCGTTAGCACCGATGATATTATGTAGTGACACGGATCCAATGCAATGGTTTGAGAGTATTGTATTGAATATGGCCGTTCAAGAGCTGCAGCAATATAGAAGCCCTATCACATTATTATCAATGACTGTGAATGTTTTATAATTTATGTATTACTTTTTACATATAATTTATATGTAATTTGTATATTCTCTAATCATATATTTCAATATTTATTTACTTTGCGTTCTATATCCTCAGTAAATATGTTTATATTTTAATATTTATTTATCTTTATTAAAAACCTACATTTTATATTGTATTATGTAGCCTCTATAAATTGAGGACTCTATATATTTTTATTAACATAAATTAAGAATTGTATTATGCTTTATATTTATTCATGTTTTATATTATTTAAAATTGATAGTATGTAGTCTCTATAAATTGGGGACTCTGTATATTTTTATTAACTTTAATTATGTATACTTTATATTTTTATTCATGTTTTATATTATTTAAAATTGATATTATGTAACTTTAGCAAAATTGATCTTAATAAAATAATCAATTTATTTACATGTGTTTCATTTAGAAAACATTATTACCATCCTATCCTCTTCTAAAATTACGTGTCTCCTACTCTTGTGATCTGAAACAGAGAGAAAAAAGGTGGGAGTCAGACTAATTATAAATCTGAAGCTGTTAAATGATAATAGACAAAATCACAATTTAAGTTTAAATGTCATAAAAGTTTACAATCTTACAAAACATAACCTCAATATCAAACATAAAAAGTTTTTAGAGGATAATGCTAAAAGCGTTCCCCCGTAAACAGTTAGGGATAATAATCTGTTCCTCTGTAAACAGTTAGGGATAATAATCTGTTCCTCTGTAAACAGTTAGGGATAATAAACAGAGTCTATAAGCCATTCGGGATAATGTTGAACTGATGAGGACCAATGAAATGAAACAGCATATATGATGCCCCTAGTTGGTTTATATGCTGCGAGAGCAAATTTTTTAATAACAGTCATTGTTAAACAGGTAAACAGCTATTTTAAACAGGTCTGTAAACAGGTAAACAGCTATTTTAAACAGACCTGTTTAAAATATCTGTTTACCTGTATACAGACCTGTTTAAAATAGCTGTTTACCTGTTTAACAATGACTGTTATTAAAAAATTTGCTCTCGCAGCATATAAACCAACTAGGGGCATCATATATGCTGTTTCATTTCATTGGTCCTCATCAGTTCAACATTATCCCGAATGGCTTATAGACTCTGTTTATTATCCCTAACTGTTTACAGAGGAACAGATTATTATCCCTAACTGTTTACAGAGGAACAGATTATTATCCCTAACTGTTTACGGGGGAACGCTTTTAGCATTATCCTCTAAAAACTTTTTATGTTTGATATTGAGGTTATGTTTTGTAAGATTGTAAACTTTTATGACATTTAAACTTAAATTGTGATTTTGTCTATTATCATTTAACAGCTTCAGATTTATAATTAGTCTGACTCCCACCTTTTTTCTCTCTGTTTCAGATCACAAGAGTAGGAGACACGTAATTTTAGAAGAGGATAGGATGGTAATAATGTTTTCTAAATGAAACACATGTAAATAAATTGATTATTTTATTAAGATCAATTTTGCTAAAGTTACATAATATCAATTTTAAATAATATAAAACATGAATAAAAATATAAAGTATACATAATTAAAGTTAATAAAAATATACAGAGTCCCCAATTTATAGAGACTACATACTATCAATTTTAAATAATATAAAACATGAATAAATATAAAGCATAATACAATTCTTAATTTATGTTAATAAAAATATATAGAGTCCTCAATTTATAGAGGCTACATAATACAATATAAAATGTAGGTTTTTAATAAAGATAAATAAATATTAAAATATAAACATATTTACTGAGGATATAGAACGCAAAGTAAATAAATATTGAAATATATGATTAGAGAATATACAAATTACATATAAATTATATGTAAAAAGTAATACATAAATTATAAAACATTCACAGTCATTGATAATAATGTGATAGGGCTTCTATATTGCTGCAGCTCTTGAACGGCCATATTCAATACAATACTCTCAAACCATTGCATTGGATCCGTGTCACTACATAATATCATCGGTGCTAACGCAGTGCTGTGCTTGATCTTATTACTATAAAGCATCATATGTATCTCTATACGTAGCATCTCCTTGGTAATCTTACGAAAATCTTCAATCAATGGTATTTGTAAAGCAAAATGCTTTTTAAGTATTTCAGGTAGAGAGTCCGTTTCCTCAATTAGAGGTAATCCTTGCACCTGGTTACACATATCCCGAAATCTGGAAGCTTCTTTTATTCCCCCATTTAATTGATAGCAATTATAACAGCATGTTGTGAAATCGTAATAGCCAATGTTTCGTCTATCGCGTCTGTATATGGAGGTAACACCGTAAGCTTTTTCTCCACATTTTTCACAGGCATCTTTGAGGTTAGGTGTGCACTCTGAACAGTTGCAGGCTCTTCCCCAATCGCACTCCCTAGGCATGTTGACTGTTTGGCTGTCAGACTGAAAATGATGATGAATGGTTGTGTGTATGTTGTTTATTCTTCTTCGGAGGTTTAAGAAAGACCATTACATGTAGCCATGATGGAATAATGTCCCCAAGGCAGAGTATCATATGACCCCTCGATCAAGCGCCTTTTATCGTCGTGCGGGCTGAGAGCTATTTTGTCTTGGGTGATGGAATAAACCTGATGTTTTTCTGATTTAATTAAATTTTGCGTGATGAATTTATTTTTAAAATTATCTACGCACTCTATGAAATCTTCGAGTGTGATGACATTTTTGATCACCGATTTCTTAATACCCTTTATCTTTTTGGTTAACCCGACATTATTTGATAAAGCCTCGCCATCATTCACTGCTCGTTTAACAGTATACATTTTCGCCCTAAGCCCCACGAAAATTTGGATTGGTACACCGTTAAATTCATCCTTCATCATACCCAAAACCTTTTTATTGACCTGAGGGATGTTATACCTATTGTCTTTGGGGTAATCGCTGGTGTCGAATCGTGAATGACAATCGCGATGAATGACTTCATATATATCTTTATCGGCTATTTCGTATATAAGGCTGTCAGTATCAGTATAGAGGACGGTGCAGTCGTCACCAAACTCGGGTTTCATGTAATAATAATGAAAGTCGTATATGGTGGTTTTTGCGAGATCCAAAATCGCCATTCCAACGTATATTGGCTTATTAAAATAAATTTCCGTCTTGTTTAATTCAACAGCCACCAAGTTCTCATTAAAAATGGTTGCCGCCTTGAACTCGGGCTTAGCAATTAAAGCCTCTGCTCCATAGCGCCCCTCCCATTTGTTAACAAGCTTTACATTAGAGTGCTTGCGGATGTTTTCCATCGTTTTTCCGAATGCTGCGTTATTCATGAGCTTAAACAAATTTTTCTCAAATTCATTTTTTGCCGCCTGACGTAGCGAAGTATTCAAATCAATGTAATCCTTCAACCAGGCACTCTGTGTAAAGGCCAAGACTCTATGAATTTTTGTTAGCTTTAGACCGTGTTGTAATGCTTGTTTTAGCGCCATGTAATGAATAACATACCGCGTTTTGTTGTGTAAAGTAGCTAAAAGTTTATTGTTTTTACAGCCGGGAGGAGCTCTATGTTCAGGACAAAACGGCAGATCTTTATGAAGGTCATGGAGATTTTCGGGATACTCGAGATCCACCTCCAATACATAACCCACACTCGATGTGTCCGACACAGTTGTAACGTCGATGTTTGGATCTACCCACTCAAACCCTCCGTATGGTAAATACTGACTCATCGCCCAGCCATACTGATTGTTAATGTCGAAATAAGATATATATTTAGTCGGTTTACTGGGATCAAAATTTTGTAGATATTTGTTGTTGCCAATGCTTTTGCGTTTAGAGCATTGGCTTAGCCCGCCACGAATACCCCTTTCGATAAACATGACCATATCGATATCGGTCATGAGCTCGAGATTTACCTGGGTATACTTGAGCATGCAGTCCCAAGTATACCCCGGCAAGGTATAATAATGTGCCGGATCTAACCCATAATTTTTTAGACTGGTTTCCCTAAATTGTTCAAATATTTCAGCCAAAAGAATAATATCCGTTTTCATGTACAGATCTGAATATTCACCTAAATTTTCGATATTAAAAGCGTTCCAAACCCGTTGCGCATGCTCATACTGTGTATCTGTTATATCTTTATCTTCCAAACGATTATAAAATTGATTTTGTTCCGGTAAAGCGTCAAAATTGAATTTTTCAAAGCTGTCCATGAAATCGTATGGGAATACACCCTTCTTTTTCAATAACTCAAATTGTTCGTCTGTGAATGTCGAAAATTCTGTTTTTAAGATTGGAAAGTCAGTCAGATATGAGGCTAATGTTTCTAACCCACAAGCTAAAAATCTATATGAATCGATAAACCTGAATTTAATTAAATTTTGTTCTAAATTTTTTGTGAATGAAATATATTTTTCTTTGGTTATGGGCAATAAATCAACGCGACCCGGCATGTCATTCGCGATATTTTCCAATACGAAATGTACGTCATATCCAGATAAATTATGAAAGACAATCGGTATATTCACCTTATCCTTGTAATTAATGTTACAAGAATTGTGGGCTGCACCCCTATAATTATTTTCAGGTATTAAATGATTATGATCCCGTACCTTAACATCCTCCGGACTGAAGGTGCATTCACAGATGTGGCAATGCGCGGCTTTATCAAATTCAGCTTGTTGTTCAGCTGTCAATGTCATGTCGAAGGGACATAAGAAAACGGTTTCCACATCTTCTGCAAATTCCATCATTTCGCGCGCAAACCAAGACATACAGTCCTCGCCTCGGTACGATCGATAAAAGGACAACGAGTCATCATATGAGCACTTGACGTAGTAGCCCACACTACATGGCACATGCTCTTGATATTTGCCCCCTCCATCTGTGGGTTTAAGTACACACTCAAGGTCCGCATAAATAATGAATGGTGTCTTTTCTTTGTTTTTTAAATTTTTAAATTCTACCATTTTCTGGTCCTCGGTGGGCAGTCGGATTTTGCACTCATTCATATTAATACAGTCCTCTGTGTGTTTATCCAAGCTGGGTTGAGTGTAAAAATAGTGTAGACAGCGGTCACAAAAGTATTTTTTGCTTTTGTGATGGCTTAGCTGCCTGGATACCAGCCTGGATAGATCCTTAATCCATACATAGTGGTACTGGAGGGGGTTGCTGGGTATATCTTCTTCTTCTTCTTCTTCCTCATCATAACGATCTTGGACCAATAGAAGATTGACATGCTTGGACATTTTATTTTTAGTTAGATAAACTGGGTGCACATCAAATGCTTTCTTCTTCGTCTGTAGCTGATAAACATTAACCGATATCAGGTTCTGCTTTTCAAAGCGAGGTATCTGCTTCAAGGTCATAGGGAACTGGATACCGGTTAGGTTTAAAACTTCAGAGTAATGCGGGTAGGAGGATGTTCTGCCTGGATTGCATCCCCAATCAACTGGATAAAGGGCTGATGTAACTGCCCACGCAAAGCAGGCGTTGTCGTCATTTTTTATGTTGATGCATGCCTGCCTTTTAGCAATTTTTTCCGGTAAATCAATGTACGATGAACCAAGCTGGGGTGTAAATTTATTAATGTTAATGCCTAAATTGGTGATGGCCTTCAACGAAAATCCAGAGTCTCTTTCCTGGAACTCTTCCAGCTGCGTTAAAATAGGGTCAACAACATACTTTTGGAACCATTGTTCTATATCAGTGTTCCGATAGATTGGGGCATTCTTAGTATTAAAATACTTATATTCCTCTATGACCCTATCCGCTTTCTGAAGGATAAACTGCCCCCCAAACACAGCATTAACCTTAATGGACTCGTCCTTTTTCAGAGCATTGGCGATGCGACGTTTAAATAAGACAAAACAGTCTTTGAGGAACTCCTTGGAATCTCTATGTTTTAAATTGGAGATGACTCCAGTACGGATGCGACTAGTGAATGCTGCATCCGTATCATCCCAATGAACCCGACGGTATGCAGTTTCCTTTCTTGACTCTATCCCTGCCCCACGTTTCTGCTCAAATTTAATTTGCGCTCTAAAACTTTTGATTTGGGCCAGTGATGCTAATAAGCTCTGCTTTTCTCCCATAGTCTTTGCCGTTTTCATTTGTTTCTTTATATTGCGGACAGCCTTAGCGCATTCTCTAAGACCATCCTTGGCTGTATCTTCACTATACGTAGTGGACAGAACGCTAAGCAGAGCAGCTATGCTCACACACAAATATTTAAAAAAATCTTTAGCAGACATGTTGCTTGTTCAATGATAAACTGCTGAATGAGGAGAAGTCTTCCTTTCCCCCGGTTTTATTAAAGATGAGCCGATGAGTAGCGGTGAGATATAACCTGAAAATAGATCACGTGATCAGAGCGTGTTCAGAAATTCTAGTACGTTCAGAAATTTTTATTGCTAAATTGGAATATTCTAGAACGATTTTTATGAAATCTAATATAATAGCCTTGTTCGTAGAGTAGTCAGAAACCACCAGAAACTGTCAGACGCATGCGCATTTGTTTGTAGAGTTGCGCGTGTTAAGTCAATGCACTTTTAAACTTCAGAGGTCTATTAAAAATCACATCTCTACAGTCATCAAACTATCACAAATCGGTTCTACGAACAAAGCTAATATGATTGGTTTTTGGCGGGAAATTTGAAAATTAAAAGAGATTCTTTATTATGAAATATGATTGGTTTTGATGCGAAATTTAAACATTTTTCTTGGAATTTAGGATGTGAAATTAATTTTAAATAGAGCTAATCAATAGGATTTTCTCAGAAATTCACCACAGAAACAGGTATTCACTTTAAGAGTACGCATTTTTTTAAATACAATCATAACCCTATTTTTAAACAAGTAAAAAGCATCATCTAAAAATTGAGTAACATCTTTGTGTGTTAAATTTATTATTCCCGTACGTACTCGACCCTGAAAAACTGAAATTATCTCGTCCCATTTCACCCTATCACTGCGATTTTCTTTCACTGGCGCGACTCCTCCTACTCCCCCAATACGATTTAAATGTTCAATTACTTTCTTAAACCGTTTAAGATGCCCGAGATTAGTTTGTAGTTTTCTCAGGGTACCTACGGCTAAATCTGAATCGCGAATTGCCTTATTAAAAAGCCTAATATGCTGTTTTAGTTGCTTAAGCCAAGTGTCTCTCTCCCGCGGCGTAAAATTTCTTTTTTGAGCTAAAATTACCTCGACTGATTTAAATTTCGCTACAATTTCGTCGCTGAGACTAGCAATTTCTAATTAACTTATTTTTTTACTTAAACGCACTTAAATGCACTTCACAATGTTTAATAAAAAAATTTATACATACAGATTTCAATATCGATCCTATTTTATCTTAATTAGTAGTGCTGCGGCTGCTGCGGTCTTGCAATGATTCAGCTAAAAAACATATACAAACATTAGAAAAAAATTAAAAATTAAAAAAAAATTAAAAAAAAAATAAATAAAAAAATTAAAAAAAAATAAAAAAATTAAAAAATAAAAATAAAAAATAATAAAAAAATAAAAAAAATAAATAAAAAAAATAAAATAAATAAAAAAATAAAAATAAATAAAAACAATAAAAAATAAAAAAATAAAATTAAAAAATTAAAAAATAAAACAAAAAAATAAAATAAAAAAAATTTAATTAATTGTCTTTACTTACTTTTCACAAATTGAAAGCTTATTCCCATAGACGGTTTCTTAACGTCCTTCAAGCCTCCAAAAATAATGCTGTATTTGCTTTCGGTAAAATCAGATAAATTGTTTCTCATTAAAGGCGTCACCCTTTTCGGCAGAAAGGCCTTATTATCCTCCAGTTCAAGCAATATGCTATCGCCAAATTTTGTGGTCACTACTTGTGCTGATAATACTGGCTGAGGACTGTTTATTGGTAAGTCGGACACCTTAACGAGTGGTTTCGTTTCTAAAAGCGCAGTTCTTGTAAATTAGCCATCTAAAAATATTATACATTCATGATTTGAAATTTAAACAAAAAAGATTAAAATGTACTCACTTTGTAATTAATAGCGCACACTAAAACACCAAAAAAGTATGAAATGTACTGCTGAACTATGAAGCGTACAGACTTATTAACTGCTGAACTATTCAGACTATAATAGCTATAATCACACTAAAACACCAAAAAACTATGAAATGTACTGCTGAACTATGAAGTGTACAGACTGCTGAACTATTACGCCTAGAATAACGATACGCTGACTTTTATATCCTTTCCCCCTCCCCATACTTCATTGCGAGTCAGCAAAAAAACCGTGAGAACGCTTTAACCTTAAACGCTAGCGGTCGGCCGGAAGCCATTAATTACACACCATCAAAGACTTCTTTGTTCTAAAACTAGAGCGCTTTAACCTTGAACGCAGGTGTGCGTATGACTCATCATTCTTATGTTGCTCTTTTAGTCACGTACTCACCACCCACACGCCGCACTCCTTTGATCTAGCCGCCTACAGACAAATTTCGACAAGTCGCTAGCCTTGAACGCACACGTGTGCCATTCTTAGAAATGGATGTTGCTCTTTTAGTCACGTACTCACCACCGGAAACCATTGATCACTCCTTTGATCTAGCCGCCTACAGACAAGTCGCTAGCTTTAACCTTGAACGCAGAATGACTCATCGATTACGCCGGAAACCATTAATCACAGCTTGTTTACATATATCTGACAGCTATTCTTGGAACCACCCACACAGACTCCTTTGTTCTAAAACTAGAGCGCTTTAACCTTGAACGCAGGTGTTCCATTATTCTTAGAACTGAATATTGCTCTTTTAGTCACGTACTTATGACTCACCACCGGCATTAATCACTTATATCTGACAGGTCTTCTTCAAAGACTTCTTTGTTCTAAAACTAGAGCGCTTTAACCTTGAACGCAGGTGTGCGTATGACTCATCATTCTCAGAACTGGATGTTGCTCTTTTAGTCACGTACTCACCACCCACACGCCGCACTCCTTTGACCTAGCCGCCTACAGACAAGTCTCGACAAGTCGCTAACCTTGAACGCAGGTGCGCCATCATTTTCAGAACTGGATGAGGCAATATTGCGCAATAACCTTGAACGCGCACGTGTGCATTCTTAGAAATGGATGTTGCTCTTTTAGTCACGTACTCACCACCGGAAACCATTAATCACCCCTTTGATCTAGCCGCCTACAGACAAGTCGTTAGCTTTAACCTTGAACGCAGATTGACTCATCGATTACGCCGGAAACCATTAATCACAGCTTGTTTACATATATCTGACAGCTATTCTTGGAAACACCCACACAGACTCCTTTGTTCTAAAACCGCCTACAGACAAGTCTCAACAAGTCGCTAGCTTTAACCTTGAGCCACCTACATTAGTTTGTTCTCTACCTATGAAGACATCCTCCAGGTCTTCAGCAGGTGGGAGTGGAGGGGGTAAATGGGAACAAAAATGTGCAAAATGAACCTCCATAAGAAATAACATGGGATTTTGACCCCGTAGCCCCATAGCCTATCTACTCGGTATCTTA